>CM061040.1:44464572-44953076 GCA_030762985.1 Adelphocoris suturalis | reverse complement strand
AGAAGATGTAAACTCTGTCCCCTAGTGATTGAAGAAGAAACGTTCACATCGGCTAACACTCCCAACACGTACCGTTGCAAGGGCTCAGCGGATTGCCATCACCAATGTGCGTGTACGAGTTACTGTGCAAAAATTTCCCAGCTTTCTATGTTGGTAAAGCATAAACTGCATTGAATCTGCGAATGAACAATCATAGACATTCGGTGGTGGTGCAAGACCAGGATCTCCTAGTGAGTCGTCATGCTATCACACATGGCGCTCCATTTAACGACTGCTTCGGGATAAAGGTCCTCCGAAAGATGAAGCCTGGTGAGAACAAGAGTAAATTGAACCAGTCCGAGAAGGCTCATAGTAATGTCTTGAGAGCTTATAATGAGCCACCAGGACTCAATATTAGAAGATGATTGAAAATTCCATCCAGTGCAAGATATCCCCACGACAACTCCATGGCTCCAGTTTCTCGTGACAACGTAAAATTTCCCAACACCTAATTCATTGTTAGTTTTATATTTGAAAAAGGCAAATTAGCCGAAATATAAAAAATTTAGTTTGTGAAGTTCCTTTCCGTTTCATTTTTTGTTTCTTAATTTTTCATTAGTGTATTGTGCTCTCGTAGGGCCATTTAAACCACATTATTTATATATATATATATATATATATATATATATATATATATATATATATATATATATATATAACTCGGCCCTTCGGGCCTCGCAAGGGGCTCCGCCCCTTGACCCCACCAGGGGGGCTTCGCCCCCCTGGACCCCCCTAATCTATACTCGGCGCTTCGCGCCTCGCCGGATCTTTTCTCTTTTCTACTGTGTAGAAAACGAGGATAATTTGCTATGCAATTCGTCTCACGAGAAAAAAAAAAAAAAAATGCAATTCGTCTCACGAGAAAAAAAAAAAAAAAAATTTCAGGCCTGGCCGGGATTCGAACCCACGACCTCTCGCTTCCCATCTCGGGACAAAAAACGTTACACAAAAAGTGGACATTTAAAAAATTATTGGGGGTCGGCCTAAGAATTGCATAGCAATTAATATATATGAAAAAGCGCACACTTCAGTTCCAGAATGCCTCAAAACGGATTTCAATGAAGAAAGTTTCCAAAAAATTTTATTTTACAATTTTCCGAGCCATTGCAATAGCTTCACTTTCAACGAGAACTCGCTATAAAAAGATCGTTCATTATATCACTAGTATTTATATATATACTAGTGTTGCTTGTGTTTGATTCGATGACATCATTGCCGACGTCAATGTCGATAGATATACTAGGATTGTGATGTACTATTTTAAGAGGAGCTGGTACAGTGAAAGTGGGCTAGTACAGTGAAGGATTATTTTTGTAATTTAATTAATTTCTCCTCGGTAGGCTCCTACGTCTATGCAGTTAGATAGTGATAATGTATCTACCTTATACTATGTTTAATATTTATAGATAAGAAGTGCTCTGGTAGAAGGGCTATCCAATTCAAAAATACAAAACCTTCGTGTAATAATTAACAGCTTTTTTGTTTGATTTTTAAATTCTACGTTCATTCAAATGTCAAACAACGAAATTGAGGAGAGCTAATTTAGTTTGATCGTTTAAAAACATTAAACATTGAAAATGAAAACATGAAAATCCTCATAATCTACGGCGATTGTGTCAGAACTCCAATGGAATGCTGACTTCTTGAAGTTGAATTTATTATGACTCCTGACACCCATATGTGGACTAGTAAAGCGTAGTCACGTGTTTAACTGCATATGAATACCTAATTAATTTTCTTCCGGTGCGTGCCTGTGAAGATATTCGCAGATATTATGAATAGGCTCCAATTGATAATGATTTATACACCGGTAATCAGCACTAAAGAGCTATTTGATAAAGAAATAAGGACCTTTTCTAAAATAATTTGTATAATTTGACGTTATTCCTTGAATGTTCCTTGAACTAGGATATGAACAAGACAAAGTTTTATGGCACCATTTGCACTTGGCATTCTCAGGGCAAGTGATTTTCGACGAGCGCTACATCAGCCTTTCAAATTCATCCATTCCCGACCTCTTCCGTGAACCGGCTGTCAAACTGACAGCTGAACGCTCGCTATTCTTGCCCCCGTCCCAAGAGATTTTGAGGAAAGTGGAAGCTCGGGACGCGCTAGGTTATTATGCAGGTGGCGGTGAACGCAACATTACCTTCATGTCACTGATAAAGTGGGCTGGCGGCAGCTCCAGCCCTGACACAGTGTAATGCTGTAGTTCCTCAGAGACACGCCGATGCTGCATTCATCTCGAGCCAGGCCTTGACGGTGAAAAGTAATGGAGGATCGTATTGTTAATAGTAAGACTTACCTTTACGTAGCAACCATTGCTAGACATCACATCAGTCATTTAGCGAACTTTGTGGAAAATGAAGCTATTGCAATGGCTCCAAAAATTTTTAAATCAAAATTCTCGAAAATGTCTTCCATTGAAATCCGTTTTGAGACATTCTGAAACGAATCCTAGAGTTTAACATTCTTCTTTTGTATATATATATATATATATATATATATATATATATATATATATATATATATATATATATATATATATATATATATATATATATATATATGTATATGTATATATGTGTGTGTGTGTGTGTGTGTGTTTGTGTGTTGTGTGTGTGTGTGTCCTTACAGACGATCTCTTCTTAGGATTGAGATAAAAATTCCGTTCTTGCGCCAAAAAGTCAAGCATTCGAAACGAAAGGACGAGTTCGTTGGACAGCATTTTTTGAGCACATTAAACTGTTCAAATTTCAAAAAAAGTGCTGTAAAAATCTCTAAAAATAGCTGGAAACGGCTAAAAATTGTTAAATTTATATTTTTTAGCAGAATATTGCACAAATAGAGTTAATTATCTATAAAAAATAGAACATTAAAAAATTTATGTGCAAAAGTATGCTGAAAAATTTACCTACATTTCATTGAAATGTGCTAAAAATCGATAAAAAATTCAAAAAAAGTTTGAAATATAAAATCTGTTGTTGAATCGCAGAATATTCTTTAGAATGAGGTTTTTTTTTTTTTTTTTTGCATAAAATTGGTAGTTGACAGTTTCTTTTCCCTTAAAATTTCATATTTTAAAAACAATGTATCATAATATTCTACGATGATATCCGAATATTCGCTCATACTATCATACTGCATGTCTGGAAATTTTAAAGTTATTCGGAGTTATTTTGTTGCACGTATTGTATACATCCAAACAGTCTATTAAATTAGGATTCTCGCTCTTTCTCACATGTTAGTTGTATTTCACGTAAAATAATTATTCAGAAATATATTTGGATAATTTTGAATATTTCTTTTAGAGTGAAATATAACTGAGCGGAATGCCTTTTCACACGTAAACATTGGCTGTTTCAAACATTGAGTATCCATAAATAATTTCATTCCAATGGTTCGAAATTTATTTATTTTTCATAATAGCTTCAGTAGCTTGATCAGAAATAATTTAATAGGCTTTACAGGTAAATAAAAATAAAAAAGTCTGCCTGTTGGGTTGGTACATAGCCGTAACATGAATGTATAGACTACCGTAATGCTTCAAATTAGTCTGAAAAATTCCATATTTGGAATTGGTGAATCAAGATGTAGAAAGATCAAACTTTTCTTTATTCGAACAGTTCAGATTATACCAAGCTTCATAAAAAAGGCATTCTGTCCTGATTTTTTTTTTTTTTTTTTTTTTTAAATCCAACGTTTCTCCCCAGGAACTGAGGCATCTTCAGCAAGATTGAAATTCAAAAGTGTAAAGTATCTACTCACGTATAATTTTCTTTTCTTTTTTTTTTTAATAAAAATCGAATTTCGAGTTATGAATTTTCGGAAATCAAATTCTAAATTCCCATTATTAAAAAAACTAATAAAAATTACAATTTTTAAATCGATTTCGACGGTTAGGCCATCATCAGTAACAAATTCAAGTAGGTACCCAACTAAACAACTCGTTAACGAGTTCCACTATCTGCTTTACAAGCAGATACCATGTTACATGGATGTCTTTGATTGGGGATTTCATAACGGTTGTCCTCGAGATTTGTAAATAAATCCTTTAACTTTAAACAAATCCCTTGGCCGCATGGCCGCATCCCGACTAATTCCAACAAAACAACGGTTTACGTATAGAAATGTTGAAAATAACTGTGGAGAGAAGCCACTACAATGAGTTGTTGTTAACAGTCGACTGTTGTCAAGAGGATAAAAATGATTCCTATGGCGTGGAGTAAATGATGCTATTGCTTTACGTTAAGAATATTGTAACCGGCTTATTAAAATTGTTTATAGTCCAATCAACGTAGTTTAGGAATGTAGCCAGGTACGTAAGGAGCGGGAAATTGGTAGCTTGAGATGTGAACATTTATCACATAAATCAAGCGCTTTCCAACGAGTGGCGAACGATTTATGTGCGATGAAAACTGCGGAAGTTTCATTCCCCTAGCAACGGCTGGGTTGTACGTGAAAAACACTGAAATTGTGACACAAATTTTGCATCATGGAAATTTTTGGTTGACCCCCCCGAGCAAAGACATATCCGTGTCAAAACCAATTTTAGGACAGAAGGCCTTTTTTATAAAGCTTGAAAGATCAAAGTCGGTCAATCAAGAAACGAGAATATGATGCTTGATGGAATTGGCGTTTGAGCATGCGCAGCGTGGAGTACTGATCAGTGATCTATAAAATGGTTAGAGAACCGTTTGTCCCGCACATTTCCTGGAAATCTCTTCAAGATCAAATCAAAACTGTGAAAATTAGGCTTGTTACAATTGTTTCACATTAGCAAATGAATAGCACCTACTGGAATGATCAATTCGTATACTCCCAATCATTCATCTATTTTAAGCGAGTGGAGAATAAGGAAGAATATTTTTTCTTGTAGTCTAAGCATATTACCATGTACGCCATAATCTTATAATCTTAGTCTATACAACAGATGTGGACTACAACCACTCAAATTATTACACAAAGGTTTATTATATCTGTGTTAGATAGCCCTTCTAAGCAGATGATTGGCCGATAATTATTAAACCAAGTATGTAATATATGATCAGAACAAGGCACATCGCGCCCCCCAAAACGGTTCACACCTTTTGAGTTCCAAGACCCTGCCTTTTACTCTTCACAGTAAATGTTAAAATAAGTTCCAGTCATGCACCATGATCGCTTGAGCGAATTTTCTTAAGTCATCATGTTATATTATTTTTAATTGTTTTGAAATTTGAGCTTTTTGAGTAGAAAGAAAATGTTAAACATTATTTTTCTGACAAAACAAATATTCTAAATAGTAACCTGCTATTCAAAAAGAACTTCTGGCTTTAACGTTTATTTTGAGCTTTAATAGATTGTACAGAAAAATTTTATTGAAATGTAAGTACATTTTTCAGCATAATTTTGGAAATAACATTTTAATGTAATGTTTTATATTTGATGAACATTATTTGAGCAATATTCTGCTAAAAATTATGAATTTAATAAATTTCATCCATTTTTAGTCATTTCGAGTGATTTTTTCAGCTCATTTCTTGGAATTAGACCAATTTAATGAGCCTAAAAGTGCTGACCAACGAATCCATCCGTTTAGAAAGCTTGATTTTATGGCGCATGAACGGATTTTTATTTCAATAATATGGAGAGTTATAGTCAGGACGGACAGACACACACACACACACACACACACACACACACACACACACACACACACACACACACACACACACACACACACACACACACACACACACATATATATATATATATATATATATATATATCATTCCAGGCGATAATTTCACATATACTTATGATTTCCTAATGTTCGCTGAAACATGGCAACTGAAGGGCAATCACAGAGGATATGCTCTATGTTTTGACCTCTTCGCAACAGAGGCGACAATCTGTTGTCCTGGCTTTCCTCATCTTGTTGAGATGATATCTCAATGGGTAATGGCCAGTGAGGAGACCGACAATAATGCAAAGGTCTTTATGCTTCAGTGACAGAAGAGCTGTAGCTCTTTTTCTTGAACAGGTTATTAGCCGCTTGGCTTGCCTCTGCTTAGGAGTGTTTTGCCAATATTCAGATTACACTCACACATACACACACTTTTTTTTTTTTTTTGGTAAAAAACTCCCCTCGAAGTAGGAGGGGGCACACCATTAAATTTGAAAATAAAAATATATAATGAAAAAAGTGGGGAGGACGCTCAGGATTACCCGAAGCTGGTTGTAGAAATAAGGGCAGTTGCAGGGTGAGGAGGAAGAATGGGATGAAAGGAAGTGCCCCTATAAAATGACCACCAGTTCAAGTAAGAACCCCTCAGGACACGGGTAGTGATACCACGGAGTACTCCTGCTGAGATGCCCAACCAGACATGGTCGCAGCCGTGACCTTCATGTTATTGGTCGCCATTCCTTTTAGCTTGCAAATCGCTTGCCCCACGGTGGTTTCTGTCATATTTATTTATTTTAGCCCACCAAGTCTGCTCCATGTCCACGCTACCACTGACAACCTGGACATCCAGTATTATGGCAGACCCATTGGGCTTGATGGCAACGATATCCATCTCCTTGCCCGGGTCACTCGGCATGTGATATATTGTCTCTCCCTTTCGACATCCCAACCGCTGGATGACAAAACGCCTGCTATCTGCTTGGCAACCGCACCCCGCTTCGTGACTTAGATTGTGACCACCATGAGTAAGAGGGCACTGCTGCACCACATGACACAGATTCTCATTTTTACCATAACAAGCACGTAAAAAAAAAAAAAAAAAAAAAAAAAAAAAAAAAAAAAAAAAAACCAGTTTTCCGTTTGCAGCTGAGTGCTCCTACCTACCTTGTGTAAAATTTTGGCTGGTTGTGACGAAGAAAAGTTAGTGGGCTTTAGTGAAAGAGTTAATGCATCTAAAATACACACTACAAGGAATTAGACGCAAAGATAAAGTGCGCTAGTTTTTTGCGTTCTTCTGAAGGTGTAGGCTAATATGAAGCTTGATGGCTCATCAAGCTACGCTGCGGGTTGCTAATTGCAAATGTGAGGCCATTCCGTTCCAGTCTTAGCGGGGAATGCTCCATATGCAACCTACGTGTGCAGAAGGTTGTTTTAATTTTTTATGTGGTTATCTTGTTAATGGAGAATTCAGGTGGCCAGTATCTGGCGTGGTACCATTTTCCTGGCAGAGCCATCTAAGCACATAAAATAATGGCCTACCTACCTTTAGAAAATAGAACTGGAAAACAAATACGTACATACATTCAACATCTGACTGTTATGTTTGAACTGAAATGTTCTTAAAACAATACTTTTCGTGGTTCGATAGTAATTAGGTTAAGGTGCCGCGTTCGATAGTAATTTCTAACAGAAAAAAACCTCTGCCAAGTTTGGTGGACAGTATAAAATCCTCACATATTGTAGGTCTCGATGGTAGCCCACTCTATCCCATTGCATCTGTACATCCCACACCACTCGAGCGAAGCGAGCAACATTCCCTACATGTTTGAATTGTAACACACCCCAACGATGATATCCGGGGTGATGGGGGGGGGGGGGGGGCATTTCTCCCCGACTGGACGTGGAAGCGAGCGAAGCGAGCCGGAACGGCTACTTTGGAATAAAGTGAAAAAGTTAGAGAAAGGGTTACAAAGAATTATGTCTTGGGTTTGGGTATGCAATAGCCCGCACGACCTAGAGGTATTGAAGGCGAGGTATAACCCCGTGTGCCGCCTCGGTGCCCTGTTGTTCGTACTATGCTGAATCTATTTCCATCATAGATGGAACATATCAATTATGTCCCAATGGGACGTGCTTATTAGTCTACTGTTTCCATGATGAACTTTTGTTTTTGTTGATCAAGGAAAGCAGTCCATCTCTTGTAAGCCGCCATCGCATATTGTCCTGAAGCTGGATAGATCCTCCAATTTCGGTTAATAATTGTCAGTAAGTCAGTAATTAACCTTTGTATTCGACCAAGAAATTTTTTTGTTTAACCCCCCCCCCCATCAAATCTTGTTGGTTTAAGTTTCAAGATGCGTAGAACCCAAAAATTGAAGAAAAAAATCCATTCGTCCACCGTACACCGTCCGAAGCTCTTCTCAAAAACGATTGGATCAACCTTTAAGAAATTTGGCTTAAAAATCATTTATCGGCATGGGGATGTGCCAGTAACATTGGCATCGCGTTCGATAAGCACTAAAGGGTACAACCTGAAGGCTGGACTATTGGAAAATCGTGATCTTGAAAACTTTCTATGTATCAGTAATGATTTTTTGAGTTTCATTTATTGGTATCCGCCCAAAGAATCAAACGAAACCACCGCGGTCGCTATGCGTTTATTCGTATGCTTTTCCTTAGGGCTAAAGCATCGACAGGAAAAAAATTCATCAATACGGGAGTGAATTGTAACAAGTAAAATATATCAAAAATTTCCTTGAAAACTATGAAAATTGTGTCAGCTATATAATTCCAATGAAATTCTGACTTCCTGAAATCGAGTTTATTATAACTTCCGTATCCTATTGGGCTTGTGACGCGTAGGTAGGTAATCGCCTACTTCAATTATATTAATTTATTAAATAATTGATTACTAAATACTTAGGAATTACTACTAATTAAATTATTATTCCTATTGCAACAACGGAAGGTTAATCACTTCCAAGGTCCGAACTTTTTAGTCATTTATCAAAGGAAATGAAGCTATTGCAATGAATCCTAAATTTCCTTCATGGAAATCCTTTCCTTTTCAACCTGCAGTTTTACTGTTTTTCGTTTTGTTGTTTTGACATTTTCAGAAAAATTTTCAACATTCACCTACTATAAACCGAAAAATCGAGGGGTCCTGAGCCACAAAGGTGTGAACCCTTTTGGGAGGCATGATATGAAGGGTCCAGGGAAAAAACCGACTAAGTCACTTTTTTTCACAAATCGAGTTTTTTATATCATTGAACTCAGAAAATGATGCTCTTCATTTTAGTAACTAGAAAAAGAGGAAAAACCGACGTAGTCGGAAGTTATAAGGCTAGGAGTTTTTGGTGTACAGGGAAAGAACCGACGATATCCTCGCGTCCAGGGAAAGAACCGACGATGTCACTGTTCCTTGACTGAACCCCCAACAGCGCAACAGGTGGTCCCCACCACCTTGCCTCTGTGATTCACAACATTTCTTATCAGTGACATCGATTTCAATATTTAGTGACTCAGCAGGTGGACAAAATAGAAACTACGTGATTTTTCGTTTCATTCACTATCTGACTAAACACCAAATTCATGGGCTGACGAATGTTAAAATGACATTCCCGATTCGCGGCCACTATTTGGAATGTGATAAAAATGTAGGTCTTTGGAACATGAAATGGCGCATGGAGTCACCTAAAAAATTTAGGGACATGGTAAAAAGCTTAAGAGTGAAACCTACACCACTCTCAGTCGTGAATGTGAAACAACTCTTGATAAAAGACTGGAGATCCTTATTGGAGAAACATTATGGAAAAAAATGTTCGTTCAAAATCCAGGAAATAAAGGAAATTTATGTTTCCCATGACCATCCACGACTGGTGAATCATCGTTCATCGTTCAACGGCACTTTCTCATTCAGTGTGATTGGACCAAGACCCAATGAGCTGAACATAATGAAGCAAGGAGAATTTGAATTGCCCCTTCCCGCCTACAAAGGTAAGCATCGTTTGATTATACAATTCAGATTAATACAGAGATAATACAGCACGCCATAGTACAGATTGACATTCGTGGTTTTATTTTTCAGTTTTGCTATCAGTCTCATCACCCAAGTACCGCGACATAATGAACCTCCTGAAATTTTGTGGCCCAGCTGCGGTCAAATTTTTCTCAAAACTTCGGCACGAGTGATGTCTGTAAGTATAGTCGAGCTCTTACTTCCAAAAAATGATGTACTTTTTTTATAAATCCTTAAAAAATGAATTCGATACCTAATGAATGGGAAAGGTTTTCTTTTGCTTCAGATGGTGAAAACAGTTCAAAAGGCTACCAGGGGAAAAAAAAAACACCTCTACCTACGTTCGTCAGAATTTAAAATTTCATTTTTGCTTGTTTTTTTTTTTTTTTTTTTTTTTTTTTTTTTTTTTTTACCACTGTAATATAATTAAACGACGTTCGAACAGAAAAAACATGTTTTTTCTCCATTGGACGAGAATTGACATCGTCGGTTCTTTCCCTGTTTTTTGGGGGGTTTGCTCAGTTTTTGAATTTTTTAACAAGTAAGTAGTATAATAATAGCGTCAACATTTTGTGGAACACTTCAATAGATGTTTTAGAGCATAATAAGACTCATTTCAATTTTTTATTTGCATCTAGTCAAACACAATCGCGTTTCAAACTTTCAAAATGAATTTTCTCGTTTTTAAGAAAAAGTGACTTAGTCGGTTTTTTCCTTGGACCCTTCATATGCGATACGCCAAGTTTTGATCTGCGTCGAAGGGCTATCTTATACAGAAATAACAAACTTTTGAGTAATAACTTGCAGCGTTTTATCATTTAATAATTATTAACAGGACGTTTCCATTTTTGTCTGACCGTCAGGTCACGACGAAAATATTGGTTTTCTATTGATTGATTGATTGATTGACTACCAACGCGTTACTAGGCAAGTGTAACTCCCTTAGTTTTCATAGCAGGGAACTCGTTCGCCACTTTTCGGAATGCTCTCTTTTTATCACAATGCCTCATGATCCCTAAGCATCTGAAGTGTCAAGGAAAGCTGATTTATTAGGCTTTGTTATAAACTAATATTGCTAAGTAACCGTAGTGATCAAATAATGTGTAAAATTATTCATTATTTAATAATCTGGCTATAGAACCGTAGGTCTACCGCCCGTTTTACCCAACTTTCCGTGGAAAAGGAGGTATTACAGCAGTTGGCACGGCGGCACTTATGGGTGGCGATGCATTTTCTTTGCGTTTCAGAGGGTGTAATACGATTACAATAGTCGTTAATTTTCAGACTTCTTTATATATTAATTGCTATGCAATTCTTAGGCCGACCCCCAATAATTTTTTTTTTGTCCCGCCACTAGAACCCGCGAGGTTGTGGGTTCGAATCCCAGTCAGGCTTGAAAAATTTTTTTTTATCGTGAGACGAATGGCATAGCAAATTATCCTCGTTTTCTACACAGTAGAAAAGAGAAAAGATCCGGCGAGGCGCGAAGCGCCGAGTACAGACTAGGGGGGTCCAGGGGGGCGAAGCCCCTTGCGAGGCCCGAAGGGCCGAGTATATATATATATATATATATATATATATATATATATATATATATATATGTGTATATATATATATATATATGTATATATATATATAATATTTGGTATTGTTGTTGACCGTGATGTTATAACTATCAGAGGATGTGCATGCATTCGTCAAGGATACGGAAAAGACGCATGGCATACTTTAAACAACTGGAAAACGGAACATCATAAACTAGCTGCCCAAAAAAATAGTCGAGTTTTTCTCCTAAGGTGTAGAAGCAATAATGTTTGTCCTTCTTTCATAGAAGACAATTTCAAATTCTCATTAGACTTGACTCATTTGAAACTTGATATGGAGAAAGCTGTTACTAAATTTAAGGAAACTATATTGAATCTTGAAATTAGGTCCTCTGTAATATTGATACAACGTATCAAGAACAAGTTGTCTATGTTGAAATCCAAGGCCACCGATTTACTTCCGTTTTTAGTAACTGAACAATTTGAAAGAATCCATTCTTTGAACTATAGAAACATGCATAGTAGTATAAGACATAATCAACGTAAGAAATCCGATCGATTATATAACCAACAGACTTCAAATGTTATTGGTAATAGTGATTCGTTTGTGAATATGCCTAGTCATACTATACCTCCCGATATTCGAAATATTTTATCTTTAGGACCTAAGTTTAGCTTACAATACTCTACAGCTAGCAAAATACCCGTGGACAAGATTATTTGTGATGTAGAATATTACATTATCAACTGTGTTACATTGGATAAACAATATGAAACGTGCAGTCAATGTATAAATGCAATAACCAATGAAGTTAACAAACTCTCCAATGTAAAGACAAAACAGTTAATAAATAAGCAATATATCAAAGCTAGAAAATTTTTGAAGGACTGTAACGATTTAATTATCAAAAAGACAGATAAGACCAATCAGATCATTGCTATAGACAAAAATGATTACCACAATAAAATGAATGAATTAGTTTCGGACCACAATACTTACACTTTAATGGAATCAGACACAACAGATCAATTAAAAAATAAAGTGAACAGAGAAATAGACCTTATTTTCAAGAAGAAATATATTTCTAGACAAACAAAAATGTCTTTACAAAATTGTTCATGCCATAGCCCACGGCTGTATGGACTGATTAAAAATCATAAACCGAATAATCCAGCCCGACCAATTTGTTCCTTCACAAATTGACCATTATACAATATAAGAAAACACATTGCAGATATTTTAAATTGCCTACCAAAATCAGAATATACAGTTCAAGATTCATTCGAATTCAAAAGTAAGATTCAACAGGTCAACGTCCCGGAAGGATATAAAATGATATCTCTAGATGTTTCTTCTCTTTTCACAAACGTTCCTATTAATATTATAACTGAAATAATCGTAAATATTTGGCAAACTATAAAAAATCACACCCGAATCGCCAAAAGAAATTTCATAAAGTTATTAAATATTTGTACACAACAAGGGTATTTCCAATTCGATGGGAAGTTTTACAAACAAATTTTCGGAACTAGTATGGGCTCTTGCTCCCAAAATGGCAGAACTATGTCTCGAATATATTTTTAACAGCATCATTCCAAAATTACCTTTTGCAATTCCATTTATGTTCAAATTCATAGACGATGCTTTTACAACCATACCTGAAAACAGTGATAAAATTATATTAACTAATTTCAATTCATTCAACCCGAGACTACAATTTACCATTGGATCGGAAAAAAACTGTGAAATCCCGTTTCTTGACATGCTAATTATAAGAAATCCAAATGATGATTTAGAAACAGATTGGTGGTGTAAACCTCAAAATTCTGGCAGAATAATTCATTTTGATTCGGCACAACCATATAAACAAAAATAAATACTGTTCACAACCTTATAAATAGAGTAAAAACGTTAAGTTCATTGAAATTCCATGAGAATGATTTCCAAAAAATTAAAAACCTCCTGAAGAAAAACGGTTATCCTGACAGAATAGTCAACTCCACATTTCTTCAAAATTCATCTACAACCCTTTAACTAATCCCAAAACCCTGTTCTAAGTTTTACTCAGCCCCTTATGTACCAAGATTATCCGAAAAACTATCAAAAATTTTAGATAATGAAAACTCCAAACTCGCGTTCAAGAACCAAAAAACTGTAGGTTCCCTATTCACCAAAACTAAAGATCCTGTTGATAAAGGGAAAAATAAAAATATAGTGTACGACATTCCTTGCCAACCCTCTTGTTGGAAACACTATATAGGACAAACAAAAATTTATTTGCAACAAAGAATAGATGCCCATCAAAGAGATTATAATAAAACTGTAACCCCCTTCAGCACATTCCAAGACGTTCACTTTAAAGAATCAGGACACAATTTTCAGGAAACAAAACAAAGGATCAGCCAAAATTTTAGGAAAATAACAAAATTTATTTAAACGTGAAATGTTAAAAATGATACATATTAAGCGAAACAAAGAAAAAACTGTAAATTTCCGAACATATATACAACACCTCAACAAATGCTATTCAGGTCTCATACGTAAAGGACAGTCACTTTAGGTAGCCAGCTACCCTCTCACAACAGGTACCATAACCATACTCCTCCGCCGTTGATTGCCTTCAACCTGCAAGGGTTTTTGTGGATTGACCAAACTAGACTTGTGGTTTTTGTTTTATTTTCCGACGTTTCCACCCAGAGTCTGGGTCCTAGTCATGGTATCTACAAAATACAAAACATGAATATGAAAAATGGACGAACAATACATGGGCTAACAAAGTATCGAAGTATCTCTAATAGCATTTCACTAGTAGGTAGGTATAGTCAAAGTTTTACTTACAATATTTCCAACAGGTGTGGAGTCTTAAATGTCAACAACACTGGTTCTGAATAACAGAACTGATAAGAGGTAAACACATTGCGTCTAATTGGACATGTAAACGGCTATGGGGTAGTTCTAAAACTTACTGCAACGGACATAGGTAGGTAGTACAATGTAGGTACTTACATTATAGCTAAAAGATACAAAATTATGAATGGTAACATTACTAATTAAAACTATATATCGAATCGAAAGTGAAATTGAGGTGATGAAAGGGGGAACTAGAATTAGCTAGGTTTAGTGTTTTCTACTATAGTAACTTTGAATAAATAAAGAAAATTAGCTAGGTAAATTGTTTTCATTTTAGTAATTTTGAATAAACAGTTGATAAGCCTTTGATGTCTTTTTGACTATACCTATCTACTAGTGAAATGCAAATAGAGATACTTCGATACTTTGTTAGCCCATGTATTGTTCGTCCATTTTTCATATTCATGTTTTGTATTTTGTAGATCCCATGACTAGGACCCAGACCCTTCGTGGAAACGTCGGGAAATATAACAAAAACCACAAGTCTAGTTTGGTCACTCCAAAAAAACCCTCACATATATATCTATATATATTCATTTATGTATTAATGGACAAAATTGTGTGCTTACTACTTCAAAACCGCTGGTCCGATTTGGACCAGATTTTGTGATGATGTATTGCAATGTTGGAACTTGTGCCTCGCTGACTTAGGTGATGATCAGCTGACCACGAGCCGTAATATCAATCATAATGATGGCAAAATCCTTCTTAAATCTCTCCTATTTTCCGGAGGACGTTGAAAATTCATAGGGAGCCTCTCTGAGATAACAAGAGACGAATGGCCTTACAGGCTCCATCCTGATCAGTTGATTGTGCTAAAAGTTATCTCTTCTGCCTTATTACAACAAAATTTGATAGGGTGCCTCTCTAGGACATCAAGGGAAGAATGAAATTAAGGGCTTCATTCAGAGCTCAAGCTGATCAATTCGAAATTTGGTTCTGCTTACGCAAACTGCGTGTTTTTTTTTAGTGACTCGAATAATTTTTTTTCCGAAATTATTTTATTACCTAGTGTTAAGAATTATCTAACGAGATTTTTTTAAATACGATAAAATATGAGTATACTACCTAATATTATTGTGAAACAGAAATTTTTATTGTTTCAGAGCCTTGCCACGAAAACCCATAAGACCCTGAAAGCTTAAGTGGATAGTGATCCAAATATGTTGAACTGATATTTATAAAAGCTTGGAACCTGATTCCCATATTTCCTTGCTTCAGCTGCAGAGTATCATAAATCTCAAAACTATAGAATCCTTATATCCATATCCATATACGTTCTCAGACTCGGCATTTTGTGAAGTACAGAGCTATCACTGGCGAATCCGAAAAATAGAATCCCGATTCAGGGGTGGTTCGAAAAAAGTGGGAGAGAGACGAGAGAGAGAGTTTGATTTAACTTATCTTGATGTTCCTACAGAAAACGACGGAGGAAATGGTTGGTAAGGAAACGGAGGGAGAAAGGGATACCCAGAAAGCAATAAAGGCAGCACAAGAGTGGAAGGTTGAATGCAAATGAGCCGTTATCTCCCCGAGTTTTATCATAACCGGCATTGAAGAGGTTGGTCGTTTAATAAGCCCTTGGTGAAGGGAGACGAAAGTCCCCTGCGGGTGGGAATCGCGACTTGGACCTCTCGAAAGACGGTTTCCTTGGAAAGACGAAGAAGGGCAGGCGAATTTATCGTTACCTCGTTTTCCCACCTACAGAAACAACCCCCGACCCCACAGTTTCCTCGACAATGGCTTTATTGTGACAGCCCAACTCGGCAAAGTAATCCAACACTAACTTGCCGGCAATCTCGTTTGATGAGGCCATTCCCGTCTCGTCGTTATAAGTCGCGATCGTTTTGAGAAGTGGTTTCTCTCCCTCACTCACTTTCTCTCTCTCGCACTCTGAGATCCCTTTTGTTTTGAGCGTTTGGGTGTGCCCCAAACCCCAGGTTGGTATGTCATCGAGTGGCGTGCCTTCGATGTAATGAAAACATACTCTTTGTCCTAGAAGGTTTGATATTCATCCGTAACGAACAGTAAATCAAGTTTAAGTTTCCAGACATGAAGATACCAACATAAATGTTACCAATGAAGGCAAAACACTACAAATCATTAAACATTGGTTTATCATTTCTATAATAGGTAACTATTCTACGCAGATTACTGTACTCTACCAATATAGTTTGCTAATCGAGCGTGTATAGACAGTTTTAATTGACTGGACCAATTATTAAGATCAGCCGAATGCGAGAGTTTAGACTACTATTGGCTTTCGAAGTCGCATTGCGATTAACGTTCGTGTTTCAAGTTGTTTCCGTTCCAAAACCTAAACGCTAATGGAGCACAAAAGTTTGGTTCCGGGTAAATTCATTCTATCAAATATGAATGAAAAATCCATTTGATCATTTTTGATGTCTTCCAGCTGAAGTGTGATTTTATTACAGAATTTCATAAATTTTGGATCAATAGTTTCGTATTCGATGACTGAAATCTTGAGGTTCAGGAAGTAGGTAGGCCGTACTGAAGGTGATAAGAGTGCATATCTGCAGGAACTGGCGAAGCGGGCAGTTGAGTTACCTCATGGCTTGGAAGACAAGATCGGGGATCATGTTCAGAGGATCTTCTCACAGTTCGAGAAAGCTACCGTAGCAAGGCATCGAGGAGGAAATCCTCCTGCTTTGGTGCCCCAAGGAAGTCGGAGAGCAGCTAAGCAATTAAGGAAGCGGGAATACCAGCGGGTCTAGATGTTGTGGAGGCAGCATCCAACTCGAGTAGCTGCGGAGGTACTGGAGGGAGCTGGGGACGGACAAGTAGTGCTTCCTCTCCATGAGTTTGGTGAATTTCAGGAACCACTCCTGAGTGTTCCCAGCCACAAGCTTGGTGAGCCGGATTCCACCAGGGATTCGTTAGGCAGCATTATGTGCATGCCAGTGCTTCAACACAAGGCACAAGTCAAAATCTCGACGTCTGCTGAACCTGATGGTATTTCTGTCCGAAGATGCAATAAAGCCCTGAAGAATATCAAGCTGATCATTCTAAACCTGTTATTTCTATTGGGAAGACCCTCGAAAGCGTTGAAGACCCATGCCCGGACCATCTTCAAACCATAGAAAGGAGGAAGTGAGGTTGCTACCGACCGATTCCTATATCGTTTCAAAAGATTCTGGCTTCTCGCTTGCAAGTGGTTGTGTCATAGGTGACGTCCAGGGAGCATTTCGGTCAGCGGATGGCGTAGCTGAGGGTTTCTTAGGTAGATTCATTTTCCAATCGATGATAGGAAAATGAATTTGTCAAAATAGGTTTCGATGATAACTTTTATGGAGGAAAAAAGAACGTAAAGTTCTAGGGGTCCTAACGATTTGAGGTCGAAAACCTTTTTGCTAGGCGCAATGCCTCGATTTTATATATCGTACTGTATGCAGCGTCAAATAATGGTATACCATTGATCTGTTTAGAAAAGGCTGTCTAATACGGAAATAATAAACCTTGGTATATCAATTCGCAATGTGTTTTGGATGTTATAGATATATATTATCTAAAAGAATGGAATAATACCACTGTTCAGTCTTACTAAATGCTAAAACGAGTAGCGAAATCATAAAATCAGTAAGTCATCTGCTAAATTTTAGAAATAATATTCCTTTGAGTAAAATTTTGCAGTTTTCCCGAAAGTAGAGTAATCAAATAATTCAGAAATAATGTTGCTTTGTGTAATAATTTGCAGTTTTTCCCAAAGTATAGTAACCGAAAATCTTCTTTTTTTTTTTTTGTTTCTGTTCTCTTCCATGGTTAGTTGAGATTAATTCTGTGGCTCTTCGTATGTTGACATTAATTAGACTTCCATTTAATCGTGTTTGATAAATTTAAACGTCAGAGGGGAGCTTACGCGTTATATATCTTGGGACAAAAGCTTGGCGATCCACCCATTGTCAACAAGCGTGATCAACAATGGTTAATTTTTACTAAATGAACAACCACAAAGGCATCGTAATGAAATACCAACCTTAATTATTTCAGCCCTCCGGGTTCTCCCTTTCTGACGATTTGGTTTCAAATAATACTGTCTAGTGAAAATTCATTAAAACATCCGCTATTACGGGATCTCATCCCGTTCCCACATTTTACATCGTTAATTCTTACAAACTCAACCTCCACTCCGCAAAGAGCGAAGAAGTCAGATGTAATATCAACCCTTGCGTAATATCTGGTTTCTGGCCTTTTCTAATTTGGCAAGCATCTTTCAAATTTTCGAGGCACGTGGGGGATCAGGAGGCTTGTGCGTGACAGCGCTTCGTTGTTGGATTCTCAAAGTTTCCACTTCGCGTAAATTTCACCGTTTCCAGCGTTAATGAACTGTCAAGCGCTCACGACACACGTTGAACACATGAAACCTGGATAGAATGAGGGTGAAGTGCGAAGATTTCCTCTACGACAAAATTAATATCAGTTGGTAATTAAAAAGTATCTCAGACTCCATTTCACAATATGTTCCATCCAGACCTCTTCTTTTGTATCAAATTCGAAATTATATGCAATAAATATCGCACGCAAACAACAGAGTTGAACAGTATAGGAACTATGTATTTCTGCTACGAATATTAGTATAACGTTACGTTTAGGATTAGGCGTTTATAGCTATACCGCAATAGTTCTCATAAGTACACCATAGGACACACCAAAATTGTTTTAATGAAAAACAGCAATAAAAATTATATCTGGTAATTTTGGAATCTAGTTGAGGTTTAGGCTGATTGACTATCAGCAAAAAAGTGATTCTGAAACAAAATAATCCAAGTTTATAATGGAAAAAAGGTCCTGATTTTGACGGCAAATTGAACTATCAATTGTTTTACGAATGCCTTTGAAAACTCCACAACAATTATATCGAAAACATGACTTATTTATAAATAATATACAACAGGCAGCCCGATATAAAGTACCCACCATCAAATTATAGTTGCAATTGTGGTATCCCAAATGATATTCATTAGAAATAAGAAATCTCCTGAATATAAAACGAAAGGCTAGGGAAAGTTGGAAAAGTAATAGAACACCCAAAAAATTGTATACTCAACAGTCATATGCTAACAAACTGAAACATCTAAATGGAACAAAAATAAATGAATTCATTGATGGTTATCTGAATAACCTGACTGCAGAGATAGAGGTATTCTCTCTCGTTAAAGGAACTAAAAATATAGAAAGACCCAATGATCTCTCACTTCCAATCAAAAAGGATCCACTAGGGTCAGAAGTAATTGGGAAAAGACAAAACTTTTTGTATAGAATCTCTATGAAACATTTCAACCATTATCAAATCAGATATCGGACGGAAAGACAACTTGGTCAGGAAAAAAACGAATCCAAAATACTACCAGTTACATCAGAAGAACTTGAAAATGGAATAAAAAGCAACATCAGTGCAAAAAAGACACCTGTCTACAACTTGATATCGGGTGGAATAGTGAAGGGGCTTCCCGATAAGAGTAGTTCTGAAAATGCTTCACGCTATTATTGCGGTGTTTGGGATGAAACATAGCAGAGATTATATTGATTCCCAAACCAGGGAAGTGACCTAATGAGAAATCAGGGTATTGATCGATATTCCTCCTGTCTATAATGTCCTAACAAACAGAAATGTTAATCCTGATCTTCAATTTGGTTTCAGTCAACTCTCTACGATACATCTAGTCCAAAGAATCTCTAACGTAATATGATCTTGGATGATAGAAAAATATGTGCAAGCTTTTTCTGAGATAGATGGTGTTAGTAGCTCTTTGACTAAATTTGACTTGACGGATTAAAGTATAAAATAACTAAACACAGAGATCTTCCAAGACAATACTACAGAATTTTAAATTTCTACTCAGAGAACGTACATACCGGGATGAAACAAGAAGATCAATACTTAAGCTTGCAGCCCATCAAAACAGGGATGTCGCAAGTGTGTTCTAGCTTTGTACTCTTCATCCTGTTTACACGAGATTTGCCACAACACGAAGATACAGCTGTAGCTACTTTTGCAGATGATGCGGCTCTTCAATATGTTGGAGATGACATAAAAACTACAACACAAATGCTTCAGACGTCTGCTGATAAATTCTCTAAATGTGGTAGATAATACTAAACGAGTCTAAGTCTAGTAACATAAACGTCATTAACCGAGTAATTACACCCCTAAACTTTGAGATCAAATCAAATGTTATACCACAAAGAGATGCAGTAAAATACATGAGTAAGACACTTCATTCCTAATTCAAGTGGAATATTCACATCGAGAAGAAGAAAGAGGAGCTAAAAATCATGTACATCAGAAAGATATATTGGTTGTTGGGAAGAAATTCCCATCTCTCACTTCACAAAAACACTACTCATATATAAGCAGATTCTTTGCTTAAGTACATATTCGCTTACTTCGGATTTACAGAATACAGCTCTGTGGATGTGCCAGGAAACCAAGTAAAATGTTTAAAAAATCGTCAGAATAAAATATTAAGAAGCATTTTTGGTGCCCCATGATACATGCGAAACGACGATATTAATCAAGATTCAAGGAGATTCTGTCAATCAAACCATTGTTAAATACGCAGGGTAGCACGAACGACGCATCCACAAACATGATAACTTGGAGAGGCTGAGCGTCCTGGACAATCAAGGTGAACTCTGGCTACTCAAGAACAACATACCTCTGGACCTTGCCATATATTTGTAGTGCAATGAAACTCAGTATTTATATCTGCAACAGCATTAGTGTTAGGTTTAACTGTAAACCTACTTGAATGTACAGATTTTCAGATGTAAAAAAGTGACAAAAATAAAGTTTTACTAAGTTTTTAAAAGCTTACTTCAGCTTTTTACAAAGCCACAGTTCTCGTAAATATCATAACTTCTCTACGGGTTGCATCCAATAATTGTCTCCAAACACACAAAAGACCTGACTGAAGTTCCATTCCTAAGTGAGACCAAGGTGACTCATCCACTGATGTTACCCTCTCCCTCGCAGTCTCCCCTGTGCACATGCACCCCAATTTTGCAAGATTCTCCCGGAAACTTTCACAATTCGAAAATCGGTCCGGAACGTTTTGGTATTGTTGGATACGATCTCTCATTCAAGTTTGGATTAAGGAAGTTCTAACCATTGTTTTGCAATAAGTCATACCAACAAGTTACCTCAGAAGAAAATACATACGAGGATAAGGGAAACAGTTTTCTACAATAGCCAACGTTGATGTACCTACCTACTATCTCATACATTTTATCTTCTACTTCTAAGCTACTACGTGGCTATAAATATATTTTAGTAGCACCAAGATTTTCGTGAAGAGGTCACATGACGAATCAGGTCGACAAAAAGCACAATATAAAACTTTTAAGTAAGTATATTCTTAAACTTTTGCCACCTTTTTTCTCTCCTGCACAACTAACTGTCGTTCGCATCAGCCTAAGGCCCTGCTGCTATTCACGCTCTTCTGTTTTAGATCCCAAGAGGTTTCGGTAGCAATCAACTAGTGGTCGCGGTCCAACCAATGTTTGGATAGGGGTATCAAGAGGAACCAGATTCGTTCTAAACCTCAACTTTCATTTGACAATGAAGCGGTTACCAAGAGAATGCAATGAGATAAGTTCAAGTTTCGTCTCGTGGAGCGGGTAACATAGTTTGCGGATGTATTATTCCCTTCTTGCTAGAGTAGAACTGTCACCGTTAGAGGCGGAGCGTCGGCCGGCGGACGGATGCCCATGAATTTCGAAAGGGCGGACGTCCCACAAAGAGGACTCGAGCGGGGTTCACGACTCTGGGAACTATTCCAATTTAAAACGACCCCAGAATTTATAACGCCAACCCCAGTTAATGATGTTTATTTAACTGGTTGGCCGTCCCTTAGCATTGCTGTCCAACCCTTACGCATCTGACATGAAACATGTCCTGACAAATTAAGCCATTACTCAGTTCCAGGAGAACTCTGGATAGTGTAGATGCAAGGTTGAGATTACTTGCCAATATGCGCGGTCAAGTTGACCATGCAGTGCAACTCCTTGGAAGAATGATTAATGGTATTACGTTATTATAACATTACCCTATATTTACGGTTACCTATTGGTGGGTGTATGTTAGTAAAATCAAATACGACGTACCTGTCTAACATTATCTCTGAAGGAATTAATAGGTAGGTAACGAATTTTCGGATTGCGATGAGTTAACAAATGAAGTTATTGCGATGGTTCCTATAATTTTTAAAATCATTTTTTTCTATATGTTCTTCGTGGTAATCCGTTTTATGACGTTCTGGAACGATTCCTGGATAATAACTGTTTTTTAAACTCCCTTTTTCATATATATATATATATATATTACGATTCACAGTAAAGATGTTAGAAAAACGCCAAAATTATGCTTGAAGGAGTTCACGTCAGCGCTTGCGCAAAATGAAGTTATTATTTTAGAACTATGGAATTACTAGTAGGCCATTAACAGTCTAACCTGCACATTCCCTGAAAGTTTCATCAAAATCAGATGAAAACTGTTGAAATTAAGCTCGATTAAAAAAGAATACAATATTTGCAAATGTGCAATAGCTAATATTGATAGGAATATATTTAAATTGCTAGGAAATGCTCAAATTAACCTCTTTCACCTATCCTCCTAATTTGAGAAAGATCGGCCAACAGGGGCGTGAGAAAATGATGCTTGATGGAATTTACGTTTGCGCATGCGCCGTGTGAAGTATTGATTTGGGAACAACGAAACTCATAGAAGATAATTTCCACCATAACCCGCACATCCCATGAAAATTTCATAAGAACCGATTGAATATTGTAGAAATTAAGCTTGTCACCAGAATTTGAGGACATACACACACAGATACATACACACAGATAGAGAGAGAAAGACAAGTAACAAAAGTTGTTCAGAATAGTCTAAAACGTAAAAAGCGGGTGGAAAGTTTTCAACTGTATAAC
The DNA here is from genome assembly GCA_030762985.1 of Adelphocoris suturalis. Taxonomy (NCBI): domain Eukaryota; kingdom Metazoa; phylum Arthropoda; class Insecta; order Hemiptera; family Miridae; genus Adelphocoris; species Adelphocoris suturalis. The sequence continues at coordinate 44,929,947 of CM061040.1, read as the reverse complement.
AACAATAGCCGTTTGGTTTTAATAGAGACCACAACTTCTAAATCTCTCGAAAGTGAAAACATTGCTTCGGCTACCTATAGGTAGACTTTGGAGCAATTTTAGAGATGATATTTAGCATTTAGGTACCAATACTTCACTAGTAGGATCATCAAACGGACAATACTTAATGAACTCGATTACGCCATGTTACAATAAATTCCATTGGAACCATATCATCTGACAACTCCAATATTGGCATTAAATCAGCTTATATTTACAGGGCAATTTGTATGTATTCCAATATCACTATCTAGCGATTTTTGGTGGAATTTCGAGCTTGGTCGTCTATTCAATAGAGCTGCTAGCAGCGCGTGATTTCTCTCTTTTCTCGCGCTTAGAAATTCGAAAGTTTTATCGATGTTCAAGCCCTTAGTGTACTGTGTACTCTGCGTTCAGCGCAACGGGTAATTTTAACCGATTCTTTGGGTTTAAGTTATCATTGACTAGCAAAAAATTATTACTACTACTTTTTAGTTTTCGTGGTCTCGATTTTTTTATCGTTGAGCCCCTTGTACGACCTACGACCCTATACGCAGTCCCTAAATGTGATGATTTAATGTAGGTCCTAGTTCGGTCCAGTATTTTTGGAGAAAAGCCGCGGACGGATGGATTTTTTTCATTCGATTTTTGGATTATTCGCATCTTGAAATGTAGACCAACAAATTTTCAGGGAGTACCTATTAATTTTTTTTTTTTTTTTTTTTTTTTTTTTTTTTTGTCGATCACAAAGGTATTGAAAATAATAAACCAAAACGGTCAAAAATTGTTAATAGACATAATATCAGCAGAATGCTACTTGGCCCAACCAAAAATGACTAGTGGCGAAATGATATAGGTACGATTTAAAAATTCCACTAACTTTTATTCCCGAAACTCAAAAACATGATACCTACCTATGTTTATATTTAGAAAATAAATCTTTCCTACAATAGGTTTTATGATTTCCATGAAAGAACAATAATGTTTTCTGATTTTCATAATCTCATTTCGCTCAGTTACAAGCAGCTTTTGACGTTTAAAAAGCTGTAAGGGCTGGTTCGGTTTTTCAGTTCGTGTTCGTGGCTAGCTCTAACGAAGTTGGTGAAATTCGTGATCGTTATTATGGATATTGTGATGCACTTTACTGAAATCAATGTAATGTTCTCTTCAGAACATTTCAGATATGTAGCGAGCGCTTTGGGTTCGTTCGATACATTTATTATGAAGTAAAAGCTCTGGAGAATAATATCCAAACTTAATTTGAAACGAAATTCGCTCCTATTTCAGAAATCAGGTTACCAATGATCGATGTACAGATTCGGGATGGACAGGAACAATCTTTTCAAAATTTGTGGGCGCTTTATAATTCGTTCAGAAGGGTTCATATACTAACACGGACAAATTCGCACTCTTACGTTCATTGTTATGTAGGCAACCTTTGATGCTTACAGAATCCATGGAAATCTCGGATGCAAATTATTGAATTGCATAAAGTAAAACATATGCAAATAAACGTGTTCTAGCTGCATGACATGTTAATAGTATGCTTGAATTAAAAAAAAAAAAAAAAAAAAAAAAAAAAAAAACAGCGTTAGAATCAGTTACTGATCTCAAATCGATCTTGACCGTGTTTAAAATAAATTATGAAGCGTATTAAAATCTAGATATTCCTTGCCTTGCTGATTTTTTCGTGTTTCAATGCGCTTTTCGCGCACATCCAGTTCAAATCCATCTTGAACAATCACTACTACCTAAAAACGGAGTCTGATTATGATAATTATATTCGAGAGCAGTGCAGAATTACAGAATCATTCATGCCTGCGAATTCAACGGTCCCGACCGTGCTACTTATTTTATAATTATTAAGTACCTATATCAAAAGTGACATCCCTGCTCAGAGACTGTCTCATATAAAGGGAAGGAAGACATCCTATATTGTGCCCTACTCTACTCGTTTGAAGTCCACTGAAAATTATATTATCCGTAGGAGCCTTTTACTCACGGCAAACTTTTACGTAGATAAGAGATAATACCGGTGTCAGGGGAATATATTCTGTCAAGCGCGCCAGTAATTAATTGATGAACTCTGTTTTTCCGCTCTGTTCCGCACTTGCCGGATATTGCCAAGTCATTGAGTTTTTTTTTCTTTTCGATCCCCTCTCACTTTTTTTTTGCTAAAGGGAACTCAAAATTTTTTTCACTTCATTACGTACAGGAAGGACCCAGACGCCCTCCTGGAATATGAAAAGTTCCAGTCATTCCGCACGATCATATTTGCGAATTTTCTAAACTAACATATTACATATGATACATTATTACATACATTACTTACTGTTTACAGATTAGATGATATACACACATCTGCGACTGACACTTTGTAGGTATGAAAAGTATCTGGGGAGGTGAAGTGAGAACATTCTGAAACTACCTCACACAGTTCGCACCTTGGTCGCACACATTGATGCAACCCAGGCTACCAAACTTCCGGAGGCTGAACACCTGGAGGATGTCTTTGTTATTATATTCCCCCCAGGTTCCATCCTTGTCGGTAAGAGACTTGTGGCATATTTTTAATCGAATCTCGGGTCAGAGGACTGGAATTTAGGATTGGTTATAGTTCCGGAAGGACTCCATTCATTTTTTGAACATCGGAGAAGAACGTGGTGACGAGAGAACTCAATCAGCTGACGGTCGTGTTCTTTGCTGGTAATTTACATTAGTTGGTACCACCATATCAAGCACGAATCGTTTTAGGCACCCTCTCTCAATCAACTTGTTTCCGATCGCAAACAAATATTCCCCCGGTGCTTCGCCATTGCTGCATGGCCTCTAATGGACTACAACCGTGGAATAGACCGCTTTGTGTTGGGAGGATGGCGACTGTCATAATGTACATGGAGTTGTTTATTCGTGAGCCTTACATGCACGCTAGTTGAGACGCTTCCATGATCTAATAAAATGTCTACATCCAGGAATGTAGCCAAGATCAGTGGTGAATGTCACTGAGAAGCGAAATTTAGATCTCCGAGGAACAACTCGAGCTCCTATTCACCGTGCTGCTATATGAGGAAAATATCATCAATAAACCGTTTCCACATTAACGGGGTCTTCTTTCTGGATGCGAGCAATTTATTTTTTAAATCTACCATAAACAAATTTGTATATGAGGGTGCCGTCCCTCTCTTCTCAACGTACAACTTTTCACCAAATTTAGAAGCACTCATCCTTCATATATATATATATATATATATATATATATATATATATATATATATATATATATATATATATATATATATATACAAGGGCGTACACGGACTTTTCACTCTACTGGGGCCAACGGTAATTTTACAAAACCGATGTAGGCAAAAACAATCATGAACAAAATGAGGGTAAATGCAAAGTTATAATGTACATAAAATGTAATGAATTGAAAACAAATTGGAAATTATTATTACTGCAACATTTTATGTTGCAACTTAACAAATTACTGCAACATGAAGTGTTGATGAAGTTTCAACACTTCATCAACAAATTGATTTTTCTTCTCGAGGACCAACTTTCTGTGTACATTCAATAGGCACAGTCCGTTGAGACGGGCTTCTGACATGGTTGACCTCACCCATGTTTTAACCCTTCTCAACGAGTTGAATGACCTTTCAATCGTACACGTTGTGCACAGCTGTGCTAGAAGAAAATAAAGCGCCGATTTCACTTGGGGGTAAAACCCCTTGGTCTCTTGCAATACATCGATAAAATCCAATTCATTCAATTTTTCTGTAGTAAGACCCTTTTCCATCCAAAATGTATGTCATAGCTCAGCCTCAGTTTCAATGAGGGTCAGTAGCTGTTTGAGTTCTTCGTTTGACATTTCCAACATCTTCGATGGGTGAAGTACCAATCCCCTTAAAGCTGTTACATTATCATCCGAAAATCGGTCTTATAATGAACGTAGCAGTGAATCCAAATATGGGATGTATAGAGATACTTTACAGAGATGCGTATTAATTTGTGTGACGGTATAATTGTGGGGTAGGTAGTCTACTGGGGCAACCGCCCCAGTTGCCCCACCCCTGCGTTATATATATATATATATATATATATATATATATATATATATAGGTGTGTGTATGTGTATGTTTCCGCAAATCATTGCAACTCGCATAACTTCTACAGTACCTACTCAACGGATTTTGTTGAAATTCCCAAAGAATGTGTGAGTTGAGCTGCAAATGGCCGACTACCGATTTTATTGAATGAAAGTCAACACGCGTATACATACATGCGCTAACATAAATATGTAAATTACCTACATCGAGCATAATTTTCTCTCGTTCTAGATCGCTCGAAGATCACATAAATTTCATTACGATGGCATCAGGATTAGCTTACCTTCAGGTTGCTTAACTCAAATTCACAACAATTGTCTCAAGAGAATAAAAGATTATCATTATTATTTTTTATTTTTTTTTAAATTTATTTATTTATTTATTTATTTTTTTTTCATTTATTTTTTTTTTTTTTTGTCGAGAAGAATCCTTTCCAATGAGCGGAATTACTGTAACATACTATTTGCAGGACTCTCCCGCCTTTTTGCTTATAGGTCAAGTGTACAAAATCTCTCTCATGTCCTCGCCAGGTTGAGTTTTGTGGAATTTACGAAAATCTGTACATACAATCGGAAGAGGTTATAAGGGTTCTTAGTAGATTATCGAAAACTGCCGCAAGGACGCACATTTTCAGCATGTTCTGAGGTTCCTTGGGGTCCCTGCATTGGTCCGGTACTCTTTTTGTTTGTAATAAACAGCGTCAACTGTGTACTGAAAGGAGCTAAATTCCTACTTTTTGCTGACAATCTAAAAATCTATCACGCAGTGAGATCAACTTCTGATTGCCATGTTATGCAATCATGTCAGAACTCTTTTTTGTAGTGGTGTTCGTCCAATGGACTTGCCTTAATCCTTGTGAAATTTGCGGTCATGACATTCCAGCGATCTTTCTCTCCACTCATTCACTGTTACTTGATTGATGACTCGATGTTGACAAGAGGTTCTTCTATTCGGGATCCTGGAGTGCTTTTGAATAACCAGCTTACCTTCTCTGGCCATATTTCGGCAACATCAAGCAGAGCAATGACACTGCTGGGCTATATAAAGCGGAATACAAGGGAGTTTGAAAGTGTTCTGGCAATTGTTACTCTATATAAGGCCTTAGTTCTTCCAATCCTGGAATATGCATCAGTGGTCTGGTCCCCCTACTACACTTGCCCCATCAACCAGTTTGAAAGAGTCCATCACAAATTCCTTCGGTACGTCGCATTTAAGCTGCACTTCAACCAGAATTCGGTGAACTACGTTGCGTTGAATGAGCTTTGTCGAACTCTCAGCCTACGCGAGCGAAGATATCTATCCGATTTGACATTCTTTCATAATCTATTGGTGGGCAATGTAGATTCGCCGTCACTTCTGTCAGATATGTTTTCTGATCCCCCTTCCAAGTTCTCGTTCAAGCGGTCTCTTTTGGATCCCTTTCTCTGCTGCCAATTATCTGCAGCAGCGCCCTCTGTCAAGACTGCTAAGGCAGGCCAACCTACTCAAGTACAGAAAATAAGGAAATTCTGGCGCGAAATTCATCACGGGGTAGGTATACTAAGCTGCACAACACATAATTACCCGCACGATGGATAAATTGAATTTTTCTGTGTATTGCACGTCTAAGATCAAAAAATGATTTAGCCATGATTGGGGATCAAACAGGAAAAAAAAAAAAAAAAATAGAAAAAAAAATAAATAAAAAACACTGCCAAGGACTTGGCACAGAAGCTTCCTTGTGGCTTCAACAAGAAAATTACGTTCACGCTTGCGCTAAGTGTACCAATGATTCAATCATGATGAAACTGATAGGGTACGGTCTAGGGCTAAATCCACACTATTCCTGAAAATTTCATCGAAATCCTATCAAAACTGTGGAAGTTATGGCTGGGGCAAGGAAGTGTAGAAAGACAATAGCTCGCGCACTCGCACAGCGTACCGTTGATTCAATTATGATAAATGTCGTAAGAGATCTTGAGGGACCTCACCCGCATCATCCCCGAAAATCTGACCAAAATCTCTTCAAAAATTCCAGACTTATGAGTGTAACAAAAAAATCACGTTCGCGCATGCCCAGAGTGTACCGCTGATTCAATCTTGACGACTCTACTTAATACGTCCTAGATGCCCAATCCCGCTCAAATTTGGTGCAAAGTCGGGGGATGATGGTTTAATTATTCCATGTTAATTTCAACCTGATTGCATCATTGCTCCTGCGCATGCGCGAAAGTACTCCCAGGAACAAGGTCTAGTTTTCATTAGATTTTGATAACATTTCTTGGGATTTTGTGGGTTAGGCTGTAGATTGTTTCCTACCAATTTCATTTTTCTTAAATCATTACTCCATTCTGCGCAAATGCTAACGTAAATTACCTACTTCAAGCATCATTTTTCCCGTTTCCTAAATGAAATATTTAGAAGTTTGACGTTATCTACATCTTGATTGAGTATATTCTGCTATGAAGTTTTTGGTAGTTAATAAAACCATTTTGAACGATCTATACATTCATTTATTTTCAATTGACCTACTTACCTAAATATCGTTATAGTGAGATCAGGGGGACTAGTAAAATGTAGATTTTATAATTAATTGTATGTATAAGTTTTCCCTCTGCAGGTGCCTATATCGACGCAGGCATTGGACATCTACGCAATCTTTGGAACTGCGATTTGGAATGGACCTCAAGAATCAAGAATGGAAGGAGGGAAGAATCAATGGAATCAAGAATTCAAAATCAGTGCACTCTAATCAGCTGTGGGGCCTTTTGAGCCTCATATGCTATTTAATTGACTTATGATGCTGAAACCTGAAATTTAGCTCCTTTTTGGAGATCTGGAATACAATTTATTACAAAATATGGAGGGACTCAGATCAGCTTCGGAACTTCCGAGGCTAACTTTCCTATTTGGCTCACGGCGTTGTTATTCAGATGGTGCTCCTCTGGGACTCCTCGGAAACAACTACGAGGTACGGAGGCCCAACTCAGCTGAGGGGCCTCTGAACCTATATTCTTTTCTCACCGAACGACCTTTTTTTTTAATGATGTTTGCTATGAAGCTTAAAATTGCGGGGTCTTTGAACTGTAGAAGTGCAAACCTTTCTCGGAGGTACGATGCGCCTTGTTCTGATGATATATATATACATACGGGGCTTAACAATTTATTTTAGAACAATGATCTGATCAGCAGGGCTATCTAACACATAACTGATAAACCATTGTGTAATAATTTGCAGCGTTTTTTCATATCTTCTTCTTTCTAAATTCCAACACAACGCTGTCTTTGAGTGGGGGAGACACATTATAACAAAGATGTTTGCCGGTTCGGCAGAGCTAAGGAAGAATTTGGAAATCTTCATTACAGTATAACCCTAGACTCTGCGAGAACATTGGAGCGGCACATAGATCGTTAATCGGGCCTACTCAGTCTCTCAACCTACCAAGAATCGACGGAAATCAGGAAAATGTCAATCGGAAACAAGGTGCGGATGGCCAGGATTTATTCCGGCTTCCCACCACTACTCGAACACTGATCACTACGGAGAGATTTCATTGAGGCGATCAGAGAAGCAAAGGCACACACCTTCCCGCCTTCCTTCCCGTTTCCAAGACTACCAAATGTAAAATGATAGTGATGATGTTCAGGCAAAAACTTATATTCAGACATTTCATATAAGGGGGGAGAACGTTATATCTATATTAGTTTGTGAAAAACTATACCATTGCTTGCGATGTGGTTCTTGGTGACAGTTCACGTTTTTTTCCATCACTATTATTAAGTCAATGCATTTTATATTCTAGTGATTATATTGCAATTAACTATTCTATTGAGTGCATTATGATTCATCATCATTTATAGGAGTAGTTGAAGATACAATAATCCACCAAAAATGGAGGAAAATCATGGTTCTCTTTATCAATTATTTGAATAATATCGATCCTGGAAAATCCCTGCAAAACAGTGTCATTTTCTTCAAACGTAGGTATCCCTTTGTCGTGGTTACTTCGATGTGGTCCAGAGCTTCTTCTTCGTCACCCTTCAGCTGACGTCATCCGTCAGTCCAAGGCAGATGTATTTTTAAATGCCCACCATCTCTCATGTTTTTAAAAAACGATTACTCGTTCATCTTGGTTTATAATTTACATCATGGACCACTATAAAGGAAGGTTTCTCAATACCATCTCTCCATAGATTTGCATGAACATTTTGATTCGAAATTTGAGGGACGGAATCACAAATGCAGTACAAATACAGATACAATAATATTGTATTGTATTGTACTGTATTTTTATTTGTGTCTGTATTGTATATTGTATAAATGTGTACGAATATATTATATTTGTACATAAATATACAATACACACACAAATAAAAATACAGTATGCATACTCTATAACAGTAAATTCTGATGTGAATGAGTTCTGTACTTCAATATTATAATTTCCTAGAAATTGAGGAGTAGTTTTCTTACCCCAGAATAACATTTGAGTTAGTTGGACTTTTCTACATTGAGAGCCATTATTTTCATCCTCAGCTCTTTCTAACTATAAATATGAAAACCCATATTCTCCACATTTGATAAGTTCTAATTCTAAAGTCTCATCAGCGGTCCTCCCGTCCTCGTACATTTCTTCCACAAGGGAATCACTGCCTTCACATTTCTTTTACAGATTTGTGAATAATGTAAACTTAGCATTTATATCTTTCAGCTTCATACGTTATTGGTGAAAGAGATCGTTTGGCGAAATGTTCTCTTTGCTTCTTAGAATACAACACTCTCTACCTTGAGCCATTCAATTGGTTTCTACAATATGCAATGTCCTCCAGTCACGGTCGCCACAAAATGTTAGTAACACAAAAACCACCAGGTCAGTCGAACAGAAATTTATTAATTTTGAACACAATAGATGGAATAATTCAAAATATTTTCTTCAAGGTCTCCTCACGTTCAATTCAAATTCACAACAACTGCCTGAAAAGAATAAAATATATTTTAGCGTGGAGAAGCGTTCTTGCAAATGATTGGAGTTATTGTAACACACTATTTTCAGCAGCCGTAGATGATCCCCAATCACTTTCACTGCTTACAAATAAAGACTTGACTCTGCGCATGCCCAGCCGTAATAAATTTCCATCAAGCATCATTTTCTTACGTTCTAGTCATCGATCTCGTTCAAATTTGGAGGGTGGTTAGAAAAAGTCAAATTAATCATCAAACATCAATATTAGTTGATACGCGCGTGAGAATGTGAAATTCCTGCAACAACTGTAGAAGTTATTTTCCATACGATTTCGATGAAATTTTCTGGAAATGAGTAAGTTAGGCTGAGAATGATCCCCTATAAATTCCATCCCTCGGAAATCACAGTGCATGCGCGAACGTAAAATCAATCAAGGGTAGCTTTATACGGGTTTATTGATCTGATCTCGTTCAAATTTGGATGGTAAATGACGATTTGATTATCTCACTTGAGTTTCATCACTGTCATCTTTTTGAGGTTCGCTAGTTTGTGGTAGCTTAGATGGGCATGCACAAACCTCAAATCCTTTTCACAAGCATGAAATCATCCTCTCCGATTTTGATGAAAATTTCAGAGATTGGATGGTTTGAACTGTACAGGGCCCCCAATAAACCCCATGACCCCATTTACATGGCCCCAAATAAAATCAATTCCGAATGGCGGATCGTTTTCGAGTATGCCCATACGAAACATATATATTAAGAATCATAAGCGAAATAGCGAATAAAATTAAGCTATTGCAATGGGTCCAAAAATTTCAAAATCGAAATGCTTGAAAAGTTTACTCACGGAAATCCAGGAATCGTTCCGGTATGCTTGAAAAAGACGAATTTTCCGAAATTTCGAGTTCTCCTTAGAATCGAGATAAAAGTTCCGTTCTTGCTCCTAAAAATCAACCTTCCCGGAAGAAAGGATGAGTTTGTCGGCCAGAATTTTTTAAGGTCAATAACGTGGTCAAATTCCTGAAATTGTGTTCAATAAATCACTTAAAATTGCTGAAAACGGTGATAATTGTTAAATTTATAGTTTTAGGCACATTGTGGTCAAAAGAAAATTTTTTTATGCAAAAAAGTTCGCCAAAAAATGTACCTACTTAAATGTAGTTTTTGAACCAATTTAGTTAAATAGATTCACAGTAGTTGCTGAAAAATTTATAAAAACTGCCAAACAGTATAAATCCAAAATATTTTTTGAATCACAGATCATATTTTAGTGCATATTTTTATTGCCATAAAATTGGTAGTTACCATTTTCTTTACACTCAAGGTGCTCCGATATAAGAACAATATAATATATATATATATTGTGGGAATTTAATTCATTGCCTTACACGATCGCAGCCCCTAGAGCCACAGCAACAAAGCTCACACCCGTGTCACTGAAACTATGCAATTTTATATTGAGGGTTCAGACCTCACCTCTTCCAATACCAATAAATTACTCATGTCAGTGTCAAGGGTTGGTAGCGTGTCAGTCTTCAAAAAACCAGATGGAACCAGCAGAGAATCAGCTCGTTTGGAAAAAACGCACTGGAAAGAAACGACCCTCAATTTGAGAATGAATAACCATAGAGCAATCCGTAAACCAAACCCGACCTCACCCAATCAAGATTCACGCATCGTCCTATAACGTGAAATAGAGTGGGTTGGCGACAAAGTCTTAAAAAATCTGCCGGATATGGCTACTGACAGAATGCTGCAGCAATCAAAAAGAGCGCATGGATGATCCTCGGAACAAATCGACTGTCTGGCCTTAATTTAATCGGGTGAAACTCACAATCGAATAATAAAATTTGTCAAAATCATAATTAAGGTATCGGCCAATGATACGATTGTCTCGAAGGAAAAAGTTAGATCATATCTCTACATACCAATTTGTGGCTATAAGTTATTGAAATGAAATATTTACGTTCCTTATTTTATTTGTAGAATGTCTCTTCTAAATTAATATACCTATTTATGATGAAATGATTACGTATTTTCTGATCAGCTGACTGAGCCAATTTACTTGAGACACAAATTTCACTGGGGGGGGGGGGGGGGGGAATAAGACATATCCATATACCGATGTATCTGCATGTAGTGTTGATACTCAACATAAGTTTACCCCCTCCATTCTCCCTCTTCCATCACGGTTTCCTATGGACTCGGGATGTTCTATATCCCATCGCATCTATACATTCCACAAAGAGCGTCCGAAGGGAGCAAGATAATCTTATGGTAACACTTGCAGATCTCTTTTTGTTTGAGAATATTGAAAAGTACATCAAATCCAACTGTTTACACGTGTGTAAACCGTGTAACGTGTGTAAACCCAGGGTCTGGGTCCTAATCATGGGATCTACGAAATACAAAACGTTATTGTGAAAAATGGGTGAACAGTATATGGCTAACATAGTATGTCTAGTAACAATGTCTAGTAACTATGTTAGCCATATACTGTTCACCCATTTTTCACATTCACGTTTTGTATTTTGTAGATCCCATGATTAGGACCCAGACCGTGGGTGGAAAAGTCCGGAAATAAAACATAAACACAACAAGTCTAGTTTGGTCAATTAAAGAAAACCCTCGCACGTATTATTCACTAGACAACAACACTTCATATATATATATATATACAAGGAGTCTTTAAAAACCCTACTAAAATCGTTACTTATGGTAAACAATTTATTTTTCTTTACAAACTTAATGTTTTTTTTGTTTTTTTTTTTTTTGTGAGGATATCAAAAATTACAAAATTGCACCTCGCGCACTTGAGCGAACGTGCGTAATTATTTGACATCAACTGAGTTTTTTTTGTGGGACCCACAATTTTTTTTACAGATTGTAATTCTACGTAAAATTTCATGAAGAATTGACCCATCACTTAGTGTGGATAAACGGGTGCAACTACCCTGTAAAAACGCTGCAAATTATCACAAAATGGTTTATTATTTCTGTGATACATTGCCCTTCTACGCAGCTCATTGGTCTATAATGATTAAACCCCGTGTGTAACACATGATCAGAACATTGCGCATTGTGCCTCTGAGAAGCGTTAACTTTTACAGTACCAAGACCGCAAAATTTTACGCTTCACTGTAATGATGTTTAAAAAAACGGAAAAATGACACTTGAAGTAATTTAAGTTAGCCCTTTTACAGAATGGATGATGGCAATGATTTGAGAAGAATGAAATTGGCAAGGTACAATCTACAGTCTAACCCACAAATTCCCAGAAAAGGTAGGTAACCAAAATCTGATCAAAACTAGACCTTGTTCTCGGAGTACACTTTCGCTCATTCACAGGAGCTAATAATGGTGCAACCAGGTTGAAATTAACACGGAATAATCAAACCATTGTCCCCCAGCTATGCGCCGAATTTGAGCGGGATCGGACGACCAGGGAATGAATTAACGGTTGCGCTTACTTGAAATTAGGCTTGTTTAGAAAAAAAATTAATATGAATTAACGTTTGCGCATGCGCAATAGCTATGAATGATGGGTTTTCATTGAACTTGTTAGGGAATGCTCAAATTAACGTATTCCACATATCCTCCAAAATTCGAGTGATATCGTCAAACGGGGGGGGGGGGGGGGGGGGGTGAAAATGATGGTTGATGGAATATACGTTTGCGCAAGCGCCGAGTGAATTATTGATTTGGAACGTCGAAACCCATAGGGGACCATCTTCAGTCTGAACCGCACCTACCATGAAAATTGCATAAGAACCAGTTGAATATTGGAGGGTGTATGTTAGTAAAATCAAATACTACGCAACCTGTCATTATTTCTTCAGAAATTAATAACGAATTTTCGGATTGCGATGGGTTCCCATAATTTTTAAGATCATGTTTTTCTATATTTTCTTCGTGGAAATCCGTTTTATGACGTAATGGAACGATTCCTGGATAATAACTGTTTTTTAAACTCCCTTTTTCATATATATAATATATATATATATATATATATATATATATATATATATATATATATATATAATATATATATATATATATATATAAATTCAATTTTGCATAAAAGAAACAGGGTTAACATTAAAACAATGAGGTGCAGTTGCGCAAGTGTGCATTGCGCAATTTTGTCATATTTAAAATCCTTACCAAAAAAAAAAAAATGCTTTTAGCTTGGAAAAACGTTTTTTTTAGGCGGGGGGGGGGGGGGGACCTTAAATATATATTCTAATATTTATGCCACGATATAATTGCATAAGCCCGTTTAAAGCGGTAAGGTAACTGTAGAATGATCACCAAATAAATAAGTATGTCACTCGTATGACACTGAGTGATGGTTATACTTCAAAATACTTTTAACCGCAAAAGCCAGTGGCTTAATTTCGTAGGTTGATGAAGGCTATATCCCAAAAATGAATAAGTATTTCGAATCAATAGTCAATTGAGATGAAGCTTTGATCATATTACATTTGCGATGTTGAGCCAGGTAACTAAATTTCAAAATAAATAACAAACATCGGGAACTAGAGAATGATTGATCGTGGTGTGTATTCATATCGTGTTCCAACAAAATTTAAATAAAATAAGATATGTACATATGGAAATCATCAGACCTTCCGGAGAATTCCAACTTCACGTGGGTTAAAACTTCTATCAGTCTTCACAGTACGACGGTTACAATATGAAATACACGGCGGCATCTGTTCGGTTGAGCCATGAAGTTCAACTTGACCGCACTTCTTCTCGGGGGACCAATATCAGGGCCTACCTTGCCATAAAATACCGTTTTGCGGATCTGTTCCTGCAAGAAGTTGTACGTGAGCGCACAGTATGAAACATGTCCAACAGCTGTTCTCGGCGAAACCACAACGTAGGATGGATATCATCATCCTCGAAACTTTTTCCTCCTCTACATTGACTCGAGTTTGGCTAGCTGGATCGATAAATCCCTTTTTTCCTCGGTTGGGGTCATACGCCTTCCAGCTTGGATCCTCCATCCATTTCTATGAGTATAAACCAGAAGCGCCCACTACAACGATATTACGATTCCACTTCGTCTTGTCCTCCATAATGTATTAACCATAAGAAGGCGTCTCCTTCTTAGTCATCAAATGTGTCAGCTTCCACCTCGAAATTTTTCAGAAAACAAAAAGGCTCGCAGTAAATTGAACTTGAAACTGTCTCCACGAATTTTCTGAATTCATGGAAACACTACTGAAACACGGGAGTTGTTTCTTAATACATAATAATTCTTTGTATTCAATAATAATTATAAAAATGCTTCCGATTTATAATGTTTATTATTTCTGTATTCAATAGCCATCCTGCGCAGACCACTGGTGTTCACAATCAGACATCATATAAATAGGTAAGCTAAAAATCTCAAAACTGAAAGAGCTAGAGTCGTATTAGCAGAAGATAAGGTTACGTTTGGACTATTGAAGTAACTCCAGAATTCAGGAAAAAAATTCTGGAAAAGAAAAATAAACATCAAGTTCCCCTAATGGCATTTTAGTGACTTTACCCGTATCTCCTACTCTTATAAATGCCAAGCATATGGGCACGTAAAGAATAGTGCAAAGAATAGGAACAAAAGTGTAGACATTGGTCGAAAAAAAAAAAAAAAAAAAAAAAAAACGGCATAAATAACTGTAATAATAAATCCAAGAACCAAACCTGTGCCAACTGCAAGAAATTTGGGCTGACACCGAATCACAGTATAACTGACAAGACTTGTCCATCGTATCTGGATTCAATACCCTGCAGAATTAATAAAGCTGACTACGGATTGTGAAAATCGACAAGTTTTAAACTTTGAAGTGAATATGAACATATCTTCAACTACATACAATCACCTTAGTGATAATTATGTGACTTGGGGGAAAATCTTTTAAACTACAAATGAATATACGTAGTCTAATTAAAAATCTGGATGACGTTCTGAGTAGTGTTTAGAATTTGAATCAACTAAGCCTAATATTTTAATTTTCACTGAAACGTTTTGTTTCCCTTCATGTTATCTAATCAATATCCATGGTTTTATCATGTTTCACACTGACACTTCTTGAAATCGTAATGACTGACTCTAATTACAATTATGTGTTAGACAAACGTTAACATTCAGCGGCGCCTCGGGCTTGAGCGTAAGTTTAAAATGTGTCTCTGAGGGTTACAGAATAATTTGTATTTATAGAACTACTCCTTTTAAACTTAAAAACGAGATATTAAGAATTTTTTCACTTAGTTGAAATACAATTTGGAAGAATTACCGTCTGCTAACCATTTATACATACTGGGGGACATCAACCTAGTCATATATTTAATCATGAGAATGTTGAAAACTATACCGACCCCTTGCTGACATTAGGGTTTATCATCCTCGTAAGTGATCCAACTCGAATTCAATGCTGTTCCAAAACTGCCATTGATCACATCTTTGTTACCTAAATCGAAAATATTGGAGCTTTCACCCACATAATTAGAAGTAATAGAACAGACCAATTTCCCACTGTACCTATATCTTCTCCACCGAACACCGGTACGAATAATTGAAACCCGCTTACTCGAATAACGTTCAAAACCACCTTAAATTTGGTAACATACCTACTTAGGTTTATTCAACGGAGATTGGTTAAACTTCAATAAAAATAATCTCAAGGATCAAACCTTGGCGTCTTTCACCAACCCAAAACTCGTTTATATCGAGTTTAGAATAACGGAAATTCCCCAACGGAGTTTGGGAAAATTGTCCAATAAAATTTGCTAAAAAGTTGCACGATTTGAACACCAGGACAATATATCAGCTGATGTCGTGAACTACTCTACAAGGGATTGTTATTCATCTTTCTAATATAACGTCCTTCTCCATTTATTTTATGTACGTTATTTTCCCATCGTTCTGTTTCACTTTTATATTAAAACTTACCGATTCGACTGTGAAAACCATTTCAAACTTACCTGTCCGATGGGAACTCCAGGTGAGAGACAATGAGTTTGAGGACTTTCAGAACTGTTGAGATTGCGAGTCGGAATTTGCATCGGAACCTGATGTCGACACGAAGCCCAAATTCCGCTGTCGGATGTTCCTCAGGCACCTTGGAGGGACATTCAAGGAATCAAATATAAATCCAAGTGTCAAATTGCATGTGTTCATTGTGAATCAAAACCGTGAATAAACTTTAACTGTGAATCAAACAAACAGCTGTTCGTACGCGGCCATATTACTCGACATCATTGTTATCACGGTCAACGGAGATTAGTAAGTGTAACTGGCCGGATTTTAGGAGATAAAGCTCGAGGGGCCTCAGTAAGGGTTTAACCTCGTACGTTTTTTTATTTATTTTTTTTTATTTTTTAGAACGTTTATTTTGATACTATATCAACTAGTTACATCTGAAGTATTATACAGGTAACTATCTGGATATTTACTTCACATAAATTCCGCATTGTTTATATAAGTGTTAGTCCATTGACGTACACCACATTACAGCTGCACATCAGCATCCGAGGTCCAATGGCTTGGTCCTCTTCAGGCGTCGGTTTACTTGGGAGTTGTCAAGAAGCTGGATAGCTTCAGGATTGGTATGTGCGAGTAGTCTCTTTTCATAGTTTCTGGCATATCTTTTTGTAACATCGCTGATTCTCTCCATTTTGAGATCTTTGTGGAGGTCATCATTACGAACGTACCACGGAGCATTCACAATACTCCTCAGTACTTTATTTTGGAATGTTTGAATAATGTTCATGTTACTTTTTGCAGTGCATCCCTATAGTTGTATACCATCATAGGTCCAAATGGGCATAAGTACTGTTTTGTATAACAGCAATTTATTGTGTAGACCAAGTTGTGAATGTCGGCCCATCAGCCAATATAGCTTTCTAAATTTGATTGATAGCTCTTTCTTTTTCTTCTTGACGTGTTCTTTCGACTTCAGCTTCGCATCCAAAGTCATTCCCAGATGCTTAGCTGAGTTAGAGTATGGGACTGTACCTTGGTTCAGTATTTGCGGGAGGTTTGTAATTTTTTTGTTAGTGAAGTTCACATGAGTGGTCTTGGTTTCGTTTAGTTTGAGGCGCCATTTTCGAATCCATTCTCCAATAGCATTCGTAGCTTCTTGTAACTTTTCTGTTGATGTTTCAACTGTGTCTGCAACTGCCAAAATTGCTGTATCGTCCGCGAATGTGGCTATAGTAGTACCTAATGTGTGAGGTACATCTTGTGTATATAGTAAGTAAAGTAGGGGTCCTAACACAATTCCCTGCGGGACCCCTGCTTTAATTTTGTTGAGATTAGAGTATTCACCTTCATTTTCAATTCTGAAGTATCTGTTGCTAAGGTATGTTTCCAGTATTTGGCAGTATTGTTGTGGTAACATCCCTTGCAGTTTATTAATTAATCCATCATGCCACACTTTATCAAAAGCTTGCGACACATCAAGAAATACAGCACTACTGACTTTTTTGTTCTCCAGTGCATTTTCGTTTACATCTGTTATCCTATGGACTTGGTCAATCGTTGAATGCTTCGTTCTAAATCCAAACTGATGTTGTGGAATTAGATTCCTTTCTTCCATTATTTTAATGAGTCTTTTCTTTAATAGCTTCTCAAACAGTTTGGAGAGAATTGGTAGTAGTGAGATTGGCCTATAGGACTTTACATCAGTAGGTTCTTTGCCTGGTTTCAAGATCATAATCACTTCAGCAATTTTCCAGGATTGCGGAACATGTTTCAACCGTAGTGCTGCATTTATGAAGTGTAATAGCTTGCGCAGACCTACCTCAGGCAGTTCTTTGATCACTTGACCGATTAGGTCTTATCCTGGCGCTTTTTTAGTTTTCAGTTCATGTTTAACGCGTTTATCGAGTTCCTGGAATTTGATAGGTTTAATAGGGATACTGTCCATTCTATGTTGTAAGTTCAGTACTTCTTCGCTCGTTAATTGCTGCGTGGGGGAGAAGGTCTGGGAGAGATGATTCGCAAATATAGTTACTTTCTCCTTTGCGTTTCTCGCCCAATTATTCCCATCTCTAATAGGTGGTAGGGGTATTCCTGTCGTTTTCATGCCCTTGGCTGCTTTATAAAGAGAGTAATCCGTAGTTTTGTCAGCCGTCAGAGATTGAATTTTTCTAGACAGTGATTCTTGCTCTATTTCAGCGATAAGCGTGCCTAATTTTTTTGCGAGTCTATTAAGTTCTGTTTTATCTCAAGGGAATCGAGTAACTTGCCATCTCTTTCTTGCTTTACGTTTCTTCCTGAGTAATTCCTTTACAGCTACTGGGTAGTTTATTGCATTGCATTGTATTGATTCGATTGTTGCAGGGGTTGAACGCCACGCTGCTTCCTGAATAAGTTCAGTGAATTCGGCTACATCGTTTTCAAGTTGTTCTGTTGTCCTAAGAGGTACGTTCAGCTGCACCCTTGATGAGATATGGTTCCGGAAGTTCTCCCAGTTAGTTTGCGGACTAACAAGACGAGGATCTTGTTCCTTTATAATGACATTTTCACTCAAGGTTAGAATGATCGCTGAGTGATCACCAGACAGGTCATCGCTTCCAGATAAATGTGCATAGTGACATGAAATTCCTCGGAGAATGAAGAACCTCGTACGTTCTCTGGTGAAAGACGTTGAGCGACAATCTTCGTTAATTTCCATTGTTTTTCGAAATTAAACTGGTTTGAGTTGTTGGTGAAAGTGGGCCTTAACGACACAAACTGGTCCACTATATTAAATTGTCGTAAACTCTGCAGCGGCCGAACTCGCACGGACATTAGAATATATTCTGTCAGCTACTACTAAACATGTAAAAATTTCAATATAGAAGTGATATTGACACCTTGGATAGCAAATGGGCTAATTAAATCAATACGGGTTCGGGATAAACTGAAATCGCGTTCAGTTTTTAGCCCCCTAGATAGGAGTTTGAAAGAACGCTTTAACCGAAATAGAAACTTGGTCAAAGAATTAACGAGAAATGCTAAAAAAAAAAATCACATTATGCTGATGAAATCGAGGAAGACGAAGGCAATGTGAAAAAAATCTGGGGTTCTATAAAAATGGCTGTACCTGATTCCAAACTATCGAGTAGGTTGCCCTCTGGCACCGAATTGGAAAAAAAAACAATGTATTTCTGAAAAAGAGTCTAAAAACATGACTCCTAATTCACTTAACTCTTTCATATTATATCAAGTGGTTAGTAGGTAAGCTTACATCCAAATTCCTTGTTAATCACCAACACCCAAAGCCACCTACATCGATAGCAAAAGTAAAACCACATTACCTATTTACCCTATCAGACATGTCTGAGAACTACCTCGAAACACTGTTGAACTCAAAGAAAGGTAACTCATCGCCGGGGCTGGACGGGATTCAGCTGAGTCTCATCAAACAGTTCTTTAGTTTCCTCAAATCACCAATTTTTCACATTTTTAATCATAGTCAATCCACGTCTATATTCCCATATGTAATTATAAGTGACAAATTATCCCCACATTTTAAAGGAGGAGTCGAAGCTGAACTTGGGAATTACAGACCGATCTCTGTAGTACCTACACTGTCTATCATTTTAGAAAAATTTGTGAAATATCAGCTGACTACTTTCCTCAAAGATAACAACTTATTCAACCAAATGCAATTAGGTTTCCTTAAAAACAACGGCGTTATTGACGCTCTATTCTCCTTAACCTCTGACCTCTATAAAATAAGAAACTTGAATAAAAAACGCTGAAAATTATTACACAATGGTTTATTATTTCTGTGTTAGATAGCCCTTCTACGCAGAACATTGGTATAAAACTATTAAACCCCATATTTATGTAATATATGATCAAAACATGGCGCATCTTACTCACCAAAAGGGTTACCACCTTTACATTTCCAAGACCCCGCAATTTTACGCTCCACAGTAAATGTTGAAAGGCTGGTATATGTTCGGAGGCCGCTCTACTGAAAAGTACCTCGTAATTGTTTCCGGGAAGTCCCAACGTAACAGCACTGTGAGTCGATTAGAAAATAAATTAGCCTCAGAGGTTCCGAATATGATCTGAGTCTCTCCATACTTTGTAATTGTATTCCAGATCTCAAAAAGGGGCTAAATTTCAGGTTTCAGTATCATACGCCGATTAAAAATAATTTAGGCTCAGAGGCCCCAGAGGTAATCAGTGTCTACTGATATTAAAGTCTTGATTTTAAAAAGGAGGTCCATTTAAATTGCAGATTGTTGGTAGACATCAATATTCCTGATTGGATATGGGCACCTGTAAAAGGAAAATTAATGCAATTAATTAAAACATTAACATTTTACCAACCCTCCTGTTCTCAGTATAACGATATTTATGTAAGATGAACCAACTGAAAATAACATGAATGTAGAGATCATTGAAAGGTTTTGATAAAAACGAACACTCCATAGCAGAATATACTCAATCAAGATGTACCTAGATAACGTCAAACTTCGAAATCTGTCATTTAGGAAACGGGGAAAACTATGGTTGAAGTAATGTAAGTTTGTACAGCCTTCTAGAGCGTAACAGATAACAAAATCAAGAAAATAATCTAGTTCCAGGGATTACACTTTCGCGCATGCGCAGGAGCTACTAATGATGCAATAATGTTGAAATTAATATGGAATAATCAAACCACTGTTCCCCAGCTATGCACCAAACTCGAGCGAGATTGGACGACTAGGGAGTGAAAAAATGATGCTTGAATTAATTTACGTTTGCTCATGTGCAGAATGAAGTAGTAATTTGAAAAGCATGAAAACAGGACCATTTACAGCTTATCCAATCATTGAAATGGATATCAGTAAAATCATCTCGAAGTTTGAAATTCAAAATTATTACATTATTCAACGTAATTCATCACAAATACACTAGGATAATAGGTGTTCCATACGAAATCTCACCCGTTGCAGAATAAAAACTCTTTACCTATTGATTGGTTTATCTCAGCATTGAATGTATGCAGTGAGATGTAGGTATAAGTATTTAAAATGCCCCTCGTTGATTCCAACCCTACATAAATTCAACATCAAGAACGGAAGCAAACGAACAAAATAAAAATAAAAACGAGTTTTTCTCCACTTTGGATTCGACAAGTGTAGTAGCTGGAAAGTAAACAACTTCACCTTTGAATAATTCATTTCTTTCTGAGGAATGATGTTAAATTAACTCTAAAGTCACTCCTAAAGTCCGATCCTTTGGGCTTTGTATTTGAGAAGAAAAGGGAGGCGGTGGTCGGTAAAGGGTCTTGGTAAGTAAGAAAACTTGAGTCCTGACCACCCACTTGTGAGTGGGAGTTTTGCTTTATCATGAACCCACTGAGCCAGCCGCAGTATCAACAAAGCGCATTTCGCTGAGAATATTCTATTGTAGAAAAACAAACAATTCTATGGTTTTTCGTATTTATATGAGCTGCCAATAAAGCAAAGGTTTCTCTATTCGGACAGTTCAGTTTATAACAAGCTTTATAAAAAAAGCCTTCTCTCCTTTTTTTTTTCTTTTCCAACTTCGACGTTTCTCCCCAGGAACTGGGGCTTCATAAGGGAGATTAATATTCAAATGTGTAAAATATCTACTCACTTAAAGTTTTTTTTTTTTTTGATAAAAATCGAATTCAAAGTCATGAGCTTTTCTGAAAATCAAATTTAAAATTGTATACGATTATGTTTTTTCGTATATTTTACCTAGTTATCTGGTGGCGGTAATTATAAATTTAGGGTCCATCAATCAAATACGAGTAAATTTTGCTCAAGTTTTGAGTGTCTTTTTGAAAGTTAATTGAATTCTTTATCTTAACCATTTTTAGAAATTTTCTCCTCTTCAAATTTTATTATCTTCCTAAATTTTTTTTTTTTTTTTTTTTTGCTTCGTTTTGTCGTAGATCCGAGTTATGTTTTGTAAAACGACGCCGAATGGACTGATACGTTTTTCCCACATTCACTTTTCTACAAGAACCCACTATTACCACAAGGGATATGGTAGACCGTCTGAACGTTTTGAAAATAGTGGTCTGTTTGTATTCGAAAATAGTGGTCTGTAAGTGTTCGGAATGCAGTTTTGACATGTCGATCGGATCTACGACAAGACGATACAAAAAAACGCGTTGGTTGCCCATTGCAGATCTTTAAGACACACTATAGACTTTGAAAATTTCAAAATTGGAGGAAGAGAATCAAAGTCGCAAAAAATAATATTTCTAGAAATGGTTAAGATAAAAAATTCAAATTCGAATAACTTCCACAAAGACACTCAAAACGAGCAAAATTTACTGTATTTGATTGATGGACTCTTAATTTATAATTACCGTC
This sequence comes from Adelphocoris suturalis, assembly GCA_030762985.1. NCBI lineage: Eukaryota > Metazoa > Arthropoda > Insecta > Hemiptera > Miridae > Adelphocoris > Adelphocoris suturalis. The sequence goes on along the minus strand of CM061040.1, from coordinate 44,907,552 downwards.
ACTAGTGAACTAGGATAAACATACGGAAAAACATCGTTACCTACATAAACGTAAACAATTTTAAATTTGATTTTCAGAAAATCTCATGACCTTTAAATTCTATTTTTATCAACAAAAAAAAACTTCAAGTGAGTAGATATTTTACACTTTTTAATATTAATATCCCTGAAGAAGCCCCAATTCCTGGGGAGAAACGTTGTTTTATTTTTTTTTAAATTAAGGACCGAAGGCTTTTTTTATAAAGCTTGTAATAAAGCAAAGGATCATATGCATGTATTTTATTTTACTACCGGTTAAAAACCAATCAAATGTTGATGGTCATAACAAAATAATAGTACGCTCGGTTATCACAACTTATAACATACATGCTGTTAAAAAAATGTTAGTTATGGTGGATCTCAGAAGTGAATCACAGAAGTGCGCTTGTTTTTGTTGTTGTGCGTAGGTATATTTGTTTATTGTTGTGAAATGGTTTCCATCGGATTTATGACGTTATCAATCAACTGTGAGAATCCAGATTGAATTCAAATCTAAATCGTTGAAAGAAAGATAGATACAAACGAACATGTTTATTTATTAGCCCCTTTCCGACTTGGAAAATAAATTCAAGTAATATAAAGTCTATTTTTTACCCCGGTTTTCTTTCGAGATATTTCAACTATTTTATTTCTACCTTCGGAAGGATATCGGGAATCAATCTAAGAAGTAAATGCACGGGTTCTATGTAAAGTCGAATCCTACATGTACCTATCCTAAAAATAAATCCAGAGATCACAACACGAGGCCTCTTGTGTAGGTCGTTGTTACGTGACATTATTGTGATGACAGGGACGTAACTATGTAGGTATATTTTATATAATATTGGTATGATTGCCACAAACGTTTTACAAGATTCGGCCCGTTTCACTACAATCACAATCAAAACAAAGTATGAATAGCTTTCACAAAAAAAAAAAAAAAAAATATATATATATATATATATATATATATATATATAAAAAAAAATAAAAATAATAATAAATAAATAAATAAATGCATTACAAAAATTATAAAAATAATCACGACAAGCGGTCTAAATTTGTAGTTAGTTTGAATGACGCATTAAAAATCGGGCATTACTTCTCTACCCTGTTTTCGTACATAACAGAAAGTCAAGAATTCCAGAGGTTTGTTGCGCAACTAAACTCAGATTGGAATCGAACTGAATAAACACCACAAAGATCAGTTGATAATTGTAGGCCTCGGCAGCGTCGGCACAATTTGTCACACACAATTCTTTCTTAAAGTGGAAGGGAAACAACAATAATGAAAAATTAACATTTTTGAATATTTATATTTTGCTTTTCGAATGTCTCAAAAAAGTTTGATAATTATCCTGAGTAACCTCGATACATACATATATACATATTAATTGCTATGCAATTCTTAGGCCGACCCCCAATAATTTTTTTTTTTTGTCTCGCTACGCGAACCCGCGAGGTCGTGGGTTCGAATCCCAGCCAGGCTTGAAATTTTTTTTTTGTTTTTCTCGTGAGACGAATTGCATAGCAAATTATCCTCGTTTCCTACACAGTAGAAAAGAGAAAAGATCCGGCGAGGCGCGAAGCGCCGAGTATAGATTAGGGGGGTCCAGGGGGGCGAAGGCCCCCTGGCGGGGTCAAGGGGCGGAGCCCCTTGCGAGGCCAGAAGGGCCGAGTATATATATATATATATATATATATATATATATATATACTTATATATATATATATATATATATATATATATATATATATATACAGGGTGATTCCCTCGCAGATGCAAAAAAAAATTTGGGTGAAACTAAATCAAAAACGGAGTAAAATGCCGCCAACTGCATATTTTTATCTATATCCGTTCTCGAGATATGATTTTTTAGAGGTTTTTTCAGGAAAACCGTGTTTTTTTTTCTTTTAAACTCAAATTTCTCCACTTTACTTCATTTAATTTTAACTTTTAACCACATTTTCGGAATCAGCATTACATTTACTATAAGAATAGTGTACTTGCGTTCTTAAAAAGTACCATCCAAAGGCCCTCACATCAGCTCAAACATTGACGATTTTGAAAAAAGAATATTTCTGAAAATATTTAAAACTTTACTACTCTTCCAAAACAAATTCTGGATACTGGCAAATCTCATGAAAACTGCTTCGTCTAATACTCTTTCCAACGGTATAATCAAGTTTACTTTTATTTTGTTATTTAGTGGAGAAAATTATGTTCTAATGTTAAAAAATGTGGGTTTTTCAATGAAATTGTTGATTTTCTCGAAAGATGACGCTCCATGAACCTAGGAGTATGGGGTCGGTTTCTATGTATTTTTTCACGCTGTATCGAATGGTAACATTTGTAGATCTCTCCAACTCCGTTATAACCGAGTTTTACACTTAAAATCGCAAATGTTTAGTTTGTTTGTTACAATTAAATGTATGTGTGTTATGGGGTAAAACTAGTTAATTAAAGTGTAAAACTCGATTATAACGTAGTTGAGAGATCTGCAAGAGTTTTCATTTGATCCAGTGAGAAAAAATACATAGAAACCGACCCCATACTCGTTGGTTCATGGAGGGTCATCTTTCGAGAAAACCAACAATTTCATTGAAAAACCCACATTTTTTAACATTAGAACATTATTTTCTCCCCTAAATAACAAAATAAAAGTAAAATTGATAATACCGTTGGAAAGCATATTAGATGAAGCAGTTTTTATGAGATTTGCCAGTTTCCAGGATTCTTTTTAAAAGAGTAGTAAAGTTTTAAAGATTTTCAGAAATATTATTTTTTCAAAATCTTCAATGTTTGAGCTGATGTAAGGGTCTTCGGATGGTACTTTTTAAGGACCCAAGTACAATATTCTTATAGAAAATTTAATGCTGATACCGAAAATGAGGTTGAAAGTTAAAATTAAATGAGGCAAAGTGGAGAAATCCGAGTTTAAAATGAAAAAACATGGTATTCCTGAAAAAACCTTTAAAAAATCATATCTCGAGTACGGATTGAGATAAAAATATGCGGTTGGCGGCATTTTACTCCATTTTTGATGTAGTTTCCCCCAAATTTTTTTTTGCATCTGCGAGGGAATCACCCTGTATACATAGCCCATGGATATAACTAGTTGCTTCTGTGAAGTTATAAAATCATTGAACATAACCAAAACGGTTATTGACCATTGTGTGGTTACCCCATGATAGATGAGTAGTTTTTCAGTTCATTCTACTCCATAATCATAATCTACCCCATTTAAAACATGAAAAATATTGTTACCATTTGAAGACGATAGAATGAGCGATTTTCGACGGAGTTATATGTATGTTTTTTTCCAGCTAAGTTAGTTGTTTTGCACAATGTTTTTCGTTTCTACCTTAGATAGATGAAATGTGCGTCGGGGTAAGTGGGCCATATTTAATTTGGCCAAATCAGTTTTTGCGGCTTTCATGCTGTAAAAACTAGGAAACAATACTTTATATGGGCCAATTTTTAATAAATTTTATTAAATTATTATTTACTACTTCTCGCTACGTATAGCCTTTTTTTATGACAATTTTAGCGCTTTTGCTCTATATCAGTAAATATGAGAGAATACACTTATTTTCATTGGTGGAGGGCTCAGTTTCCTATCGAGTTGGGGGAAGTGAACCACTCCGACCTTTTTTTTTCCAACCCTGCGCTTTTTAGCCGAATAGAATTTCTGTTCTTCTTCATGCACACGCAAGGATCATTCAGTAATATCAAACTTTTTTCTGTCACTACTCAATAGAGGCTGGAAATGGCAATATATGAGGTTGGGTTCGATAACGCAGGTCATCAGTAAATTGAAAAACCATCACCAATGATTCAAAACATTGCTTTTATTGTGCGTATTACAGTTTTCACATTTTAAAACTTATATTAAAGGATTTTAGACCCCAAGATATAAAGAATAAAGGAATTTTCTTAAATACCTCAAATTTTTCTTTAAAAAAAAATATAATAATTACATGGGTGATTGGACCAATCAAATTGGCCAGAAATTGAGTACATTTTCAATTATTTTCGTATAGGTGTGTTCACCTTATTTAAGTTTTCTGTGGCTTTCAGTTCTCTATTCGATAGTTCTCTAAAATGTAGTTGTTAGAGTAGAGAAATCAAAGGTATGTTGGCACATAATTGATATTTCCATTATTCAGAACATACCATAAATTTTGTGCCATGTACGCGTCGTGTTTCATGGTAAATGAGTGTTATTCAGTCAATGACCTGGTTCCTCCTATGCTCAGTTGGCCGTTCCCCAATCGCAGATACCTCTAATTATCAATATTTATTTGCGCTGTTTCATATAGGTAAATCAATTCTAATCCACTGGTTAGTTGAGTTTCACCGGTTGATTAGTCAATTTTCTATTGCCTAACTGATTAAAGTTTGCGTGTCTAGAATCCATCCAAATCAATGGGAAAGAACAAAGACGTATCTTCCCTTCAATTCAGTGGAGAAACGACTTTTTGAGCTCATCGTGTCTTTTCCGTGCCTGCCTGACGTTTATCATAATGGTCTTTCTTTCCTCCTATAACCGGAAAAACGTTCGATAGACCCAAATAATCAGAACGAGATGGAGTCAAAAAGAACATCAGAAGGTACTACTGCAGTCAATTATGATACAATGATACCACCTTGCCAGAAACACTTCAAAATGTTGTGATTTGATGTAAAAAAGCTGCAAATTATCACACAGTTGTTCATTATTTCTGTATTAATAGCTCTTCTACGCAGAACACTGGTTTATAAAAAAAGTACCAACCTATAAAACTGAGTCTACATTGCATTAGGTACCGAAATAAAACTGGACGATGTAACCATAAATAAATGGAAAAAACTAAAAATAATGAATAAATGCAAAAAATGAAGAATTAAAAAAAAAGTGTTGTCTCCGCAGGGATACGAACCCCGGTCAATTGGTTAAACGGCCAGTGCCACCCCCAGTCTGACTCTCGGTTTACTGACCTACGAACGCTTGCGTAAAAAATCACTATCCGTCGAACATCTGCGCTTTTATATTCTCTTGATTGGCTTTTATTGCCCTTTTGGGTTGATCGAATTAGATGCCAATGGTGCTGGCACATCCTAGGCCGGTGTATGTTGTTTGAGCCGAATTTTATAAAGTTTGGTCCCATAGATTCGGAGAAAAGCTTCGGAGAGCGTAATCTTGAAATGTAAACCAAGAAATTTGGTGGAATGGGGGGGGGGGGGGATAAAAAAAATTTCTTGGTCGATTACAAAGGTTCATTTTTGAAATATAAACAATTGAAATTAACCACAAGGAGGTCTTCTCCTTAACCCTGCTGGGGAGACCACCCCCTACTATTGCTCTTATCTTGAGCGTCGGCTAAGCATAAAAGGAATGTGTTACACGCTCGACTTTTAATTTCCGCTTTATAGGTTGAATGACAGTGAAATTAGCTCCGGTGCTGACCGAGCTGAACTAGGGAGCTTTGGACTTATTAATTCACTTCTAGACGTCCCAATAGGCTCCCAATTCAAATTTCAGCTTCATAGATTAAAAAGCAAAGACCTTTGGTTCTGATCTCACATACCTAGCTGATTTGGGTGGCTTTAGGCTTCATGATTAGTTTCTAGACATCTCAAGAGTCCTCAATTTCAAATTTCAGCTTCGTAGGGTGAATAGTAAAGGAATTAGCTCACTCAGCTGATCAGGGGAGCTTTAAAATTTACGATTGTTTTTAGATGACTCAAAGTTTCTCCATTCCAATTTTTAGCTTCATAGAAGATAGCACCGGAGCTCAACCAGCTGATCTAGGGACCTCCAGACTTAACTATTCGTTTCTAGATGTCTCAAGAGGCCTCCGTTTCAAATTTCAACTTGATAGGTTGAATAGCAAAGAACATAGCTCCGGATATTACTCAGCTTACCTGGGGGGCTCTAGACTTTATGATTCGTTCCTGGACTCCCCTGGGGACCTCCATTCCAAAATTCACCTTCATAGGTCGAATAGCGAAAAACTTAGCTCCGGATCCATCTCAGCTGAATCGGGAAGCTCAAGACTTCGCGATGCGTTTTTGAGGGAGATAAATATTGAAGGGGGGGGGGGGGGGTGAAATTTGTTTTTCTTGGTCGATTGCAAAGGTTCCTTATTGAAAGAAATAAACCAAAAACTAAGGGTGGCTATGTTGCTGGTGTAACTACTTGAATAGGTGCGAGAGCTGGGAGGTCAAAGCGGCGAATAACGACAACCGCCAGTACTCATAAAAATCTGCGTTTTGGTTGTTACGGTTTCGCTGGTCACAAATCTCAACCGATTTATGCAGTTACTTATCAATTCATGGTTTGAGTTGTCGCACGACGTAATATAAGTGTATGGGTAACAATGTGAAAGTGTATAATTTTTAGTACCTACACCTTATCTCGGTTTATTGAGTGTTATCTGTCAAAAGTCTTGTTTCCATAATTTCTCAAATGTGTGGATAAATGAACAATACACTCTCCTAGAAGTGACAGAGTTCTCGGATGTATTGACAGATGGCGTCACTAGGAGCGTTGAAAAACAGTAAATGATGAATAAAGATCTGAAGAGGAGGGTAAGAGGTTTACATCAATAATATTAAAGTGGTGGAGTAGAGATGAAGAAAACAGAGAGGAACCAATTTCAATAAAGTCTAATGGACCCTCCCTGCCTCCTACTTTGGATTCGAAGTCGCAATTAAATTGATTAACGACTTCCCACTCCTAACAAGTAAAAGTTTGAGTAAACGGCGAAGTTTACAAAGTCACTTTTACAAGAAGGGTTTGGAGGCCCCAACCAGATGTAATGGGATTCATAAAATACTTTGTTACACCCTCAACATCCCGAGCTGGGCTCGAAGATAGCTCCGAGAGAAGTAAGAGTTTTGAAGAAAATTGCGCTATAGTTTCAAAGTAAAAGTTTGGTTTCTCACTTTTTTATGTTTAAGTTCCTTTAAATGTAGAACGAGTTTTCTTGATGTCGTTGCGGCAACATAGAGAACCATGCCATTTAAACTCTGGCTGCTGATAACATTACGATATTTTCATTTCAAGCTAGGTACAGGCATTGCATTTAGTACAGTGTAAATATGACAAAAGTGCGGCCGGAGGCGGATATCATAATCATTCATTGGACCTGGCTATTCACATATGCGAAATGGAAGATGAGAGGAAGGGTTGGAGGGTCCAGTACGAGCAATATTCCCCACCTTGCTTAAAATCCCCGTGATTATTCTCTGAACTTGGTCACGATGTGGTAAGTGATGAGATTCCCCGACTAACCATATATCTTGTCCTACCTACCATGGCCTTATAAATTGGTCATCGGATCTCGTCTTAGTTACGTTCAAGGACCAAAACGCGACATCTAAAACCAGATCCCAGATCCTCGCAGTTATGCGAGGTTCATGCTCTTGCAGGAACGTGTAGATCTGAGAAGTGAGTGGACATGTGGTTTCGTATATTTCCACCTGGTGAACGTTCCACGGACAAATTTTGCTCTTATTTATGAGGTGATTCTAGGCATAAACCAGTAGTCTTCAACTCTGTTATGCAAGGCGCTTATTAACAACCTTTTGTACATATATCATGTTTAGTGTCAATAATACTCGTATAAAAGTAGTGACTTATTTTATTCTGATTATGATACACTCTCATCTTAAAATCAATGACTTCCAGTTAGTCCGTGAGGAATGGCTTATTTAATTCTTAAAATTCCAGAACACAGTTATATCACCAAGAACTCTTCTAACAATACTGTACTCTGCAATAATGATAGGGTCCTCTACTTTGTGCACTTGCTTATCTAACAACCCTTGCATCGGTGGTATAGAAGTAATCTCTGCTATGATCGAAAACTTGGGCCGGTAAAAAAATCTGGGAGCATACTGAACGCTCGTGCAGGATACCAGCAAAGAGAACAGTAGTGTAGAACCCTCTTCTAGACGTTCCTGGCTTGTCTAGTCCTGATTGCTCCTCAGCAGAGTTATAGTGAAATTGTGGAGGACTAGCCATTAGTGATAGGTGGTAGGACAACACTGCTTATTAGTAGTATCACAGTCTAAAGAGTGACAGTAGTCCAGTTAACCGTCACATCAGCACTTTCATTGATTAAGCTCACTCTCTGTTCATTCAACATTATGAACTCTCAAGAAAAGTTCCAAAGGTACCAGTAAAATCGTTGATGGATCTTGGTGCGCCACTGCTGGGTTGAGTAGATGAGAAGACCTTTTCTTACATACTGACATTTAAGTGCAGGCGTGAGGAGGAGAGCTTCACATTTCTTAGGGATTATAATTCATTAGACAAAGAACCCATAAAAATGTAATTTACAAATGAAATCCGTTGAGATTATATCAGCTTGTTGAGTAGTGTGAGGTAGTATAGTGGATATAGGGATTTTTACTATTGTCAAGCGTTTGAATGGAGATTCAAATATTGAAAAAAATGATATCAATTGCAAACCATTTTATTTCTTGAACAAAAAAAATGGATGAACAATTAAATGAAAATAAAATAAATTTTAAACATAAGCGAAAAAACAAACAAAAAGTGATTTTTCTTAAAAAAAAAAAAAATAAATAAAAAAAATAAAAAAAAGCTTACCATACGACTGAAGTAGAAAAAACTTTTAGTGATCCAGCATGCTCGTATGAGCGAATTTTCGTAAGTTATCGTGTTATAATTTGATACATTGTTTTAAAATTTGAGAACTTTGAGTGCAAACAAATTTTCAACCAACAATTTTATGGTGAAAAATATCGTTCCAAATAATATTCTGCAATTCAAAATTTGTTGTTTGGGTTTTTAGCTTTTTTGCAGTTTTAATCGATTTTGTAGCTATTAATGATGACATTCAAGTACATTATTCAACACCATCATGTGTATACATTTCTTAATATTCTATTTCATTGTTTATAAACTTCATTTGACTTGGATTCTTCCGCACTTGAAAATGTTCAGCCTTTTTAAGCCCTTTTTTGTGATTTTGTTTTAGCATTCATCACATTTATTGTGCTCCAAAACTGCTGGCTAACATTCTCATCCTACCTTTCGAAAAGCTCGATTTTTTGGCGCAGTTTGGCGGAGTATTTATGTCAATCCTAAGAAGAGTTATGGCCTGCCAGGGCAAGCACTCGTTTCATAATGCTTCAAACTAGATTTCAATGATGCATATTTCTGAAAAATTTGATTTTACAATTTATGGAGCCATTGAGATGGCTTCTGTCTTACGAACATTTTACGAAAAAAATGTAACCGAATAAGTCTCCGACAAGCTGGGTATAGTTGGAGCCAGAAAGTTAGTGCTATGATACCTCAACGTGTCTAAGTCAACGCTGAAATCAAGGGATAACTCTGAGAGTTGTACTACCCCACTGATATAAATTTTTTTGGAATTTCTATTTTTCATATGTTACAAAGGACGACGGAGATAGGGAAAACTATCCCTCAAAATTTGTTTGTTTACGTTTCAAGATAAGTAGATTCCGAAAATCATATGGGACCCCCCCCCCCCCCCCCCTATCACGACCGTTTCCGACGTTAGCCACACGGCTAGACCATAGGAACGTGGAACACGCTTTTCCTTCTATCCAGTCTCCGATTTTTCCGTTTGTTGAATCACTGGATGCTGGACATTTGAATCTTTTTCTTCCCTCGTTGATCAGCCAATCACCAAAACCGAATTGACATTTTATGTCTTGGCTGTGGCACATAAAATAAAAAGAAAGAAAGACCAAAGACGATAAGGTTCTATTCGATAATCATCAGAAACGTTTGCATACGAGTCTGCAGCACATTGGGACATTTTATGTCTTTAGTTGTAGACTCGTATGTGTTGCAGACCCGTACGCAAGCTCTAAGAGCCACTCAGCTGACCCGGACCCTGGGCATCGTCAAGTAAATGTCCTAAAGAGGCTTCATACGAAATTACAGCTTCCTAGAGTGTAAAGCATAGAAATTACCTATTAAAATTATTCAACCACCGCTTCACAAATCAAACCGTTCTCGCAATACTCGGATCACCTGCTATGAATCAAATCATCGAAACACCAGTTCAATGAAACCATCAGAAATTAACAAGCGGTTGCAATCATGTTCACAGTATTAATTTTTGAGAATGATCACCTGTGTGTAAACAATTTTTCATATAACCATGCTCATAACTCAGCTTGTTGGCCACGCACTTCGCAGTAGTTAACATAATATGATTGGATAAATCGAGAGCTTTTGAACGAATGGTCAACGAATTTTGTGGGATGAAAAACGACGAAGTATCATTTCCCTAGCAACGACTCGGTTGTAAGCGGAAATCATCAGAAATTTCTCATAACGCTTTCTTTGTCACTCTTTTCAAGTTACGTGCCATAATAAAGATATAAAATGTCAAAAAAAGATGGGAGGTGAAATATTTTGTTATCGGATTTTCGTAAAAAATGAAGCTATTGCAACGGTTCCAAAAATATTAAAATCAAAACTTCTGCAAATTTCCTGGGAATCTATTTTGAGGCATTATAAACGATTCCTGAAGGGTCGAGATAAAAAATCGAACCGAAAAACCACGCTTCCCAAAGAAAACGATGAGTTATTGGCAAACGATTTTCGAGCACATTTGATGGGTCAAATTTCAAAAATGTGCTAAAAAAAAAAAAAAAAAATCGTTAAAAATGGCTGAAAACGACAAAGTTGTTAAATTTATATTTTTTGGCATAAAATTCGTCAGAGTAAGTTTATTTACAATGAACTGAAACATTACAAAAGTATGCACTAGAATGTGCAAAACACAGTACCTACTTATTTTTGAAAATACTTATTAACTTATAATCGCAATAATCCATTTTGTCTTTACACCTGCAATAATGCAAATCACCAATAATTGAATGAAACAGAAATACCACTCATCAAATTTCACAAGAAATTTGTGGAAGAGTTTAAATATTTCATATTTGTTTTTTGAAAGAATAAAAGTTATATGTGTTGGTTGAGAATTCGGCTATTCTTTTTTTTCCCAGTACGGAATTGAGCTCTGAATATGCGAGAGGGAAACATATTAAAATGAACATACAAGGATCGGTATATATGAAGTGAGGTAGAATGAAAACATCTTCACTGAATGACAATCTCAGAAAGGACAGAAGAGGAGATACAAAGACCAAAAATGATTGTGATTTAAAGGAATGTATGTAAATCCTGAAATGAGTTATATCTAACAAGTAAATTATCCACTGGCTCTCAGAATTTCTGTCCTCTGCTCTTCATACATCCGTGGTAGAAAAATAACGTCAATATGATTGTGTATAGGAAATGGTGTCAACTTAGTAAACATCCTCATATAGGTAAATTCCAACCATTGGACAAACCGATATAATCACTATTTACTTTTCTTGAGAAGGTTGAGCTTTTCAAAGCGTTAGTTAACCATTAACGGACTAGTGAAGATAACTAGGAGAAAGGTCTTTTACGTTATATCTCTATTTTTTTGTGTTGTTGGTGCCTTCATAGATGCATATTTATTTTACAACGAATAGTGATGTTCACAACCGTCGCATAGGATCCATTCAATAAATATATATTTAGTCCAATTCAATAAAAATAGATAGATATCAGAGTTTCATGAAGTTGTTTGAAGTAATTCAGTGTTTCCTCAACATTTCCTGTGTTAGATTGCTTCAGTTAGTATAGATAGGCCAATTTTCGTGAAGTCAGCTCCTGGTTAGATCACCTCATCACATCACCTTGATCACATCAACGTTAGATCACTTCCTCCAAGTATTTTGTCAACATCAGTTCATAAAAATCCTTACACCATCGGTACAAAGCAGGTACTAGGTAATTAAGAAAGTAGGTATACAATTCATGGAAAAAATTTGTAAGGGATTACATCTACCTTTGAGGAACATTGTAAAGGTGGTATACCAGAGTGATATTTATGATCTAAACCCCCTTCATTTCCACTAGATTCATCCGAGCACCGTGTAAACAAAAGGCGCAAATATTATTTTTGTGGGGTAACATGATGAGAAAGAATGGTTTTTTCTCCAGTGTCACTGACGTGAAAATTCCATTCATTAGCCGCGCAGGCTTATGGGGTTGGCAAGGGGGAAATGCTAGCAATTAACCAAAGCGGATTCGGTGACCTGGTATGAAATATTGGTAACTGCATCCTCCATCCCCTTCTCAACCCAATTTAGCCTCACTCAGTTACGCAGCGAATGGAACAATGTATATACAGTGAAGGTAAATTGTACTTTATTCTCCAAACAATGTGTAACCTATAAATAATTTGATTGGTCGTCATCCTAAGAAATCATTTCTATGGATACCGAACACTATAATCGTTTCCTCCAAAATAATTAAAAATAGAACAAACCGAATGACAAGGGAGCATATTGAGTATTCCTTGTAAATGCAATTCTGGCTGGAAAATTATTTTTTGGGCCTACCTTATATGAAATTTTACGCTAAAACTGAATATCCCTTGATCCTATACCTAAAATTTCTCCTCAATGCGTTTTTTGTGAAAAACCCTCCAAAATAACACGTTATTAAGATTTTTTGAAATTGTTTCCTACAAATACAATTCAAAACAATTTTCATAGCACTGTAAAGGTATATGTAGAGGATTAAATTTTGCGTCGAGTGTCCACCAGAAATTTCTGAATTTATTGATACATCACAGAGCAAATGCATTTCAAAGTTTTCAGTAAGTACTCGAAAAATGCCAGTTATTCGCAAATTAAGGATGAAATTTGATAATCGATCGAGTTTCTTACTAAATAAAAGTTGTAGATAATTCAATTTTGCGTTGATTGACCACCAATTTGTTTTTTTCCCCAAAAATTGTTAGAAATATGGTGTCTCAAAATTTGAGATAACCCCGCTTTTCCACTTTTACAGGGTGTTGACAGTCAAGATTGTTAACCACCTAGGAACCGATTCTACAACTAATTTCCAACAAAAATTTCGTTTGTAACTTTTTTAAACCCTTGATTTTTGGAGTTTTCTATCTTCTAAGTTTTATTTCGTGTTTTCAACGTTACATATCTTCACTAGCATACTATGTAAACTTAAAAAGAGATATATCATTGAAAAGAGCATTAAATTTTCCATATCTCTAAGGTACTTAAATTCTTTTTACAGTAGGTAACGGAGAAAATGGACTAGGTAAACTGGAGAATTTATCACTTTTTAAAAATTACTGTTTTTTCGAGCTGGGTTAAGAATTGAATGCAAATGATGAAAACCGTACGCATTGCAGAAAAAACTTGCCTACAATTTCAGCTTTCTAACGGTGAAATCAATTATTATTTTGTTTTTTTAACTGAAGGAGATATAAGTATATTTGAATGTTGAAAAACATTGCTTTATTCTATGAAGTCGAGGGTCTTGTGGAAACGAACCTCAAAAAAAATTAAGAGTTCGGGACCTGTTTCCATGTATTTTTTCAGGCTGGTTGGAATGGTATCATTTGCAGATCTCCCCTTCTCACGAATTTTTAGTTTATTTGTTATCCTCAATATTATGTGTTTTTAAGGATAAAGCTAGATAGTTAAAGAGTAAAACTCGGTTTTGAAATCAGGACTTAATGTGTAATGTTCCGTGAATTTGTCGATAACAGGTTTGCATGTCGTTTCCAGTTTACTGTTTTTATTGAAGGACCTTTTTAAATGATCGACTGGTAGGATAGACTATCCCCACTCCTCTTCTATAATAGTTTGTAGGTATACCAAAGTTTGCAAATACGTAATTCCAAATATCTAGGAAAAAAACCTGTCTGCCTATCAAAATGACCAAATGGGAGCTGTTTGAGCCTGAATCCGATAGGAGTCTGTTCCGATAAGATAAGAAATTATAAGAGAATATTGCATTTTTCGTATAAATCATAGAGATGTCTAAGAATCGTAGGACATCATCTAGATCGCTGTACATTCATCTATTGTCTTTTCATAAGGAGCTAGGCGGTGAATGCGCTAGGCTAGGGGACGCGTCGAGATGAGTAACTAAGTAGAACTTAGGTGCATTGGCCTCCTCCCGACCTCACCTTGTCGGTTCAAACTTAAGTAACTTTCTTTGCATTTCTTGGAAGGTTCGTGCTCCCTGAGTCGCCTGATACCAAATAGGTATGTAACGGTTGATTAATTCTAAAACGAGGCATCAAAATGCATGTTTTTGAACTTCCTTTATTAATTATAATTTTGCTTCCGTGTCTACCTAAAGGTAGCGGAAGCATTGCTTTCACTTTCGGGAGAAAAAAAAATTGTTGGTCCCCAAAATCAAAATTTCTCGCATTTCACGTTTTAGACCATTCTGAACAACTTTGTTTCCGTGTCTGTCTGCCTGTGTGTGTGTCAAAAAATTATCGTGAAAGTTTATTTTCCACAGTTATCATCCGATTTGGATGAAATTTTCAGGGGATGCGCGGGCTAGGGGGTAGACGGTCCCCTATCAGTTTCATCGTTCTTGACGAAATACTCCACTCTACGCATGAGCAAACGTAAATTCCATTATACTCTATTTGTTCATGCCCTAGTCGTCCGATCTCGCTCAAATTTTAATGATAGTTGGGAAATGATTTGATAATTCCATATCAATTTCAATATGATTATATCATTATTAGCTACTGCGCATGTGAAATCCTTGTAACGAATTTATTGTCGACTGTTTCCATACGATTTTGATAAAATTGTTAGAGAATTCGTGTGTTGCGTTGTAAATGGTTCCCTATCAAATTCATTGTTGCCAAATCAATACTTCGTTCTGAGCACGCGCAAACGTAAATTCCATCATGTTCCATCTTTTCACAAGGTATCTAGTCGTTCGAGTTCAATTAAATTTGGATGATAGTTGGAAGAAGATGATAGGTAAACGAGGAAGCTATGTGCCACACCCAACTTGGCAGACTTTTTGTTTCTTGTCTCACTTTTTTAACACAGAATGTGTTTTAGCCATGGACTAACTAGCCGAAAATGGAACGCGGGATAGGAACGAAATGTGTGACGGATGATTTTCACGTACAACCGAGCCGTTGGTAGGGAAATGGAATTTCCGCCATTTTAATCGCACAGAAATCGTTCACCATTCGTTGGAAAGCTCTTGATTTATCACGAATTTATTTCGTATTTTTTTCGTAGTTTCATACTATAACTATATAAATTGATGTTATAAATGAATAGTAAACAATGACGCTTGTTTGGTTGTCACTTGGTTGCGCGACAACGCAATTTTCGTAGTTTCATACTATAACTATATAAATTGATGTTATAAATGAATAGTAAACAATGACGCTTGTTTGGTTGTCACTTGGTTGCGCGACAACGCAAACACATTCTGTGTTTCAATCATTTCGTCCGAAGTATGTAAATAGAGGTAACCGGGGGTCCAGGGGGCTTGCCCCCTGGCGAGGCGCGGAGCGCCGAGTTTTTTTTTTTTTTTTTTTTTTCTTTTGCCCACACACCAGTTCTTCTCAGCCGATTTCAATGAAATTTGATAGGCTACATTTGACCTGGAAAAAAAAGTCTGTTGTTGAGGTTTCTGAGCTGTTGCGACCAAGTCCTGATCAGCTGAGTGAATTCTTAAAGTGAATGAAAAAAATTCTTAAAGTGAGTGAATAAAAAATTTATAGCGGGACTCTCTGACAACAACATATGAAAGTGCTCAGAGGCTCTTGCCTGATCAGCTGATTGAGCTCAATTCTTTCCTGTTCACTCTAGGAAGTTTCGATTCGGTAGGGAGACTCTCTGGGACCATAAATGATGCAAATGAATTGATGGGCCTTATTCTGATCACCTGAGTTTGCTAACTTATCTCCCATTTGTCTTAGGAATGAGAAATTTGATAGGGAGCTCCTCTAAGGCATTAAGGGATGAACAAAATTACGGGTTCTATCTTGATAATATGTGAACTAAATTCTCTCCTGTTCACACTAGCACATTTAAATTTGACAGGGAGCTTCTCGCAAACAACAAAGTTGAATGAAATAACTGACTCCATTCTGAACAGCCCGTAGATGCCCACCTTTCACTCCTAAACTACCAAGAATTAGAGATATCCCCCAAAAAAGACGCTCCGCGTACAAAAGATGCCAACCTACAAAATTCATGGTCACCCGATTTGGGCCAAGCCAATAGAAGGATTTTCTTCCTCTTTTTGCTGCGTTTGGGCCTGAGATCCTTCATCAACGGCTTGGCCGATTTTTGTCATTCACACAATAAACAACATTGCTGTTCTCAAAATGTGGTTGGGAAATATCCCCTTCAAACGTGCTTCCCTGATTTTCATTTCTTTCCTACCAAAGACAAAAACCCACGACCTCCGAATTACCTACTATTGCAGTGCTCTGCAACTTACTACAAGAGACCTGTACGAAGTATGTAACACTGTTTCGAACCTTCCCATTCCCATTTTGACAATCTACTTCCATGTCATTGTGGATGTCGTTCTTTTGAACTCATATCATGCCATGAGAATTGAGTTTCGTTTAATTCTAACAAATGCATTGCTGAAGTGGTTCTTACAAATATGAGTTAAAGGTCCGAATCCCCATTTAACTTTTAGATGAAATATGTTCAGCATTAGAAAAATATTGTTAGTATCGGTGAGATGTGTGAATCCAGCACCACACTAACCAGTACGGTTGTACGATAAGCGAAAATCGGCCAAGCCGTAAAAGAAGCGTCTTACTCCCTAACGTGGCCACATATAGTATGAGAATCCGACTATTGGATTGGGCGATATTGAATATCTTGCATTTTGTCGGTTAGCATCTCATGAACGCGGAGCGTTTGTGATGGAAATGGGTAGTTCCTCCTTCTCGATTATTGAATATGCTAAAGAATAACCTTGGCATATTCTTGAGGTTATGATCCCTGAGCCGCTGCAGTGACAAGAAAAGCTGAATTAGTAAGCTGATTTACTAACATTGCTTTGTAACATAATGAAATTTATTTTTGTAAAGACGTTACCCCCTTTTCATGTGATCAATATGTTGCTTTCCTAATTTTTTTTTCTAGTTCGCTTACGTATCACACATGGTATGTAATTGATATTTTGGTGCCCTTAATAAATAAATGGAAGTTTCGTCAAACTAGTCTATATTTTACTACAAGGATTGCTTTGGGATATTTTCTAACTTTTGAGGTAAGTGCACTTCACGTTGAGCCATCATTATTAGGGTGGCCCGTTTATCATATAAGTCTTTCCTGTGGTGCAATAAATATTTGCAATGGTAGGAATCAACCAGGATTAGTGAAAAAAGAGCGCTTTGTTGCTTTGCTACACTAATCTGCATTGGCTTTTTACTATTTTTGTGTGCGCTCCGGTGTTGGGTTTATTCGTTGTTTGACTCGGTTTTATTTGACCCACCTAGCAATTCGTGCCATTGTCTCCCATTTGTATTGTAAGGAGCTAATCTGTATTGTAAATATATTTAAAAATGATGACAGTCAACCGAAAAGATACATATCTAGAAAGTTTGGTTGCTATAACTGCGGTGCGATATTGATGCTACTAGGAAATCGTGGATAGGTTTGATTTGTCAAAGCTAATTTTTCAATTAGTATGATGACCCTGTCCAAAGACATAGAACTGATAATGACTCGAGCACGAAAATTGCGTAAATGGGTGGCTGGAACGAAAACACAAAAGCTTATAACTCCTATTCCATGAATTCTTGCCCTTTAATTTGAATGGACAAATCAATTCGCGCGAAATCGTTCTCTTCTCGTCGTACAATCGTGCAAATTTATGGCAGCCTCCGTTTTACAGGGGAGTGACCCTAGATCAACACAGTTGTGTGTTATCTCGGGCACCTCAAAACAACCCAGGCTTTTGTCTCTTGACCTCTCGCTTAACTGTAAAGAGCAGATTGTTGTTCAAACGATGTTGAGGGGCTTTGAACATGTTTGTATTTCCAATAGGGCCAATGAGACGGTCGCAGGGTATCATTCGTGAAAAGCGAGGAAGGGGAAAAGGGACGCGGCTGTTAATGCCGAAACAGTAATATCTCGTCGCTATTGTGTCATCGTATGACAATAGACTCCCCATTTCGGAAACGGGGCGATTGTGATGCTAGAGGAGCACATAAAGAGGTCACATATCATTAGGGCTTCAGCCCTCTATCCTAATGAAAAGATACTAATTAAGCGAATACGAAATCAAAATGACAATGTTGGAGCTGTGTCTTTCCCAAATTTATAATTCAACGGACATTTCCTCTCATTTCTGAATGCATACACAACAATTCGTTCTGTTTAGTTTAGGGTACGTAGACCTATAGGAAATGTCTGAAATCGATCTAAGCCATGACTGAACATGTTCCATATACCGCTATTTCAAAAATCGGTACGTCAGACGTTGGAACATTCCTTTGTTGAAACACCCATACTACAGTGAAACGGGGCTACATTGCTCCATCAAGTGGGACATTGCTCCGAAAGTACAGTTGTTTTTATACATTATTATTAAATTAAAGTTATTGTTATTATGTACTTCATGGCTGTACGGTATATGGAACGTGCATGTTCATGCTCCGGCATTTTCTCCTGTGATTAATTCTGATTTTTGAGCACGTTCCTTGGAAAAAAATGCGCTAAGTGTTCTAACAAAGCCATTCATGTATCTATTAAAAATCTTTGTTTGTGATGCTAATTTTTGTGGAACTAGCTAAAAGGTGAAACAACGTCTGTTAGGTCAGCAAAAAGGAAGATATTGCTCTACCCAAAAGCAGTCAACGAGAGTGAAGCAAATTGTACTCAAATTATTCGCTTGGCCCCATTCGGGTGAAGTATCTCTTGTTGAAGATTTTGACATGGGTGTTTCTTACCTACCGCTGGGAGTCAAGAAAAAAATTGTTACAAAAAAAAAGTGATGCGATACAAATACGCGAATTTGGTAACTATACAGCAACAATGAAGAAGCACTCTTCGCTGGTGGGTGAAACTACACACTTCTCTCGATACAAAATGCAAAGCAATTGGGAATGTGGTTATACTCAATGAAGTATTGGAAAAAAATAGAATAAAAACCATTAGAAGTCACACAAAAATTAGGAATCATACAGTGAACTTTGCACAAATAAAATTCGTTTATCCAGAAATAAAATATCAGTATAGTTACCTACCAATAGCGATTGGAAGAAAGGAAGTTCTTTCCGCTCTCGTTACACATAGGGCGTTGACATTCGATAGGGAGACTCTCTGGAACAATAAGAATTTATTGAAATGAGTGGCTGATTCCTAATAAGCTGAGTGAACTGAATTCTCTCCTGTATCCAAGGTGGTTGATTTTTTTATTGGGACATCAATGGCTAAGAGACATCAAGCGACGAATGAAATTAATGGCTCATTCGTAATCTGCTGTGACTTAAAGTCTCTCCTGTTCATTCCAGGAAGTTGACATTTGATGGGGAGACGTCCGCTTACATTAAGAGACAATTGAAATGATTGGGTCATTCCTAATCAGGTGAATTAATAGCTCATTTGTAATCAGCTGAGCGAGCTAGATTCTCTCCTGTCGTCATGAGAAGTTGAGATTCGAAAGTAGGGAGACTTCCAGGGACATTAAGAGACGATTGAAATGATGGGCTTTTTATTAGTCAGCTGAGTGAGCTAAATTCTCTCTTTTTCATCCTAGAAATAAGTTCAGTGAAGACATATCCATGTACCGATTTATCTGCAAGCAGTTTAGATGCTCGTTTGCGCCTACGTTAGTTTTTCTTCATACATGTGTAAATCCTACCTTCCTAATAAATAATCATGTAAAGTATGTTTGTAATAAATGTGTAATCTTTATTGTTATTGGATTATCGGGTATGCCAGAGGAAGAGAGGTTCTGGAAATTACTAGAATTACCAATTTCCTGAAACTTCCTTGAAAATGGTTAGATGTCTCCCAGGGCCAAAGATCCTTCCTTCAAAATCCCAACCTGTCACGTTGAAAAAACATATTCGAACGCTCCTTCTTGAATTCTTTCATTCTTCTGTTCACAATGTTTGTAATTGTTTCCCACGCTGATTAGTTTGTTGGCAAAGCAAGAATTGACTAGTTTATCAATTCGTCAAACGAATTTATTTTATTGATAATACAAAATAATGTTTATTCAATCGTTTAATTTGGTTTCTTTTCGTTTACCAAGTCAACTATTTATTTCAATTTCTGTTCATTTGTAGTAGTTTCATGTATTAACGGGTGTCCGTAATATTTCTTGTATTTTTCATGTAGTTCTCATTCAATTATTTTCAATTTTTCATTCGCTTGAAGGTTCTGAAGCGATCCAGTCTTCGTTATTTATTTGGGTACTTTACCCAAAATTTTTCTCATTGTATATTTCTGACACTACCAAGCTAGAGCCTTAGAGAGTACCCGTTCGACTTTCCTCCACTTTAAAAAAATCAATGATAATTTAACTTAAATTGATGAACTCATCATACACAAATCACACATGAACACATCAATTCAGCTGAACTAATACCAATTAAAAAATATTTTTAAAACTACAATATGTTGAGCAGAGTAGCCCGTTTTTAAAGCATTAAATCATTTTGAAAGTTTTTATTATTTATTCATTTTTTTAAATCATTAAACAGGCAGAAATTCTGCGGATCATTTTAACATTCTGGAGATACCAAAATTTTATAAGTATGGAAAACTATTAGGAGGAAGATGCTTCTCTAGTCTACCTATTCCTAATCTCTCACTGCTATGAAGTTACACATTAATACCTATTCTTATATTGATTAATTCTAAACTGGAATCCTTCGGAAGGTAAAGTTATCTAATTTACGTGATCAGACTAAAACTACGCACTCGGGAAATAGCATCAAATTTTGGGAGCAATTGAACGAGAGCACGATGAAATATTATTAATTTTCTCGAGAATGGGGTCCATTCTAATCAAGCTAAGTGGCTAGCAAGTAACTTCGAACAAACGCTTGCCTCTGCCCAGCGTAACGGGATTGTTCTGCATACATCCTCGAGTGCCGGAAAAGTCCTTGAATAATGCAGAACCGCTTCATTTTTTCACCGCTTTCCCAACCTCCACGTGCCTCTACTTTTTTTCCCTTTCCAAATGAAGCGAGGTTTGAGATGGGGTGCGTCAGGGTCAAATGAACAAACTGTCAAATATTGCCGGGTTCACCACTGAAACATTTACAGGGATTTTCCCAGTTCCCCTCTCAGCCTCATCCATTTTCAGGCCTCTATAGAAAATGAAAACTGTGCATATTATTTTTTAATCCATCTTACTCCAGAATCTTTGAGTTCTCGGGACGATGGTACAAACTCTCCTTTACGCCAAAGATAATAAAATTGCTCATGCTGATTCTGCAAGTAATGTTATCCATGTTAGATGTGTATCAATTTAGCTGTTAAAAGTTATTCGTTTAGTCTATGGTTTAAAAACCTACAATGTCTCCCGTCTTCAACCTATGTAGCTTCTTACCTAACTCTGACCATACTTTTATTGATCAAATGTGGCAAACTCAATCATACATTATAGTGGAAGTATGGATTTCGGCCGACACCTTTTTATTCTGACCACCTACTCGGTCATAGGGTATCCCTAATCTAATTTTGAAGTCAGGGAGTAATCAAATTCAAATTTTTCACACCATTCAGAAACTTAATTGTATTTCTAATCCGCAAAAAGTACAGTTTTGAAGCGCTCGTTTATATTCCTTATCATATATAATGAATATAGTATCTCCAGGATCACAAATTGACTTAAAGGAAGGGCAGTGCCCATTCGGTATTTTCTGATCTGTGGGTTATTCCTATCAGTATGATCAATCATCTACAAGCATCTATTTTTCCATTTTTCCTTTACATTGTATTCATTCATACCAGGGCTGCAAACTTCGTGACTGCAGTTATACCTAAACAACGAAATAATTATATCAGCTTATTTGATCAGCGTGGTTCATAAGGAGATTTACTCTATTTTAACTCATGTTTTTATTTGCACCCACGCTGAAGTTCTTTTTTTCTGCGACCAAGCGACAAGGAGGCAAATGGACGGGCATAGGTATATGACGATTCGGGAGGTCTTTGTTTCATAAACTTTGTTCCAGTAGGTTGGGAGGAATGCTCCAAACAGCTTTCGGCTGACGGCGTTCAGACGAATCTGAATTTGGGATCCTAGCATCTTGATACGCAAACGAACAAATCTTGAGGGGGAGTTGAAACTTTTTCTCGATCGATAACAAAGTTTATTTTGTAGAGAAAAATCTTGAAATCCTATAGCCGACTTCCCATATTCCGCTCAGTCCAAAGCTTGTTTCTTAATCGTCCGCTTGTCGCGCCCACCTCACAAGTGCATGCTATTCTTATTTTCGACGCTACAGTGATACGCAGTATTTTGTTCCTCTCGTGGCCAGTGATAACAAGGATGCGGACTCTACCACGTCAGAAGCGTTACAGACCTAATCACCTCACAGGTCCACCGGGACTATTCATGTAATTTACTGCAACTGAGGACTTTAGGAAGCAACGAAGTAGCCCCTAGAACGCACTCACCAATGCTAAAGCAGAGGAAGATATCAATAGATATAGAAAATGGTTTGACTCCTGTCAGCTCAACAAGCAATGAAAAAACACAAAATATTCTTGTATTATTTCATTTGTACCATACTTGTGTTTAGGCCACGTAATTTCAACATGCAATGATTGTCACTCCAGTCAATATTATGATCAGAATGTGGATGTAGTCCAAGAACGTTCCTTCAATATGACACAAGGAACCGGGATCTGCTTTCTACTCAAAGTTGTCGGCGGGCTCTAGTTCAGGAATATAATCCAGACTCTGTGGGGATAAAGATGTATAATGATCTGCCGGCTGCTCTGAAGTTAATGAGCCCTGCCTAGTATTTCAGAGAAAAATAAAGGATAGGCTGATTGCCTTGGCTCCGTACAGCAGAAATCAAGTCTCTTGTGGGAGCTGGTGTTCTCCAGTGAAGTGCTGAGAAATATTGACAATTTATTACCTGTTTTAATGCCATTATTGCTTGTTTTTTTTTTTTTTTTTTTTTTTTTTTTTCCTTCTTCTGTTGATGTTTGTCAGATACCTTTTGTTGTATGGTGAAAATAATGTATTTCTATTCTAATTCAGTAACGTGCTTACGTTACTATGATTATGTTTGTATAAGATATCTGTATCTTAATTTTACACGATAAATAATTACATTACTCCCAAATTCCTAATCATCAGAGGAATTAGTACAACTTTCAGTTTGAGTATACCTATGTTTCGTGATAGAAATAATTTCAGTGAAATTCTCAGTGAAATTACTGTGGGAATGAATAGTACACATTTTGATACACGGAATAATGAAGCGCAAGTAAGAGTTTAGTCACTATGGTCAATTATCTTTCAGTCGTTCATACTTTTCTGAAGTTATGTGTAAGTCGCAAACCAATTGTGAAATCGGCCATTTCGTAAAAGGCCTAGCTTTAATACGTCGCCTTTCCTTAATAAAAACGTTGGAATGACAATCAGCTTAGCCTTTTTGAACCTATTATTTGTAAACAGTTGGAAGAGCTCAGCTTTTTTGCCAAACGATCCTATTCTATTTTACAAGAAGGCTGAGAGTGATCCGCTTTATTTTGGTGGTCTGAATACTCGCAACCTCGTATCTCAAGAATAAACATCATCAAGTGTCAATCCCTTAGTGAAAATTCTGATTAGTTGGGCATATAGGTCAGAATGATGTGTTTAGATTGTCATTCAACGTTTTTATTACGAAAAGGCGGTGTATTGTAAAAAGTCTAGGCTTTTTACAAAAAGGCTGACTTCACAAAAAGGCTGTGACATATACAAATATACTGAACTACCACAGGCTCTATTTAATAGTTCCTATGATCTGCGTACGACGGATATCGATTAGAAATAATAAAACAGTATGTTGTCGTTCGCTTTTTTTTTTTCATAAGTATGAAGGCGCAGAAAGCAAATAATAAACTATTTTCTTGTTAGCTAGAGTAACGTTAAACTACGAATATGTTTTAATTAAACGAAATGTCTTGAGGTTTGTGGATATAAGGGAGTCCAAGTTTCTAACGAATAAGTTTTTGAAGGAAAAATATGCAATAAAAGAAATGCATATGGCAATCAAAGTTTTAGAAACAGAAAAAAAAATCTTCTTCATCATTAAAGTTTGGTAGAGATAATATTCCATTGCTCTGTTTTCCCTCAATAAGATTTTTACCTATACTCCAATTGAAGTTTTTCGAGAAAATCAAGAACTTATTAGGAGAAAAATGCATATATTTTCTTATATAACAATATACAGGTAAAAATTTATTTATTTATCTATTTTTTCAGATCGGGAGTTTGGAGGGTTACTTCTTATTTGAACACCCAAAAGTGAAGAAGCGGTCCGTCACAAAACATGTTGGACATCGCGATAATCTCCAAAAAGAACCACAGGTAGTAGCTCATTTTATGAATACTCATGTGTTTTGAATTTAATATTGGTTAACAAATAATGGTTATTAGGTATTGGCTAAGAGAAAAACTGATGAACAGATCTATCTTCGATCGTTATTAAAATATTGCATAGGTATGAATTAGATTACAGATAGAATGTAAGCATGATATTGTGTGACAATGTATTGTGTATGCATCAAAAGAATTTGGATTTGTTTGGAGCGCAAAGAACCATTTTTACCTACTCCTTACATCGAGTGGAGAGTCGTCTAAAAATACCTTACTGTATTATTATTAGTTAGGCATCTGCAAAGAACTGTTTCTATATCCATCCGTCTAAGCTGGACACTTGTTATGAACCTGTTATTTAAACAAACAAGACGGTATCGAAAATGAATATTAGCAAAAATACAAAAGGAGTCAAAATTAATGTACATTGCATCCCGAATTGACATATAATTAGATAAAATTGTACAGAGGTGAGCTTTTTAGATGGAAAAACATCTATACACGATTGTGTGTATTAAGAGCAGAAACACAAACGGAAAAATTCGAATTCTGAGTAATTCTAAAATATGTTTTTTTTTTTTTTTTAGCCTTCTTTAAACAAATCAAGTTAGCTAAAAAAATTTTTGGTTTGGCATTGGGTACTTGGGAAATGTAACGGTATTTTCAGCGAGGTCCATATTTTCAAGTTTACTGTGACTTTAAGGGGAGTTGATGCTGTGTTAATGTATTAAGGTAGAAATACTGAAATAATCTTAAAAATTAAATTACTCGAAAACTAAGCGTTAAAAAACTCTCTAAGAGGAACTTTTGATTCGAAATGAGCTCTCAACCCGAAGTTTCGTTTGCCATAATCCGAACACCCTTTATATACAGGTTATCCAGGATAAGATACTTCAGGGGTCGATTCCAGAGCTCATTTCTGATAGAAAGTTCCTCCTAAAGGTTTTTCATAAACGCTTAAATTTTTTTATTTCAATTGTTAAGGTTTATTTCGTGTTTTTGCCCTTTTGTCACTTAAACAATCATAACTTCCATTACTGTTGTGTAAATTCAAATTTCAGGATAAGTACAATTGAACTAACATTGTTTCCTACTCGACAGATGTCTAACCTTGTTTATGAATTATTAAGGTTTGAGGCAAAAAAAAAAAAACCCTCTGAAAAGAAAAGTTTACCTAATTTGGGAAAACTCGAGTTTCTTTCAATCGGGAATTGAAAATGAGAATAAATTATTTTTCAAGGCACAAGAACGGTAAAAACTGCGCCACAACCTTACCTTTTCAACGGTGTAGTCAATTTTAATTTCACTTTGCGAATTACTTGAGAAATATATGTTTGGATGATGAAAAACATTGTTATTTCAATGAAATCTAGGGTTTCCTTGAAAAATCACTTTCTATGAAGTTTCGAGTGTGGGCTCGGTTTTTACGTATTTCATTACGATGAATTTGACGGCAAAACTTGCATATCTCCTCAATCCCGTTAAAACTAAGTTTTACACTATAATTCACAGATTTAATATCATTTGGTATGATAAATTTTATCTGTCTTTAGGAATGAAACTAGTAAACTAAGATGTTTAACTTGGTTATTCGATTCAGCGTAGTAAAAAATACGTAGAAACCGACCCCAAACTCGTAGTTTCATACAAGGTCATTTTTCAAGATAACCATCAATTTCATAGAAAAAACAATGTTTTCCAACATTAAAACGCAGTTTTTTTCTTTCATTAGAAAAGTAAAAGTAAAATTGTTTACACCGTTGAAAAGGTGCAGTTTCAGGTGCAGTTTTCACCGTTTATATAAAATTCGCTTTTCATTGTCCAACAATGAGACAATTTTTAATCTATGGTAGAAAAGTTAATTTTCTTTCCAACGGTATCTTTAAATTCGGATTCACACAAAAAATTAATACACTCATAGATTTCCGATCACCCGGTAAACGTGATTCGAGAGACTCGTTTGATTTCCTAGTGGGTATTGGAAAAGCTGATAGAATTGCAGTGGATGTTTATTCTATATTTGAACACCCGTTTGATTTCTGAGCGGGTAAAAAAAAAAAAAAAAAAAAAAAAAACGTGATTTGAGAGACACGTTTGATTTCCTAGCTGGAATTGACAAAGCCCACAAAATGGTTGCGGGTGTTGAATTTCTATATTTGAACACCCGATAGATTTTTAATAAGTGATAAACGTGATTTGAGAAACCCGTTTGATTTTTTATCGGGTCATGGAAAAAGCCGATAAACTACCTACTGGAGTACCCGATAAAGATTTGAAGTGGTAGCCCGATTGTTTTTAACTTTTACCTATTAGGAATTCGCTACCCGATTGTTTTCGAGAAGACCCGAATGGACACAGCATCATATCCGCCTAGATTCACCATCTCTTGGCCCCACCCGTGGCTCACCCGTTTGATTATCAAGAGGGCATTTTAAAATACCCGTTTGAATTGCTCCACCCAATAAAAAAAAATAGAAAAATAAAAAATTAAAACCGCTTGATACCCGCTTGGATTTTGACACTACCGAACTAAATCACTCGCGACGAAGTTGTGGAAACCCATTTAAAAATGGAAGTTAGTGAAAAACGTTTCCTATTTCCACGAAAAATAAAGAGTTACACTGTTAAATCGATTTCGACGGTTAGGCCATCATCAGTAACAAACAATAACTGAAGATACATTAGAAAAGAACACAGCTGTGTGTCCTTTCTAATGTATCTTAACCTTCGAAATCGATTTAACAGTGTAACTCTTTATTTTTCGTGGAAATAGACAACGTTTTTCACTAACTTCCGTGGACACTACCGGCTTGGAGAACCCCAAAAACTACTTGCCTGCTTGGATCGACGGACACCCGAATGAATTCCTACTGGGAACAGTAATTAATGCCTTCCTATCGGGTAGGGTGCGTCTTTTTTTCTCTAGATGCACAGCGACCATGCAAAGAAATCAAAACTTTTTGGTGAGTTTCTGTTGAAATTCATCTTACCCAAAAAACATCAAGGGAGACACTTACCTGCAAGTCATATCAAAAGACGATGTTACATGTTTTATCAGGCATAAACTTGGCCTCCTTCAGTGGCAGGTACAGTTTAGTTAGTAACAACCGACTAAAATCAGTGTTGCTACTATTTTGTTGGGACAACTTGAAAAATTTCTTTTCAAATGACGTCTCATAATGCCAACTCTGATGTAGGAGTATCCTGTTGGACGTTTTGTGAACTAATCCAACCACAGGGAGCTGCCAAAATGGTTGTACATCACAGTACACGGTGACCGATAAGGTTTTTCCGAGAGCATTACCCAGTGTAAGTAGGTATTCATATAAGTAATATATTCGTTGACTTTGAAGTCCTAGTAAATGGGTGATTCTAAGAGAAAGACTACTGGTTTCACAATCGAGAGAACTTTTGGGGACGAATCGTATTGTGTTTGAAGAAGTTATAAACCTCGAGCCACATCCGAACGGAACTTTACCGTTGAAAGTCACGTTTTGTGGACACAGCCCTGAATGGCAGGGAGTGTTGGCGTTGATAGGGATGGGTTACTAAACGACCTTCCTTACCTCTTCAGCAGAGGTGGGCGATAGAACTGAAGGGAAAGTGAATATACCATGTTCGGGCATCCACCGTCACGTCCTTACCTGCAATTAGCATTCGAATCGTGCTCCAACCCCTTGCCCTACATCATATCCTCGCCAACAAGGATCCCGGCATCTTCGGTAGGTAACAAAGCCTCCAAGAAATATTAATTCCGAAGACGATCCCCAAGTTTAAGTATTCTCGGAATAGAAGATTTCATTAGTCCTTCTGGGAGTAAACAGTGGAGAGATACGCCAGGCTATGGGATCTACATAAAAGATGAGATGAGAAAATCGTTCATTCATCCAGTAGGAATACCTTAAACCGGTGGCCCCCTCACCCAACATCTTACGAATATTTTATTTTATTTTTTCCATTCTTCAAGGAAAGAAATGGATTTTCTATAATCCCAGAGACAACCTCAGAATTTCCTTACAGTTGAAAACGTCTGAAGCTTAGTATTCTTTACGGTGAGAATATTGAGTTCACAGTAAAGTTATATTTACAACAAAATATCTAACCACCCAATTATGATAAATTTTACTTATATCCAATTTTTAACAGTTAAATGTATGTATATTTCTAGTTTTGGGCTATTTTAGTTGTATCGTGCTGAAGAAATATTTTATGGCTAGTCGGCCATTTTCTACCATTTTTCGAAAAACTTGAGTTATTTTCATTTATTTTTAGTTATTTAGTTTTTATTTATTCATATTTTATTGTTAATATGCAATGCCTATTTTACATATTATTTATTCCTTTATAATTTCAAAAAACGACCTTTGAAGGAAGAAGGGGGGAACCATCGAATATTACTAATAAACCTAAATTGTAAAGTGGGCGGGAGGACCAGATTCACTCGTAGTATTGTCAACCTTTAAGGGATGAAGTTTTAATCATTATAATTTTCAATTCATAAACTTATCAAACATGCCTTTTCAAAATAAAAGTTGATATTGTTCCTCTATCTATCAGTCTGGAATGTCTAGATAGCCGAAATCCAAAATGGAGTATCTGAATCTTTCATAAATAGGTACACAGAAAATGTAAAAATGCATACATACCGTCCGGATGGATGAGGTGGAAGAATGTAGTGCCGTTCCTGATTCGACACAGGAACCTGTTATCAATTGATTTACTATTTGATGGTGTTCATCAAATATCGTGACGACATGCTGCAACTAAATATTTATGCTATCTGAAGATTTATTTTGAATACCAAGTATTTTGTACTGGGTTGGTTGAACGATCCTGCGAGCCGGACGAACCTCGATCGAGTCTATCGCTCTCTTAAACTGAACCCGAGAAATGGGACCCCATAATGAAATGTGTACGTTGGGTTTAACCCTGGAATGCCCCGTGGGGTTTGTCAAACCCCAATCGCGATTTGAAGTCAGTTTATCATGTTGAATCCCGCACGTGTGGCTCTTCTCGCCCCCTTCTATATCACCCCCCACTTCTTCCCTAAAGGCTTCAGCCTTTTTCCAGTTTAGTACGTTCAAGACTTCTGTGTAGTGTAGTACTTTCTTGTGCTTGGGGTTTGACAAACCCCGCGGGGGAGTTAACCGCTAGCGATTTTCTCTGTAGCATGTGTTATTTTTGTGGGCGTTTCCCACAATTTTGTTATTGGCTCATCTTTAAAAATGGCTGAAAAATGCAAGTTTTCGGATCCTGAAAACATTAGATCCATGTTGGAACAGTTGGAGGAAGAAGATGTATACTTGGGTGAAGAAAATTCAAACACGGAAGATAATGTCAAGTCACAAGAAGTTGCCTCCGATGAAGAAGCGTCAAAAGTGGCAGTTTTGGAGAAACTAGTTCGATGTTCCATCTGTGAACATTATAGACCTTCAGAGTATTGATAATGTTGATCCTATTGCTTGGTGCCAATTTTATGTTACCTTTTCATTCTAGTTCTTGGGTTTTGTAAGTGGTATCAAACTATTCTCAGAAAATTGTTTTGTAGATTTTATTCATTTATTTATTTTTGTTTTAAATGAAAATGTGCTAATTTTATATTGAAATTTTGTTACAATGAGGTAGATGTAGATGTAGATGTAGATGTAGAGAAAAACTCTCAGGGCGGGGGTTTTGAGCCCCCAGCACGGAAGCCTGTTGGCTCATTGTACTTTCCTGAGAGTTTTTTGTTTAATCAAAGAGACTCAGCCCCCTGATGAGGGGTGGTAGACTCTTGATTAATTGTTCGCTCGGAATGGAGCTCATCGGGGTTTGGGCCCCAAAGAGCTCAATTCTGCGATGGGTGAGTGCAGGGCACTCGAAGATTATGTGGGATGCCGTTTCGTCAGTCTCCTCACATAATCTGCAGAGGGTTGAGTTTTGTGTGACCCCTATGCGATGTAGGTGAAATCGTAGGGGTGCAAAACCGGTTATGGGCCATTCTCACAAAAACGGGGAACTTGATGTGCGGTTGAATTTTATACATATAATGATATCCTATCGCTCTAAAAAGAAGTTTTTCTGAAAGTAAATTTTACGATGTCTCTGACCCAATTAATTTCAAAATGGTTAAGTAAGTATTTATTAAAGAAATTTCCGTTTGAAACCTCCAAAATGTCGTTTTTTTCATGTTACCCCTCTGTCCCTCCCAACTTCAGCTGCTATGAACGGTTACTTATCGAGCTATTTTCCGATATGTTCTGATTGAGTATCGTCAAAAATTATCTGGAATTTCAGAATTTTGGTCAAAATTTTTTAAAATGTAAAATATATTACGTGTACACAAGAAAAAGTGCGTGTTACGGAGGGTGGGCATCAGTCCCCTACTAAGATGGTTTTCGGCGTTTCTAACCTCCCTCTGGACACCTGGAGATTTCCCGCCTATTTCACTGTGCCGAGTCATCCCCTCCCGTCAACACAGAAAAACTTCCCGCCAAGATCAGTGCCCGATAAGACACCAGGGAGTGAATAACGTCGGCAATCGTTTGTGTGTCGGTCACCGTCGTCAGGCCTCTACGGAGCTCCCGACAGGTTAGCTTTACTCGTAAATTTTTCTTACTTTATTTTTTTGAAACTCTAGTGTCAAGGTTCACTCAGGTATTTTCATTTTTTCTGAAAGATTACTGCATTACTAATTAAAAATCGTAACATGCTGTATTGTCAGTCCCCTACAAGTCAGTCCTCTACAACAACTCATCGTAGAGTACTGACGTTGGTCAGGAGAGGACTGATTCTTCAGGAGGGGACTGACTAGATCAAACAAAATTTGGTGGATTCTTAATATTACTGCCGAACGCAGTGGTCAGCGGACCCACTAGTTGTATCACTATTCATTATTATTAATTGCCGAAAGGGTGAGGCTATACCTTGACTTGATCTGCATTTTTACGTCTGTCTGTCTGTCTGTCTTTCAGTTTGTATGCCATTTTGTGTACATGTCTCTTTGTTCCGTGCTACAGGCCGCAGTTTTGGGTCTTCATACTCGAAATTTGGAGGATAGATTCCTTACGCACCCCCAATATAAGCTCATAGTTTTTAGCACCAGTCAAAGTCGAGAATTGGGCACTGACCTAAAAATATAGTATATGGTTCATTTTCATGATTGGGACAGGTTGAAGAAATAGATAAACGTGGTTTTGGGCCCGCTGACCATGTACTGAAAAATTCTTTATTTTTTAAATTGTAGAAATAGTGTATGAGTAGTTATTTCTCATGTTTCGGATGACTAGTAGGTCTTGAGTGAGGCTCTCAGTCAGCGGACTTAATAGTACTGGGAGCCTTACGCAAGACCTACTGGTGATCCGAAACATGAGAAATAACTACTCATACACTATTTCTACAATAAAAACACATGTTGTTATTACCGAACGCTGCAAAGCTCAATTTTGACTGACTGGTTTTATTATTTCCCAACAGACTATCTTGTGAAAAGAAAAATGGCCCCGAAAAAGAAAGACGAGGAGAAAAAATTGGCAGAGAGAATCAGGTTTACTGCATACTATAAGAAAATGAAAGCTGATCCCCTGGTTGCAGCTCAGATGAAACAGAGAGAGCACCAAAAATATTTAAAGAAGAAGGAAACTGGAAAACGGAAGCTCGTAAGCCAAATGTCTGATCGTGAAAAAAGAACAACCCGTAAGCAATGGAGAGAATATGCCAAGGTTTCACGGAAGAATAAAAAAGCTGAGAGAGCTTCACAACTAGGAGGAGCAAGTGAAACTGTGATTTTTAGTCTAGAAGTTCCTTTTTTGAAAAAATAAATAAGTATCGAGTATTTAATGAGTATTAAGTATTAAATAAGTGTTGGTGCAAGTTCGTTGATGTTTGGAAAGTTTAAAAAAGAAGTTCTGCTTTAGTGAAAAAAATGGTTTAATAAGTCAACATTTTATGGATGTAGATTTTAATTCGTTCGAGTTTTTTAATAAAAATTAAACAAGTTCAATCTTCTTTTTTTGTGTTAACCTCAATTACCCTTAAATGAAAGTATCAGAGTTACCATAAAACAGACAATTCATCAGAAAAAATTAAATTTAAATATTCAGTGATATCCAACAATTAAGTACGTCACACGAGTTCGACTTCATTGAGCTCATTTTATGCACACACACACCCACAAACACACACACACACACACACACACACACACACACACACACACACACACACACACACACACACATATATATATATATATATATATATATATATATATATATATATTTGGCAGTTGGATAAATTTTATAGAGCGATAAGCAATGTTACCGGACGGATTGACGGACAAAAACAATGTCAGAGCCGTTCGTTTAGGAGTTGATAACACCAAAACCTGCATTCCCCCGCGGTAATTAGCTAGTATTCATCGTTAGCATAATAGCGTCAGTCCCCTACGCGACCTTTTTTCAGTCCCCTACAACCCAAGTCAGTCCCCTACTTTTGCTATTTCTTTAAATAATTATTATTTAAATATGAAAGGTCTTCCTGTGCGGCAGATGATCCTATTCCATCAAGAATATAGCTAAGAACTTCCGTGAATTTTTCCCGATGAAAAGGAGAACATTTAAAAATTGAAGAACACAAACCTCAAGTTCCCCGTTTCCGTGAGAATGACCCTTATGAGGCTAACCAGTGTTTTTAGTTCCCTACGGTTTTTCCTAAGTAGCCCCTCAGTAATTTTGGTGTTGAGTTCAGCCACCATGAGTTTACTGTGGGTGTGTCCTTCAATATTGACCCATCTTTTAGCGGTTTGTTGGTTGACCCACGTGTTGATGGTTTTTCTGAAGGTGGTTTTTGGTAAACCGACTGCTGGCTCAGGCCCTGCGAATGGGGTTTGGGAGCCCCTTCTCGTGAGCTCGTCAGCCTTTTCGTTGCCAATAATGCCTCTATGCCCCGGCACCCACTCCAGGCGAACCCGGTTGTGTTTGGCTAGGTTGTTGAGGGTTTGCATGCAGCACCATACCACTCGGGACGAGATGGTTGGAGCCGTTAGTGCTTTTATCGACGCTTGACTGTCAGAGAGGATGCGGACGTGGGCATTTTTATGCCCCCTCCTAAGACTCTCCGCAGCTGCTGCCTCGATTGCCACAGTTTCTGCCTGGAATACAGAGGTGTGTTGCCCGAGTGGAAACGAAGTGTTCCACCTGGGTTTGGCCCCATGTATTCCTGCGCCAGTTCCTGCTTCCATTTTTGACCCATCTGTGAACCAGATGATGTCATTGGAGAAGCATTTGTTCTCCCATAGCCCCTCTCTTGTAATGATTGATGTGTAGAGATGGGGCTGGGAGAGAGTTTTGGGCATGATATCGGCCACCATGTCGAGTAGTGGTTCTTGTATCAGTTCCAATATGTTGGTATGACCTCGGTGAGGAGTTATCCGCCAAGAGCCATTCCATTTCAGCCTCAGGGAGGCCATCATGGCCTCACCTTTTATGAAGATATCCACTGGGGGTAGACCCAGTAGAACCTCCATGGTTGCTGTGGGTGTACCATGCATCGCTCCAGTGATGGCTAGACAGGCCAGTCGCTGGATGCTGGTGAGAGTTTGCCGAGCTCCCACCTGACCTGCCTTGTGCCACCATACAACGCAACAGTACGTTATTATGGGTCTAACAATGGCGGTGTAAATCCACAGGACCATCCGCGGTTGTAGCCCCCATACTTTCCCACATGTACGCTTAGCGCACATGAGGGCTCCTTTGCATCTGTTTGCAATGTATCCTAGGTGTTTATTCCAGGTGAGTTTTGTATCCAGGTATACGCCCAGATATTTGACCTCACGTTGAAAGGGCACCGTTGAATTAAAGAGAAGAGGTTCTGAGAGGCCCCTCAAATTTCTTTTCCTGGTGAAGGTTACAAGTGTGGTTTTGCTGGGGTTTACATTTAGGCCCTCAGTGCCACACCAGTCTTCCACCACTTTCAGAGCTGACTGAGCCAGATCTGAGACTACTCCAACGAATGGTCCCCTAATCAGGATGACCACATCGTCGGCATAGCCTTGAGCATAAAAGCCGAGTGTGTTGAGTCGTTCAAGTAAAGAGTCCACAACAAGGTTCCACAACAGTGGGGATAGTACCCCCCCCCCCTGCGGGCAGCCCCTCGCCACAGACACCTCCACTGATTCCCCAAGGAGCTCAGCATTTACTGTTCTACTCGTAAGCATAGTTTTTATCCACCTACATATGGTGTTGTTTATGTTATGCCTTTGAGTAGCCCTTATAATGGAGGTTACTGAGGTTGCATCAAATGCCCCCTCTATGTCCAAAAATATTCCTATTGCAAATTCCTTGTCAGCCAGCACAGTTTCCACCCTGGTGACTAGGTGGTGCAATGCGGCTTCACAGGATTTGCCTTGTTGATAGGCAAATTGGTTGGGGTGAATGGGCCTCTCTGTTAAGGAGGTTTCCCTCAAGTGTCTATCTACAAGTTTTTCCAACGCCTTCAAATTGAAGGATGTCAGACAGATGGGTCTAAATGCTTTTGCCTGGTTGTACCAAGGTTTCCCTGGCTTTGGCAAGAATATGACCCTTGCTTGAAACCATCTTCTGGGGATCGTGCCTGTTGCCAGGCTCGCCCTAAAGAGAGCACCTAGTATCCTAACGACATTGTCCCCCCCTTCTTGTAGAAGTTTCGGGATGATGCCGTCCGGGCCAGGTGATTTATAGGGGTCAAATGAGTTGATGGCCCACATCACTCGCTCTTTGGTGACTACACTCTTTGCCACTTCCCAGTCTAAGGGAGAGGATTTCCCGCCATTAGTGCGGACTGGTGGGTCAGAGTCTGTACCTGGAGCATTTGTTACTAAGCAGCCAGCTTAGGGGGTGGGTCTCCAGCATGAGTGCCAGGGTGTCCCCAGCTGTTGAGGTATATTCTCCATTTGGTTTCACGAGTGTTCCAATTGGATTGATAGGATCTTTAGCAAGGATTCGCTGGAGTCTGGCACATTCAGAGGCACTTTCTACCTCTTCACAGAACCTCCTCCATGCTTCCCTTTTTGCTATTCTGATAAGTTTCCTATATTCAGCTAATTTGGTCTTATAATCATCCCAATAGCCGGTCTTTTTGGCTCTGTTATACAGTTTGCCAGTTTCACGTTTGACAGCTTCTAGTTCCGTATTCCACCAGGAAACCTGGATTGGCGAGGGCCCAGTTGTTGTCAGGGTGTGATTGTTGTATGAGGCGAGTAGCGCGCTTTCCAGCTCTTCCGCCAGGGCCTCGATATCATTGTTATTGTGTATTTTGGTCCGAATTTCTCTCAACCTGCCCTCTACTTCCTCCTTGTAGTTCTTCCAGTTCGTTTTCCTAGGATCTCTATGTACTTGTCGTGTTTTACCCAAACCTTGGATTACCACGACAATGTACCTGTATCGAAAAAGGAGGGAATGTCGGATACGAACCATTTTTCAATTTTTCTTTCGAGCAGAGGGGTTGTGATGGTAATATCGAGAACTTCTTTCCTGGATGAGGTTACAAATGTTGGTTTGTTTCCCCGGTTTGCCAAATATAAATCATTGGCTACCAGGTAGTCAAATAACAGGTCCCCTCGTGTGTTGATGTCAGTGCTTCCCCACGCACTATTGTGGGCGTTTTCATCTGCACCCAAAAGGAGCTGCATGTTGTCATTGCGGCATTTTTCAATAAGGTTAGACACTTCTTCTGGTGGAGGTCCTCTTGAAGTATCTGCATCTCCTGGGAAGTACGCTGAGGCAGTGACTATATGCTCCCTATGGTTGCCTTCCGCGAGGATGATTTTCACTGCAACTAAATCCCTGAAACAGAACTCAGACATGGTTAGTGAATTTATATCATTTTTGATAAATATGCCGGAGCGTACATTTTCAGCGCAGTTGCGCTTGTAAATGAGCTTTCCTCCTGCGTTATTGAGGCCAGCAACTCTGCCCCGGAAAACCCAGGGTTCCTGGATGAGTGCTACGTCATATTTGCCTGCTGCAAGCAGTTGGCATAAGTTTGCTGTAGCCACCTTGTTGTGCTGCAGATTAATTTGAATAATCTGCAGCATTTATTTAGGTGGCGAAAGATGCCTGATGGTAACCCTACAGAACTGGAAGAAGGGTTGGAAGTTGTGCCCCCGCAGCCAGCCCATAGAGTCCCCATCAATGCTGAGGACCAGATCGAGTCCATCTCCCTCCACTCGACTGGTCAACAGGTGCCACTCCTTTGTTGAGAGACCAGGGTTCTGGATCTCAAACAAAGGAATGAGTTTTCTGGCATCGGATGCGTCGAGAAACGCAGTGGGGATCCAGACCCCAACCTTTTCTCGACCCTCCACCAGATCTTTTGCACGGCCGACTCGGAGGAGAGCTCCATCCCAGGGACACAGCCCCCCAACCAGCCCCACCAGCCAGTCTTTCGACCGGTCGTTGGCACTGGTCAGGTGGACCACACAATTGCTGGCGTAGCCCTTTGTGAACTGCGGCCCCAGACCCGAAGGCTCCCCGAGTGTGGCCTGTGCAATTGCAGAAAGGACCAAATTTGCCTCCACGTCGGATAGTCTTTCCACGGGGTGGTTACCATGTACTACGACCATCTTGGTGGCGGTGAGCGCACCACTATACCCACCCAGCCTCCTGCAAGAGCTGGAGGTGTTGGGTGGAGCAAGGGCAGCCCCCCGTGGCTTCTTTGGATTCTGCGTTGTAGCCGAAGGTGGGGTTGTGTGAGGGGTACGTTGCCGCTTGCGCGGCGTTTCCGCCCCAGCCCCATCCTGTCCTGCAGCCAGGCGGTTGCCGAGCCCAGGGTTAGTGGGGCCACCATGTCCAGGGGGTTTGTCAACACACGTATGTGTATCTGCCCCTCCAGAGCTGGTGGATCCGCCCCGAGCTACAGCCACCCCGGCCACAGGTACGTAAGGCTTACGTTTCTTAGGTTTGCGGGGGTTGTTGGGTTCCCCCCGCTCTTGAGCCTTCAGCCTAGCCGCTTTTCTCCTCTGTGCACCACTGAGTCTGCGGCTAGGCTGCGTGGTGCTAGTGGTTTGCCCTTTCGGGCTGCCACCATCACTGCTGTGACAATCCAT
This sequence comes from Adelphocoris suturalis, assembly GCA_030762985.1. Taxonomy (NCBI): domain Eukaryota; kingdom Metazoa; phylum Arthropoda; class Insecta; order Hemiptera; family Miridae; genus Adelphocoris; species Adelphocoris suturalis. The sequence goes on along the minus strand of CM061040.1, from coordinate 44,870,050 downwards.
TGGTGCCGGGGTTTGGGCAGCCCCAGCATCATTGATTGTCATTTCTGTCAGTGATGAGGAAAGGGTGTCTCCGCCCATCTCATCACTGTCAGAAGAGTTTTTTTGTATGTTTTCTGGGTGGTTCATTTTTGTTCCCACGAGAAGCTAGGGATATTATAAGCGTCCACCCGCGCAGAGCCCCGCATGCGCGGGCAAGCCTAATTACACCCAGGGGGTCGGCCAGTACCCTGGGGCAGCCGTTTGAGATGCACATTACCCTCTGCACCATGCAGACCCTAGGCACGACGTGCACACCTTGTCTTGAGGGGGGGTGTCCGTTCTTAGTAACCAGTGCAATAGCTCACACTGCCCAGTATACTCCTAGGAGATACTATCGTGCAATGGACAGTGCGAGCCGTGGCTAAGCCCTCCCACCACGTCAAGGTGACGGACATTGGGGGGACAATGAGGTACCTTTCTGCTATTATTTTTTTCTTCTGAGCGTGAGGTTTGCCTCACTATTACTTTTTTCGTCATGAGTTTAGGTACCTACTTCATGTTTCTCCACACTCTTGATAACATAATAAAAATATAATTTGATTCAAGTGTAAGTTGTTTTTGAATTTTATAACATTTTTAAAGTTGGGATTTGATGTTTTAATGTTGGGATCTGACACCCCACCGGGAAGTTAAGTGTTGGAAATTTAGCCGGGACATTCCAGGGTTAAGAATGATGAAATATCGTAAACTAAGTGCAGGTCTCATTATTTGTCACAGGATTTGATTATAACTAGTTTTCTTATGTTTTTCATATTTTTTCTCCTAATGAGCGGATTTTCACGATGTTCTGCATATCTAGTATGTGCTTACTTACTCGTATTTGAAATTTGAGCTCTTCGGGAACAAATGAATTACATTCTATTGTACTTTATGGCAAACAGTCTTATTAACATAATACCCTACGATAGTCACGAATATTTGATTTACTTATAAATTATGGCAAATATTATCGATTTTTCTATAATGTTTTGATGATATTTAAGTAATATATCCGCAGAATCCCATGCGAAAATTTCTGTGTGATCTACTTCATGATGTAATATGTTTTATAATATATTTTATTATCTCTATCTGTAATATTTTATAAGAATGAAACTCCGTTTCTTTGTCTGTCCAAGCTATGCACGGCCAAACGGAACGTCTATGTATGTCTACGAGTGGGGGATTTTCTTGGATTTCCCCGAAAGGGGGAGGGAATAAGCGATTTTAAAATGTTCTACTCCCACCCGAACCATGGGTCGGACGGCAGGAGAGGGGTTAACCAGTTCGGTTGACCAGTCAACTGTGCACAGGGGTCATCCAGTACCTACACAAATTATAAACGTTGGCCAAATAATTCACAAAATTTTAGATAGTTAATATCAAGCTTCCCAAGTTTCTATTCTGAATTCATTAATTTGCGGTTCCTGAAAATGTATGTAGACTCCAACAATAGAATTGAAAAAGAAAATAAATTAAAGTCATCTCCCCAACGCCGTTCGGAGATTTTTCTATCGAACTGCTTGATCAGATGTTACCGAATTCGGCAAATCCGTCGATGCTGTCAAATCTTGGCCCTATATGCAATCAACTGCGAAGGGAACGATGTGGGGTTGTAACATTCAAAAACCAGTACCTATCTCAAAGCTTCAAATCTGTGGAAGATACATTTATATATTTATACCATACACACACACACACACACACACACACACACACACACACACACACACACACACACACATATATATATATATATATATATATATATATATATATATATATATATATATATATATATATATATATATATATATTATTTTTGATAGATTATTTATTTATATCATTCGAATGGGACCACTTGTCCGATATTGTTGGTTTACTCGTTCCAGTTTACTAATGTTCAAGCATGTAAGTATCCAAAAATGGGTCATCAACTTGGCTGTGAATTCCAACGTAATTTTCAAATATTACTAATTTTCTTAGTTTAACCCCCCCCCCCCCCCCCCACCACCACATGCAGTTCGAAACGTCCGACTATTTGGCTAAATGTGCAACATGATTGGAAACGGTCTTATATACAAGGTGAACCATTCAAATGGGAGATTTTTAAATCATTGGCAATATTTAACGACAAATTTTTCAAAAATTTTAGTCATTCATCTGAGCACACAAAACGAAGTTATCCCCCTCCCCTCCCAAAAAGTAGTAAATCGCGGCAAGTATCACTTATAGTTTGTAAACGATTTTTAGTGAAATGATTCAGAAACTCGTAAACGAGTTCCACTATTCGCTTTACAAGCAGATACCATGTTACATGGATATGTCTTTGATTGGGGATTTCATAACGGTTGTCCTCGAGTTGTCCTCGACTGTTGTCAAGAGGATGAAAATGTTTCCTATGGAGTGGAGTAAATGATGCTATTGATTTACGTTAAGAATAGTGTAACCGGCTTATTAAAATTGTTTATAGTCTAATCAACTTAGTTTAGGAATGTAGCCAGGTACGTAAGGAGGGGGAAATTAGTAGCTTGAGGTGTGAAAATTTATCACATAAATCAAGCGCTTTCCAACGAGTGGCGAACGACTTCTATGCGATGAAAACTGCGGAAGTTCCATTCCCCTAGCAACGGCTGGGTTGTACGTGAACATCATTAGAAATTGTGACATTAACTTTTGGGTGACGAACATTTTTGGTTGACCCCCCAGAGCAAAAACATATCCACGTCAAAAAAAAAGTATAGTTTTCACGATCGTACGCCAAGGACTCGTGTGGCCCTCAAACTGAGAATTCGGAAAGAAGTAGCACTAAATCCACAGCTAATGCTACCAGATGTCATGAATAATTACAGTGTCGCCTTGAGAATGCCGGTTTGCTATGGACCCCTCCTAGCTGATGTGATTGAATTAGTACCTTTAATAATTATTGTATTCTTTGGTGAGGTATCAATAAAGTTTTGAAATATGCATTTGTTGAATTTTGCTAACGATTTCATAATTCTCGATTATGCTAACGATTCGCTTGACTTGTTCTATTTAAGGTTTGTGAACTAAGAACTCTTGCGGGCCATGAAATTGTAGATTATTCTTCTTTCCTCAAACTTATACATATATATCGATAGCGTATCATGTTCATTCTCAAATTTGCAAAGAGCGTCGAGCAGAGTATGGACGAGATGCGTATGACAGTTGAGGTAAGTGAGGTATCCATTGGACGCCCATAAAAAAAAAAATAAAAAATAAAAAAATCCTAAATTGTTATCGGTGGCATAGTTCACTCTCGGAAATTATCTTTATATTAAGGAAAGACAATTGAGTACGTATCCTTATAAGCTATTATAAACTGTCTAAACCTCACTCGTAAGGAAACGTGCAGACCGAGAAATCACTTCTATATATAATCTATAGGCAATAAATTTCGGTATCCTTGAATGATGACGATGTAAATGTTACTTTTTGTTACCTGGTATCATTCAATGTAATATCATCCAATAGATGGGTAAGTTTCATCGGTGAGGAATCGTACTCAAGAAGAGTTCATGAATTATCAAAACGCGGTGGGTAACCTGAAATTAGGTTGTTATTGATCAGAACAGCGACCTTTGAATTCTTTGTTATCTATCGCTCAAGAAGGTAATCTTTTTAAATGTCAAGCGGCGAGCAATTAGATATTTCCAATAATCAAAAACACTTTCTGATCCAACATGAATTGTGCTATTATCTCAAACAATACAATAGTTATCTCAGTAACTCTGTCTCCTGTGTCATTGTCAAACGTTATGAAGGTAAAAATTAAAAGTTAATTTCCTTTAAAAATGTATTGAATGATGTAGATCGCTGTTTGTTCGGTGTTTTATTGGGTGTTGTACGAAACTTTTTCTACTATCAACTCAAGCACAATATCAATAGCCCCTTGTATAGACGAAAACATTGAAAAACATTCGCTTCTCATAGCTCTGTTAGTTATTGAAACAAGTACCTAATTAGACTGCCTGGTTATTGGGTACCAAAGCGTGTTATTAAACTCGTACCTCGAGGATTGTTTATACTACAAAGTTCATCAATAACTTTGCGTTTAGCTCAGCTGTTTTTTCTTTGCATTCAAATTGATATGTTTCCAACGGCTGGTGATAAATTTCCGTTGGATAAAAACTGACAGTCTACATTTCCTTAGAAACGGCTCCGTAGTAAATTAAAATCTTCGGGAAGAAATTTTAGTAAGTTACGTTGCAAAATCCCCGTTGTTTGCCCAAGTAAAGACATGAAAAAGTCAAAATCGTTGTCCTCTCACTAATGCAAGATGTCCACCCTTTCCCTACATATTCTCATTCATGGAATTCTCGTGGACCAACTCCACGAGAACTTGTTGTTAAGAAGACAAGCTCTGTTTCTTCGCTCAAAATTGTTTCATCAATATCATGACGGAATAGGAAGTTAATTGTATGATCACGACAACCCAGATGAAAAAATAGTATCAGATCTACAACTTTTCAAGATGGAGAGCTTTGAGAAAGTGATATCCATGAGTCATCATAAGTAGATCCCAAGTCTATCGTTAGTGGAACGGTAATTTCGCCGTTTTTACGAAAAACCACACGGTCCTGGGTTAATCCAAGGAAAACTCCCGTTGGTGGAACTGGAGCATATAAATGAACTAGTGAAGGATGGTTTGGGGTTTTATTCTCATTAGTTTTGTTTTATTGTTTTCAATAATGAAAACCATTGTGATCTACATCAAAAATAGAATAAAGGAAAAAAATGAATAAATAGAAATTTATAATCATAATAATAAAATAAAAAATTTAACCCCCTTCAAAATTTGTTGGTTTATGTTTCAAGATGCGTAGAATTTGAAGAAAAAATATTTGAAAAAAATCAGTCTGCCCTCCGTATTACCTTTACATGCGAAGATTTGCTACAAAACTACTGGAGCAAAGTTCCTGAAATTTGGCTCAAAAAACATACATCAGCCGAGGACGGTTGATTCATCTCAGTTTGATCATTGGAACATTGGCTTCAATTTCGATCAACGCTAAAGGGAAGAATTTTGACTGAAATATATACAAATTGAAACCTCATTGGATTTCAAAGTAACAGTAATGTTTTTAGGGTGTTATTTATAGGATATCATCACAAAGAATCGAATGAAACCACCGGAATTTATGTACGTTTCTATTCAATTTTAATTACAACAAATTCAAAGGAAGCATAAAACATCAACACGGGAGTGAATTTCAAGTGATGAGACATAGAAAACAACGCCCTATAAACTTCGACGGTCGTATCAGTTGATATAATTTTAATAGAATTCTCATTCCTCGAAATCGAAGTTATTAACTTGTGTCACTCATAGATGGATTTTTGAAGCATAGGTAAGTTTTTATTTCACCACATTCATTTTCGTTTGGCAGGTCAGCTCTTGTTTAAATACTGATGGACTAGTAAAGTGAAATATTATATTTTATTTAAACAAATTCTTCTCGGTAGTAGGCCTCACTTGTGCTGTCATATTGAGATAATTTATAATATCTATAATTCGATAAAGACAAATGTTATGCGTAGTTGGGTTATCCTATGGAAAAATAAACCTTTGTGAAATAATTTGCAGCGTTTTATTTTATGGGTGCCACACCTGTGTTGGTATACTCCGATACTGATGTACCATTACTCATATGTAAATCTGCTGGTGATTTAGCCCATCTGAAATGTTTTTCATAATTGTAGATGATCCGTTCACGAAAAAAAAAAAAAAAAAAAAAAAAAAAAAAAAAACTTGTATTGCATTTTTATTTGCATAAACAACTAATATGCCTAATATAACGGTGATATTCTTACATACTACAAACCATTATCATTTCATTTTATATACATTTTGAAACACTGTTGCCATTGGTTTCCCTCGCAGTATTTGATTTCGACGATCTTCACATCTACCTTTGAATATCAATCTCATGGCTCCGATGATGCTCAGCAGTTATAACTATTTATGGATTTTGCTAATGTCTACAATACCTCAAACCACAGCATCATAACTCTAATCTGGGGTGCTGACCTATGGGGCAACGGACGGTGGGCAGTAATAAGCGTCCCCTTTGCAGAGAGCTGCGCTAGAACAGGAACCCAATGAACAACCAAGACAAGGCTGTTTGTGAATCAGGGATCCCAGGTAGATTAGCTGCCTACCTTTCTCTCCCTTCTTGAATACTAGCCGCTCCGGCTCGCTACGCTCGCCTCCACGTCCAGCCGGGGGGCAAGCCCCCCGGACCCCCTATTAAGTTGCTCGCTTCGCTCGCAACGTGTGGCATGTAGGGAATATTGCTCGCTTCGCTTGCAAAGTCTGGCATGTAGGATATGTTGCTCGCTTCGCTCGCAAAGTCTGGCATGTAGAAAATGTTGCTCGCTTCGCTCGCAAAGTATGGCATTTAGGGGATGTTGCTCGGTTCGCTCGCAAACGGTAGATCTCTAAGGGTAGGTTTAACTTCTGTAGGGGATGCTGCTCGCTTTGCTCGCAAACGGTAGATCTCTAAGGGTAGGTTTAACTTCTGTAGGGGATGCTGCTCGCTTCGCTCGCTTGAGGAAGTTATACTGCCCACCCAACTTGGCAGACGTTTTTTTCAGTTGGGAATTATTACAAACAATTTAAATCTTATAAAACTACGTGGAACCACGAAAAGTTTATTCGGGGATGTTGCTCGCTTCGCTCGCAAGGTATACCTGTATATGTGTAGGTCAAAGTCCGTATTTATTATTTGAAATGGCTCTCGCTTCGCTCGCAAGGTAGGTACCTATGTAGGCATACCTGCTCGCCTCGCAACGTTGTGACATCGAACCCTTCACGTCAATTATTGAGCCTTCTCTCGTCCACGGCAGAATCATTTTAATCGCTTTGCTCGCTTCTGCTCGCAATTTGACCGAGTTCTCGTCACTTTTTTCGATATCCGATTTCGGATTCAGATTCGGCGGACCCAAAGCTGTATTTCGCCCGCGAAAACCGTTCCGAAAAACGTACCTTTATGGGGTATATTTTAATCGGAAAAAATCAAGTTTTTCGGCGGACTTTTCGAGAAAACGGGTCCGTACTCTCGCATTTTTTTGACGCATTTCCCGATACTTTTTTCGCGATCCGATCGCGCCGTCGTCTTCCTCGTAGGAAAACCTACGAAACCCGTATTTTTCCGGAATTGTCAACGGCCGTTTAGAGGGGTAGGGGAAGTGGGGAAGTCCAAAAAGCGCACATTAATTCTTACTTCGACCCCCCTCCCGCCCTACGGCCCATGGTTCGGCTGGGATTAGACAATTTTAAATTCGCTCGTTCCACCTTTCGGAAAATCTCAAGAAGATCCCCCCACTCGTACACTCCCCCCACTCAGCCGTTTGGCCGTGCATAGACACGACAGACAGACAAACAAACGGAGTTTCATTCTTATTAATAGTATAGATTTATGGGGTGTAGACTCACTTATGGTAACTTATAGTGCGACATCTCTCCGGATTTACGCGTTGGTATAACTTATTCATCCCTTAAAGCTTGGTAAAACACAACTGGTTCATATTTCAACGGTTGTTTCTTTTAGGGTAGTATCGCTGATATTGCTGGATTCTATAATCCCTCCTTTCGTTGAACGTCAGAGCTCAAACTAGGTAAAACCAAGTAAATATATATTTTGAAGTAGGAAACTGGTTTAGCAAATTCTTGGAAAATATAGTATTTTTTACTGGAAGAAGTTATTTTTCATTATTGTAAGGAACTGTAAATAATCAGTTTCGATAGATGGTGAGTTTTTAACTACTGTCTAGATTTCTAACTTGAATGTTTTCATCTCCCTTCTAACTTTTCAATTTAAGGACTCCGTCACCCCGAAATCCACTCAAAGGAATAACGAGATCATACAAAGGATGATCAGCGCAAAAGGTACATTATAAACAAAGTTTTTGATCTTAGTTCTAATATTATTCAAATACCTAAGAGGCATAGTGACCAGAAAGCTCGACATGCAACACCAGGCGGAGTTATTGCTTCATGAGGAGACTTATAGGTAGGTATGAGTCTATTTTTTGTGAAATTGTAACTAAAATTTGAATATGAACGGTAGATGAAGCATCAAAAACTTTGCACTAACATCTACACCTACGCACTTCACAAAATGAACACACGGTAAGTTGGTAACTTACCTTTCAGGAAAAACTTGTGGCACACTTTGATGATTCTAGAAGTAAGCTCACAATTCCTGAAATTGTGATTAATTCGGGCAAGCCATAGAGCTCTTTGATTAACCATACAAATGATTATAATCAAACATCTCACTCTCGCATTTTATTGCCAATCGCTCGAACAACCTCTTAACAAAACAAATTACCGATCTGAATTGGCAAAACGAAAACAAGGTTAGTATTAGGTTGATTTGACAGAACCACAAAATCTGAACAGAACAAGATGGCGGTTTTCCAAGGATATGCTGTAACCTACCTTTTGCCGACTTTGTCACTATGATCTATCCACGAGCTTGACGTCATGCCGATACCACCTATAAGAGTAAAAATAACCAGAACAATAATTTACTATTATGGGAATAAGAGATACTGTATTCCATAAGTTAAACCCTAATATTAAGCCTGAATTAGACGTGGTTTTAAAAAGTGTACGACTGCTCACAGTGATTGGCTTGGCCGAAATTTGATGACTTTGTGGCCAGGCACGCTTGCATGCTGGTTAATATTCTCGGTGTAAGGAAGATGTCATTTGTTGACTGTGAGCTACCAAGTTCTGTAAAGTATAAAATAACTTATTTTCGTTAATGCTAATAGGTTTTCAAATAAATTAGTTGTGAAACTACTGTATAATTTCAGACGATTTTGATTGTTCTTATTCCAAGTAGTCAAAATCTTAGAAAATATCAAATGATGCGAACAATAGAACGTCACTCAATGCAGTTATCGTGCTGGATTGCTGCTGTGAATTACTCGTGAAGCGTTTTAAACGATTTTCAGAGTATCTTATTGGTTCGTGTATCTTAATATAATCTGGTATTATTTAGGAGTGAGAAGAGGTTTCACTAATGTACCAAAAGTGTATCTTCTATCTATATCTATAAAAGAGGATGTATGTATATATATATATATATATATATGTATGTATATATGTATGTTCCCTATAGACTCCGAAACCGCTCGACAGATTGTAATGAAACTTTCAGGTATTATTAGGCATGATTCAAGGATTGTTCCTGTAAAGTTTGGTGCAAATCCGTTCAAAGGGCTCTGACCCAGAGGGCATAAAAGGGTGCAGTGTCAGGTTTTAGAAATTTATTGTTTACAAAATTAACTACCCAAGCCAAGACCGAAGGCAGAGTGAGGAGGAGTAGGAGGAGGAGGAGGGGGAGGGAGGAGGAGGAGTGAGGTAGGAGGAGGATGAGGATGAGGAGGAGGAGAAGAAGGAGGGAAGAGGAGGAGGAGGAGGGAGGAGGGATTATGTCTATTTATTTACTTATTTTTTAATATGTTTTTCGGATTCTACGCATCATGAAACATAAAGCAACGAATTCGGTATGTTGAAAAATGATTTTAATTAGTCGATTACTAAAGTTTATTATTGAAAAATGAACCAACATTTATCCAGCGAGAAATTTGGGCGCAGCAACGCGCGCGGGGGGAACGCTAGTTATCACCTATAATGGTTCGAGTCAAGTCGTCGGAGAGACATAAAGATACAAAATATGTTTTACGTCTTGCCTTTCGTTATGTCGTTTAAAATTGAATATGTCCGTCCAATGAGAGCCGTCAAGTTTTCATGCTGGTAGTGAAACGGAAAAAGCGGCCTACTTAAGATGAACACCGTAGGGGGTGGACTCAGCCCAGGCTAAAACTTTGCTCCAATGGAAGAGCTAAAGATGAATGAAAAGCCGTCAATTTCATTCAGAAGCTATTTAGGAGAGAGCAATGCCACTGGTGAATAAGAGCAAATTAGTAAAGTGCAGATGATGAACCCGCGGGGTGACGGAGCTGTTTATTTCAGTAAATAAACAAGATGGAGGGATAAAGGAAATAAGGGCAAATAAGGTTGAGATTATTAACCCATGGGGTGCCAAAGCGGTCCATTCCCCCTAGAAAGGAGTATAAAGGGTTTCACCTGTGAAGTAATGGGGAGCGAGGTGCAGATGAATTTTGAGCTATTGATGAAATCATTTAAAAAAAAAACTCTCATCCGTATATGCTGAATTTCTTATTGTAATATTTGTCGACACGGAGTTGACTCAAATCTACTATTTTGTATTCGACTGTTTAAGTTTCATAATCTCCAACAAAATTCAAGTATAATAGTATGTATACTGCAATGTACTCATGTATACTTTAATGTTTGTAAAATGGGCGTTTCTGTGCCACGAATCATATCGTCTGTGTAAGAGGATTCAGATAAGTTGATACATGAGTAATCTAAACGGTAAACCATTTACCTCTTTTCTGCTTTGAAAAAATCTTTAGATGTACGTACCTGACCTGAAAAACGAATTTTCTGTACCAAGTGCTATCCCAAGAGCAAAAAGGTTTATTGAATTTGGAATAATGCGTCAAATTGAATGACATCGAATAGAATTTGGTAGGTCAAAGAGGCATGTTAGATGGTGTCCTTTTTAAGCACGAAAAAGCTGTAACTATTTTTCGTTGCCTTTCTCTTCATTGATTCGAGTCTCTTTTATGGATTCTCTTCTATTTCTCTGTTCATTTTTCTTGGCCAAATCGGATTTCCCTTCTCTTCCTCTTCTTTCAGCCAGTTACGCTTCAAATCTTTTCTCTCTGGCTCCCGGCGAAGGGGCACTCGTGGCTTTTTATTCCAGGACATCAAACGCTACCCTGGTTATTCCTGTCTTCCTTCCTCACAGAAAAAAACTAAATTCCCTTGAAACATGAGCGTTATTCTTACACACTCCTTCCTTTCGTCGTTCCACCCCAACGTTGATATCTGGCTCCTTTTCCCCAAAACCACGATCTCCTAAAACTGAATACATTCATCTCTCCAGAGACCCCATGCTTCTCGGCAACCTTACACTCTATTCGAACCCCCACATGAAGGAGCTGAAATATAATATTACGGTGCCATCTTTTATCTGGGCACGTTCTCCGTTTCCTCTAAAACTTTCATTGCAAATAACAGTTTTTTTACCCTCCAAGGAGGAATGTATACTATCTTTCCGTGGAACGTAACGGGTACTGTTCAACCAGAAATTAAAAAAAAAAAAGAAGTTCCAGTCATGCAGCATGATCATATGAGCGAATTTTCGTAAATTTTCGTATTTTATAATGTTGAATTGTTTTGAAATCTGAGCCTCTTAAGTGCAAGGATATTGTAAACTATTAATCTTAAAGCAAAAAACGTAATCTAAATAATAATCTGCTATTCAAATGAGGTTCTGGATTTTTAGCTTTTTTGGCGTTTTTATCGATTTTTTAGAAAATATTAATGAAATTAAAGAATATTTTTCAGCATAAGTTTTTACATGAAATTTGTAATATTCTTTTTTTAATTAATAAACTTTATTTGAGCAATATTCAGGTAAAAAATATTATTTTAACGATTTTTAGCCGTTTTTAGCCATTTTTAGTGATTTTTCAGTACATTTATGGAATTTGAGCAATTTATTGTGCTCAAGAAGTGCTGGCCAACAAACTCATCTTTTCGTTTGGAAAGTTTGATTTTTTGGTGAAAGAACGGAATTTTTATCTCAATCCTAAGGAGAGTTATCGTCTGGAATGACAAATATATAAATATATAAATAAACAGAGATATATATGAATACATTTAAGTATACTGCCGTCCTAAGCGAAAAAGTCGTATGTGCAAAAATCTAATTTTTGGGAAATCGACCAAATAGGTTTTGCGTCGAAATTCGTTGATATTGGCGTTAGTTTCCAAAATAATCTTGAACTTGAACATTCTCCTTGTAGAAAATTTCTTGCTGAATCGATTGGCGATGTCAAAAATTGAATTTTTCCATCGTAAAATAGCAAAAAACGCCGTGCAAATTTTAGTCTCGTATTGTTGACTGACATTGAGGATAATTTACGAAGCACGAAACTCGTATCTGCAGTTTACTTAGTGTTTTCTACGTATCTGCTATAGATAGGTACGAGTATCTGACTAGCAAATTGCAGTTATGATTCGCTACTCTAGCCATATGCACTTGCATGATTTGAATTATACTGAGCTGAAAAATTGTACGTGGTGTTTTGTATCGAAACAGATGATTAGAATGAATGGAATAATTAAAAATAGTCTTACAGTAATTATTGTTGGTGTGCAGGTAGGTGGGTGATTCCACTAAAAGTGGCAAAATCGTGTCTTTTCTCTTTTTCTCAGAGAGTATAAAGAGTATTGCAATAGAAAAAAATGTATTATTTACAGAACCTTTTTCCTAAGACTAACCACATTTTCTTTCTTGAATTAGATGAATAGTAAGCTCAGGATAAATAGCAACATAACATATTTGTCATTCCCCTGGGATGTCCGCATCTCTGGGTACACTACTTCTCAACAGAACCATAGCCATTCAGTTTGAGATTCTGGAAATCTGCAATGGCCTTTGTGCTCATCAAGTAGTCAAATAACCACACCTCAGTTTTTATAATTTTAGACTCATTGACTGCAAATTTATGCATACAAAATAGTGTGTCTCCCAGGTTTTGTGTCATTCCCCTGTAAAATCTTGCAGCCTCTAGAAAAGGGATAGTATTAGTAGTAGGGATGTTTTGAAGAAACTTGTTGGTAGCTCTGTTCTTCAACGACTCATCACAACCCCTCTTCAAGCTCAATATGAGTAGCGGTAGCTGTGAGTGAACATTGGTCTCCAGATTCTTGATAGGTATTTTTATTGTTTGTCATTCCCCTGTATTTCATAATTTTGCTGTTGGGTGGAATGGAATTTTTTTTCTTTCACTGTTGCTTAGGTATGCGGATAAAGGTTTAGTAATAATTTTTTCACATTTTACATAAACACTTGGAGACAGAAAAGTGGAAGAAACATGTAAACTGTCATTCCCCTGTGCATCATTCCCCTGGATAAGTATTCCTAGAAGGCTTGGAAATCCAACTGTTAGATGATTTCCTTGACCCCACCTGCAGAACACAGCTCATTTTCCGTCTCTTGATGTCATCAGTGGAAATTTTTCTGAGTTAGGTCATGGGAAAGATGCTCCAGATGGTTTAGTAGGATGCCTTAAACAGACTGCAGCCAATTGGTTGCACAAGGCCGTGAAATTCCTGATCTGGAAAATTTGATCATTATTGAAATTCGCCAGAGCATTAGGAACGTGTCAATTGTCATTGTTGACAGCAATGAGATTGAAAGTGCTCGAGTGTTGGTACCAAAAAATCTTGAAGCATTCAAGGGAACACTCCAAGTTCATCAATTTGTTTCCCAACCTCAGATTTCCGCTGAAGTTCAGTTCAACACCTTGAGCTGCTTTGACTGCTACAACTACACCAAATACAGGATTGGCAAAATGCCCTACGACATTTCACGCAGTGACTCAGTGTCCCAGGAACCAACCAATTTTTTGGCTGTCGAACTAACCCACACATCATCTGAGCCAGGATTAGACACTGAAGAACTGTTCTATCCCCCTTCACCTATTGGACACCAAGTTCCTCAAAATGGCGACTTTTTACTAATTCGTTTTATTGTAGAAAAAAAAAGTATATTGGGTGCATACAAAATGCTGCAAATAATGACGAATCTCAACAAATGAAGCAAGTTTTTTGAAAAAAAAAAAAAAAAAAAAAAAAAAGGCGCAGATTATTTCGTTTACCCCAATGTACCTGCCTGACCTCTCAGTTGTAGCCTTCAGTGAAATTGTGTCAAAACTACCCACCCGAATGAAATTCGTGGGAGATTTTATTTTACCGTTGATTTTTCAGATTTTAATATTCGCTCAAAGGTCTTATAAATTATCTCAGTCAAGGATTATAATACATTAGGTATATTTCGTGTTCAGTAAATTTTTCGTTGCATTCCTCTGCTGTTCTATATTTTTATTAATAGGTCCTCAATTTTCGAAAACGCATGTGGAAATTTAAGTCATAACTACTTCAACCAGAAAAAATCTCCCTAAGTAATAATGAAAAGACTTATGAGCCTGATTCTAGGTTATTTAATCTTGTTCACTTACTTTTACTCATACTTAGGCTCACTAACATTTTTCACAAGTAGGTTATGCCATCCCCTTACATTTTGAATTCCAGTTTCGTTATGTATGTTTTCTCCATTCAAAAAAGTAGGTAGTTAGGTATTTAGGTAACTGCATATGTTCCTTGATTTCGAAAACTGTTTTAAATTTATATACCATGACATATTCAACGAGAAGAAGAGGCTGCCAGTTAATAGGTAATTTGTATCACACAGTCTTCCAATAATTGGAAGATTGGGTGATACAAATGTGATTTAGTTCTAGTTTTCTGTATTTTATAGAGGTCATTATCAACTGATGTGTATTTTCTAAACTGCAGAATGTTTTGGGTAGAGGTTGACATTCAATTAAAGAGTCTGAACTGTTACACTGAAGTCGATTTTGATGTTTTATATATATTAAATAGGCAAATTTTAAACGACTATCTCAACTTTTGTCATTCCCCTGTTTCCATTGTCATTACCCTGGACCAGTGATAATTACTTATGGCTGTGTACCCCCTCTGGATGAATAAACTTTGCTGCCAGTAAATAGATTTCATTAGGACATATTTGAAGAACACTTTAACATCGAAAAACGTTCAAATTGTTTCCAACCACATCATCAGATTTCCCTGTCCGAAATTCGCCACTTTTAGTGGAATCACCCAGGTACACAATGAGATAGTGACAGGTTCAGTACAGGACTTTAGTAGGTATTCATATACATTACACTATTTACATACGTAGCTAATTAGGGGAGGAAACTACGTTTCAGTGTTGAAAAACATTGTTTTTCCAATGAAATCGAGGGTTTTCTTGAAAATTGACCTTCTATGAAAATTCGAGTTCGGGGTCTGTTTCTACGTATTTTTTCACGCTGAATCGAGTGGTAACACTTGAAATTTACCCAACCCCCTTATAACCGAGTTTTACACTTTAGCTTACAAGTTTCACCCCAAAAACACATAAAATTTATCATAACGAATGATCTTAAATTTGTGAGAACGTGTAAAACTCGGTTACAACGGGGTTGGGGAGATATATGCAAGTATTATCATTCGATTCAGCGTAAAAAATACCTAGAAATCGACCCCAAACTCGTATTTTCATAGAAGGTCGTTTTTCAAGAAAACCCTCGATTTCATTGGAACAAAAAAAAAAAAAAAAAAAAAAAAAAAAAAAAAAAAAAACCCCAATGTTTTTCAACATTCAACATAGTTTTTTTCCCCCTAATTAACAATGTAAAAGTAAAATTGACTACACCGTTGGGAAGGTGAGATTTCAGCGCAGTTTTCACAATTCTTGCATTATGAAAAAATATTGTTTCTTCTCATATTTCAATTTCCGATTGAAAAGACAGGTTTCGCAAATTAGGTCAAATTTGCTTTTCCGAGGGCTTTTTCATGTCTCAAACCTTGAGTCTTAAAAACGCTCAGGCATCTATCCGATAGGAAATTTAATACTCTTTCCAATGGTATCCTCAAATTTGAATTTGAGCAAATTGAGAGTCATGATCATTTTAGTGACAAAAGGTCGAAAATACGAAAAAAAAATCTTAGAAATTAAATTACTCGAAAACTAAGAGTTTCATAAGAAATCTCTATGAGGAACTTTCTATCAGAAAGAAGCTCTAAAATCGATCCCTGAAATTACGGGAACTTTAGTTGAGACACCCTGTATATGGCAATATCATTTTCGGGTTCGTTACCCCCACAAGGTAAATTTTTCCAAAACTCCGCTCTAGAAGGGGGGTAATGGCATTTTTTTTTCTTCACATAAGCGTGCTAGAATGGCATCTCTTCTTCCACTGTCGATTCCACGAGGCTTAGTAACCTTTTCCAGAATTGGGAATCCCTTTTGAAGCTTTTTTTCTTTTAAAGGAAATCGAGTTCAATGAAATCCGTTTTATATTTCAACGTATATATTTGCCTCTAGGCGCTGAAATCTGGACAATATCGCGGAGATATGGCTTTGGAGTTACCGAATTAATTTTCTGTTTGGAAGAAAAATCTCTCCACACAGTGAAATCATTAACGGTTATTTCTTTGACTACAGCATTCTTTCTACTGTCCTGGACACACTCAATAAAATCTTGAAAATCGTATACCTATGTAGAATTGGCATATATATAAGAGAGTCCACTCTGCAAAAATAATTAGAAAAAAAGGCCTTTGTTCTTCCGCACCAGACCAATAGGGATAGGTACTTAAAATTACTAACAGCAGGAAAAATGCGGGTTACCGTAAAGCAACGTAAGTACTTTGGTTTCTGTACATCCTCGCCGTTATTGGGTTATACGTCAGCTGGGCGAGGCGAGGGTAATCTGGGCAAGCCTATTCCAGTGCGGCGATCACTGATTGGGCGCTCTTAGGTACCGTATTTCTATGAAATAACGACAATGAACAGGGAAAGTACGGGGTCTTCCTTACAGTTGAAAGGATGCAAGTTTCACCTTACTCAAAGCTGCTATAGGAAAATTCAATCTTGGGCTAACGAAAGAGTACCGGGAACATATAACAGAAGGGTCCAAATTTTCGCACGCTGTTTTCGGCTTATTGTATCTGGCATCATATGAAGTTCAAACGTTTGTCGAGACTGAGCTACCCTGTGAGCCCAAGATTAGGGAATTTTATAATATTGCTTAAAAATTATGCTCGAAGGACGTCCCTATTCCCTCCTGTTTTGTGGGCAGCACGAAATGCACATTCAAGAGGGTTCCCAAGAATCGTAAGTGACTCCAGGAGTGCCAAAATACTAAGCTTGAAATCCGTATCTGACTTTTAAGAACAAGAGAATCCGTATATGCGAAATAAGAAGCGAGTAAATCGTATCCGGTGCCAGATACGAATTTTCTTCCTCTGAAAAGTATACTTACGAATATTGGCTAAGCAAAACCAATGGAATCATCACTAAGCCGTTTATTCGTACGCTTGTTTGAGGCATTTCCCGTGCAGATACGACTCTGGGACTCCGAAAATCGGTAGAAAACCCCCCCTAAAACAGGGGGGTACCATTAACTCATTTTGGTCAAAAAATCACTTACGACTTTTTCGCTTAGGACGGCAGTATATACGCATATATGTTATGCACATGTGAAAAAGTATTTAACTCTAGGTTTCGTTTCAGAATGCCTCAAAACGGATTTCACAGAAGAAAATTTTCTAAAATTTTGGTTTTTACATTTTTGAGCCATTGCAATAGCTTCATTTTCCACGAAAATTCGCTAATGGTCCCAACATTTCGATCTAGCGAGACGCTATTGTCGCATTGCTAAATTGTAAATAAACACTTGCAACGAAACAGGCCAAGATATGTAAGAAAGTAGAACTTCGGCCCAACATTGGCCTACAACCAACCTCACCCTACCGGCTCAAACTTAATTTTCCTTGCATACCCTAAGAGGGGAATGCCCCCTGAGTCACCTGATGCCAAATTAGGAAACGTTAATCGATTCTATCTAAGCTTAAACGTGGCACCAAATGCATGTTTTAGGTATAATTTTTCTAGTCCAACCTCGTTTTTTGGGCCCATCCACTCTTACCAGTTCTCCTCTGCCAATTTCGATGAAATTTGAAACATAGGCTACTTTTGACGTGACGAAGTGCCTTTTGCGGTTTTGGAGCCGCTACGACAGAGTCCTGATCAACTGAGTCAATTAAATTCTCTCCCGTTCACACCACAGAGTTGAATTTGTTTAGCGAGAATCTCTGGAACATCAAGACACGAATAAACTGAGGGGCTCTTTCCTGATCAGCTGAGTGAGCTAAATTATCTCTGCCTACTCTATTAAATTGAAATTTCGTAGGAGAATCTATGGGACATTATAGAACGAATGAGTTGAGCTAAGTTATCTTCTATTCACTGTAAGACTGTGAAGTGCTTTTCTAGGGCATGAAGGGGGCGCGGGATGGTATATGCGGTTTTTTAACTTTTCCCGATCAATATTTGACTGATTTTAACAATCCTTACGGCAATCTACTGGTTTTGAAACTTTCCATAGAATCGAGTCTTTGAAATTTTCCAATTAAGATACCATTGATTAATTTTACTTTTGAATTTCGAGGTCTATTTTCGTTTTAAATTTTGAAAATAAAACAAACACAGCAGGAATCATTGAAATCGATCAATTATTGGCTGAGAAAAGTTTAATTAACCGTTTGGTTGAATTTTGAGTTTGGAGGTTTGAATTTCGAGGTTTGTTTTCGTTTTAGGTTACGAAAATAGAACGAACGCTGCAAGAATAATAGAAATTGGTCAATTATTGGCTGAGAAAAGTTGAATAAACCGTTCGGTCGTATTTTGATTTTGTGGGAGCCTTGAGCTTTTAGCCGTTTTCTGGATCGGAAGCGCTTCTACCGCTAGGAATCACTATTTTCGAGTCACTCACTCACCTTTCCCGATCTTTTGATTGGAAAGGTGCCAGTTGGTCTGTTTTCGGAGACCTTACGACGCCCCCTTAAGATATGAACAAAATTACGGATTCTATCATAATTAGATATGCCAGTTAAATTCTCTACTGTTTGAATTTGATATGGAGCTTCTCTCGGACAAGAAAAGTCGAATGAAATTGCTGAAACCATCCTGAACAGCCCGTTGATTTCCACCTTTTCTTCCAAGACCACCAACAATAACTTAGTGATATCCCCCAAAAAAGACGCTCCGCGTACACAGTATGCCAAGCCACAAAATTCATGATGTCACCCGGTTCGGGCCAAGCCAATAGTCGTATTTTCTCACTCTTGTTCCTGCTTTTGGTAGTGAGACCCTTCTTCAACGGCTTGGCCAATTTTCCCTAAAAACACATTAAACACAATTGCTGATCTCCAAATTTTGAGGGTGAATATATCCTTTTGAACGGACTTCCCTGATTATCATTCCATTTCCATACAAGGACCAGAACCCACGACTTCTGCATTGCCTACTGCTAAAGAACTCTCCATCTTTTAACACGAAACCAGTACGAAGTATGGTCCATATGTCTCTATCCCCATTTTAGCGAATTTTCTTAGAAAATAAAGCTATTGCAATGGCTACAAAAATTTAAAAATAAAAATTTTCAAAAATTTCCTTCAGCGAAATCTGTTTTGAGGCATTCTGAAATGATTCCTGGATTTTAACGCTTTTTTATATGTATATATATATATGTATAAGTATATATATGTATGTGTCATTCCAGACGATAACTCTCGATAGAATTGAGATAAAAACTTCGTTCTTTCGCCAAAAAATCAAGCATTTCAAAAGAAAAGATGAGTTCGTTGGACAACAATTTTTGAGCACATTAAATTGGTCAAATTTCAAAAAATGTACTTAAAAAATCACTAAAAAAGGCAAAAAACCGCTAAAAATTAACAAATTTCTATTTTTTAGCAGAATGCTACTCGAAAAAAATTAATCGAACATGAACTAGGGCATTTAAAAATTTAAGCACAAAATTGTACTGAAAAAAATCGATTTTCGCGTCTTCAAACAATGGTTGTACAAATGGTCATTTTCGGAAGTTTTTCAACATTGTGCTGTCATTGTAAAGCCGAGTTCACGCTGAACCATTTTAAAAAAATCTCTAAAAATGGTTAATTATTGAAGGTTTTACAGCCAAAAATTCGATGAAAATGGTAAGCGATTTTTGAAACTTTGTGTTCAAAATTAAGGGATCACTGTGTTTTGTATTGAGGGTTTGAGGGTCGAATTGAGCGCTAGAGGCGTGAGTGTTACTTGCTAGGAGTACAAATGTTAAAAAAAAAGAAGAAATAGAAAACAAAATGGAACGAACACGAGAAAAGTAAATTCAAATTCATAGAAATGAAACTGAACTTTTGAGACAGAGAAGGAATGTGATGGGACATTGCTCCGTCTTAATTTTATTTATTTTTTGTCTTTTGACCCATGTAGGTTTGATTCAGATTGCATCGAGTTTAATTCAAATTGCGAAAGGTTCCATTCTTTTCGAAAAGTAACCTAAAAGAAAACGCTTGCATACGAGTCTGCAACACATTGGGACATTTCATATCTTTAGTTGCAGACTCGTATGTGTTGCAGACTCCTATGCAAGCTCTAAGAGCCACTCAGCTGATCCGGACCCTGGGCATCGTCAAGTAAATGTCCTAAAGAGGCTACGAAATTACAGCTTCCTAGAGTGTAAAGTATAGAAATTATCTATTAAAATGATTTAATCACCACTTCACAAATCAAACCGTTCTCGCAATATTCGGATCACCTGCTATGAATCAAATCATCGAAACACCAGCTCAATGAAATCATCAGATATTAACAAGCAGTTGCAATCATGTTCACAGTATCAATAATTGAAAATGATCACCTGTGTGTAAACAATTATTCATATAATCATGCTCATAACTCAGCTTGTTGGCCACGCACTTCGCAGTAGTTAATATAGTATGGTTGGATAAATCGAGAGCTTTCGAACGAATGGTCAACGAATTTTGTGGGATGAAAAATGACGAAGTACCATTTCCCTAGCAACGACTCGGTTGTAGGCGGAAATCATCAGAAATCATTGAGTAACGTAACGTAACGTAACATAACGAAAATTTGGTTGTGTGCCATAGCAAAGACATGAAATGTCAAAATGTACTTAAATTTCATTAAAATAAGCAAAAAATCGATAGGAACACTTGAAAAAATTGTAAAAATCCACAAAATCGTTTGTTCATTGGAATATTGCTGACAAAAAGTTAGTTTGCTATAAAATGTATAATAAAATTTTTATTTGTCCCCAAAGTGCTCAAATTTCAACAGAATTTAACATAAATGTAATACGACCATTTATGAAAATTCGCTCATACGATCTTGCTGCATGACTGGAACTTTTTAAACTACTTCCATTCCATTGTGAATGTCGTTTTTTAAAATTATATCAAAGATTGACATTAGCGTTACGTATAATTCTTACAAATGCGGAGCTAAAGTAAGCTGTGAAGACGATGAACTAATTCACATTATCATTGAAGAGTTCACATCCCCGTATAATTTACAAATGAAATATGTTATTGTTCGACACTAAGAATATATTTTCAGTTTAAATGAGGTTTGTGAATCCCCCACTAGACCTATCAGTACGGTAGTGCGATTGACAAAAATCGGCCAAGCAGTTGAAAAAGCGTCTCTCGCCATAACTTACTCAAAAAGAGTGAGAGAATCCGGCCATAGGCATGGACCAAAAACAATATACCGTTATCGGAGATACTGTATTCCGCAAGTTAACTCCAAATATTACGCCTGAATTTGGCGTGGTGTTAACAGGTGTACGACTGCTCAAAGTGTGACCTATGAATTTTTTATGAAATTTATTGTTTATTATTTTTATAATTTATTATATAGCCGTTGAAGCTGAGGTTCCATCGAGGACCACAGCTTGAGAACAAATGAAGTAAAGGAACCGCACAGTTCATCATTCTATCTCCACTCCCACAGCCAATCCACTAGACGAATGAGTGCTCCAGTACCGTAAGATGTCCCTCATCGATATTCAATTCATCTTTTATCGTGGGTTTTTTAGGGGTCCCTTATGCTGTACTTAGAATGTCATCAATGTATAATTGCGCTCCCATATATTTCATCAAATTTTCGAAGAAATAAAGGACGATGTAATTCTTTCACCATGATGACGAGTCGGCCATTGAAGCTTTCATTCACAACAAACTGATCAGCTTAACGTTCTAAAACTCCATCCCACGAGCGAGGAAAGTATTGAGGGATATACAACCGTGGTGGTGATATTTTCACGCCAGAGGGAACTATGAGTGAAACTTGAACAAGAGAGGGCGTGGAAGCGATCTCTCCATGTACGGCGGACTTCCCTCAATGAAAACAGGCCACGAATATAAACCGATCTCAATAAAGCTATAGCTATATTCGCCTTTTCTCCGTTTAGAATGCCCCCTTTATTCGCTCCCCAGCTCATAAACCGACGAAAGGTATTTGGGTCCCTCTTGCTTTACATGTCCTACTTACCTTATGTTTTTGAATAAAATTAGGAAAATTCACATAGGAGTGTTTATCATCTTGTGAAATGAATACGCGAATATTCATATCAGTAAAATGACAAATGAAGTGAAAATTATGTATCGATTCAATATTAATCATAGCAATGACGGGGTGGAACTAAATATGTTAACCAACATGGGTTATAAAATAGATAATAACATCAAGGGTATGGCCATTCGGTCAATTTCAATACATCTTTTCAGCCATTGTGTTGAATCAGTGAATCCCCACACAACTTCCACAGGGACCCACGAGTTGAAATTGTTTAGCCTCGCGATAACGTGCAACACGCTCCATTTCAAATTTCTGCTTCAAAATTTGAATAGCAACGAACTTAGGTCCGGATTTCACTCAGCTGAACTTGATGGAGGGGGGGGGGGGGGGCTAGACTTGTACTACTAGATGACTTCTAGTTCGGACGATCCGAGGGTTCTTCATTTCAAATTTTAGATTTTAGCTTCATAGGTTGAATAGCACAGAAATTATCTCCGGAACTCACTCAGCTAATATAGATGGCTTCAGACTTTTCAATTCATTCCTAGATGTTCCACGAGGCCTCCATTCCAAACTTCAGATTGATAAGTTGGGTAGCAAGGACTTAGGTCCGGACCTCACTCAGGTGGTCTGGGAATCTTCAGTTCCTGGGTGCCTTTACAGGCCTCCTTTTCAAATGTCAGCTTATGACAAGAAGGAGAAGGAAATGTAGTAGTTACCCCT
This sequence comes from Adelphocoris suturalis, assembly GCA_030762985.1. Classification (NCBI taxonomy): domain Eukaryota; kingdom Metazoa; phylum Arthropoda; class Insecta; order Hemiptera; family Miridae; genus Adelphocoris; species Adelphocoris suturalis. The sequence goes on along the minus strand of CM061040.1, from coordinate 44,847,149 downwards.
TCAATGGGTAGAGGCAATAAACCTGATACACCAAGAGGATATCCTGAAGGCTGAATAGCCCAGGAACTATCCCCCGTGGCAGCGTTTTCAAGAACCGAGAAGGAGGAAGTACCCACATCCGTCATAAACTCCAGAGGATGGATAGCAAAGAAATTAACTCCGGATCTTACCCAGCTGACCTGAGGGACTCCATATAATATTTCGTTTCAACTTGGAAAGTCTCTAGACAAAACATTCAACACGAAAAAATAAAATGAATGAAGTAAAATGTTGCCATTGCCAGATTAAAATGGATTCCCACAAAAATAGTAAATTAAATTCAAAGGTAAGTTTGTGGTATTACTAATTACCAATGGAATCAAGTAGGTAGGATGCTCAAGCCTCAGCGGAGGGACCTTTTTTCCTATTCAACTTACGTTGTTGACATTTGATATTTATTGAGCTTCTTTGGAACGCCTAAGGGGATATTGTAAAATCGGAGGGTTATGGCGCATTCAACGGGCGAACGCCTTTTAGAGTTTAGATAGTAAACTAAAGACTGATTTTCGTAATTGAAGCGTGGAAGTGCGAATGGGTCTAAGTGTCTTCTGCCAAAATTTTCAGTAGCACAATTCAAATTGTCAGACGTGAATAGTACTTAATAAAGGAACATGGCTGAATTAAAGAAAAACATTTTTCTCTAATAACCTACGATAAGATGAACTTTTAGACCAAGTTAATAGTGTAATGTAGTTTGCACTGCAGCAGTCATTGACATTCAAAATGTTATAAAACAAAAACTATGTAAGTTTTACTTCAATGGGCCGATTTGGTATAGGAACTATATAACGGTTCCGATGGCACATTTACCTGCTTCATATCACTGGCCTTGGCACACAGACCTCTAAAATACAAAAACTCGAGTTTCCTATTGGTTTACTATTGGACTCTTTTGCACTTCCACGCTCCAATTATTGACCAGTTATCTGCATAAAAGATATGTAACAGGAATAGTTCAAAGTTTGCTTATTGGGACACAATGAAGTAGGTTCAATATTATGTATAGTACGGAAGAAAAAACATGGGAAGCAGGGCTATGCGTGCCTCAACTAAGTGATTTACTAAGTGAATTTACGTTCGCGCATGCGCTCAATGAAGTGTGTTTACGTAAAAAACGTGCTTTTCTTGGAAAAAAATTGAAATAAAATAAAAATAACTCTGTAAAAATAAAAATTATATCTCGCCAAGGAATTGAGATTAAAAAAGTACGATTGGCGGTGTTTTTCTTCATTTACATTATTGTAGTTTTTTTATTTTTTTAATCCGAAAATTTTTTCCAACAGCGCATCAGCCTGCCCTTACCTCAAACATTCAAACTTAAAGAAGACAGGCTTTCACAGACTTGGAGAGGGTTCTGCTTTTACATGGTAAACACATTCCTAGTCCCTCCAATGTTCTAGGAACGAGCCAATATATGCGATGAATAACTTGGAAGATTCCGTAGCCGACCTACTTTGCGATCATCCGCTAGCGGAATAAATCATGGCGCTTCGGAACCGATCACTCTCCTTGTAATGAGAAATGCGGAGCTCCTCGGGGTTAGCAATAAGGGATTCCAAGAACTGGTGACAGCTTTTCTTAACAAATGACCTCATTTTCTCTCGAGGAAAAACGTAGACAGCCAAGGTCTCGTTCGAAACAATTATGAAGACGAATGTCTTAGAGCCACCTCCGATCTCTGCTAAAGAATTCTCGAAATCAGAGTGCGTTATTGGATTCATCAAGTGAGCCATTTGTTAAAACTCTTTGTTGCTACAACGTCTTGAAAGAACGATTTTCAAGTAAATCAGTTCCTTCCGTAAAGTAGTTGGAATAGTAATATTGACCTGAGTATCAGGATTGCAAGCAAGGCCACCGAAATAGATCACAAACATGATTTATAAAGACGGTTTCTACTGTTGTCCGGCTTTATTATCGTAAAAATTGTACTAATGATTGTATATTATTAATTCTGACTCCATATGTACAGAGGTAGTACAACCATATTCGGGCAATAAAAAAGAGAAACTCTTCAAATTAACACAGTGGTTTACAATTTCCTAATAAGATACCCCTCCTACTCAAATAAAAGGTCTATTATTTTTAAACGAAGTTGTGATGGATAGGAGTTGTTCCTCCTTCTCGATTCATGAAAATGCTGCAGCTGGGGATATCGCCGAGGTTTATTCAACTTTGAGGATATCCGATCGAGGATTTCGATCACCTCTAATTGTCACCTCATGTTAGCAGAGCTCGGTTTCGAACCACACCCCACCCCCTTCTCAACCAATCGATTATTAACTGTCCTGCCCCCCCCCCCCCCCCCCCTTCTATAGCCAATATGGGCAAACAACACAAAACTTATACCTATGAAAATTGAAAAACACACCCCTGCCCTGCCTATTTGGAGCTCCCCTTCCACTTAGCCCCCCCGCCCTGCTTCTTGAAAGTCCAGGGAGTGTGGTGGATAGGAGTAGTTCCTCCTTCTCGATTCCTGACAACGCTGCAGCAGGGGGTATCCCTGATGTGTATTCAACTTTCAGGATATCCTCTGGATGTAGCTGGTTAATCAATCGCTTCTCCCCTGTGAAGGAGGAACCACTCGATTTCCATCTCCTATAATTGCGACAAAGTATATGGTAAATTATCGAAAATAAATTGTATACACAAAGGCACCAACTAAGAGGAAATTATTTAAATGGAATTTAACACGTACACATTACTAGGCCCTCTATATGTGATAGAAATCATAGAAAACATAATTTCCTGAAGTGCGAATTCCATTAAAATAATATCAGCTCCGACGATCACCGCAGTTTATATGTTAGGTGATTTCATTATGTTCTCATCACTTCTTATTTACACTCACGTCGACTTTATTTTTTCAGAGCCAAAGTTGTCACCCTCCATCGGAGGATATCGAACGGATAAACGTACGGCGATTGAGGCGGGCTCATTAGAACTAATGGAATAGTGATTAGTATCAATAACAAGTAGGAAAACGCTTTTCTTAATGCGAATGTTTTCGAGTTACCGAGTCCTTCAATTTTCCACCTCATTCCACCTTGATGGTTGATCAAAAATGGTGCCGACGATTCAGGATCACCTAAATGGTGATTTTTGACCCTAGTTTAAGAAACATTGATCTAGCGGTTTGGAAGAAAAGGGGAAAAAAAATCTAGACGGCGGACCAAAGCTTTTTTTTTTTTTTATAGATATTCTGAGGGAGCCGTAACTTTTTTTTCTTGATCAATTACTGATTTGGTACAGAGGTTTAATTGAAAATAATAATCCAGAAACTTTTATATCTCACATTTTGGCTCGCGTCAACTTTTTACCGTCCTAACCCATTTAGCTGTTGGGCTTTTTTTTTTTTTTTTTTTTTTTTAATAGTGTGTCCACTTGAGCAAAAACTGAGTTATTTAATCAGCAGAATACAAATAAAGTAACCGATAAGGTTTGTGAGGCCTGAACAAATACGGTGTATTTGCAATACAGCAGTAGAATAGGTGTTCTACTGCAAGAAATGGAGTCATGTCAGATCAACTTAAACCACTGAGCTTTTGAAACAGTATAAAGAAAATCACAGTTTTCATCATAGCGCATAACTTGATTGATTTCATTCTCAATTTTTTAAAGATTGGTACGTGATGTGGTGTCTAAGTTTTACAACGGGAATCAAAGGATTGATAAATTAATCATCCAACTATTCTGTTTATACGATCTCACCTAGCTCGTAATTTAACCATCCTCGATAAAGTTGATATGTTGAGTATTCCAATGTTGAGATCTGGAATGATTTCATTCGCTCTGTATGTGGTCTGTATGGTAATATTATTATGAATGTGATGATATAATTGGTGAATATATGAATGGTATATCAAACAGTTGAAGTGGAACGTGTATAAATAGCAACAATGAGTGCAAATCAAAACTTGTTGTTTGATTTAAGCCAGACAGAAAACACATGGTGTCATCCCAAACGATTCGGGAACGCAGGATACGATGTTATCGCCCTGATTCATCACCCAGAATGCTAAATCCCTCTGCGATGCCAACGCAGCACGATGAATCACTCGTAGATATCCTTATCCACTTCACTGCACCACCCTTGTTGGCTGTCCATCATACCCCTTTTATTGGCTTTGGATTAATTAGGTTCCCTCCACTACAAGTTCAGATTCGACATATTGACTCATACTCTGCAATGAAGAGGAATGGGCTAATCAAACATTGATTGATTACTCCCAATGATCGTCACAATTCTAGTTTTTTCTCATAGATGAATAGTGCATTAAACGCATGCCTAACGTAAAATCCATTAAGCATAATTTCCTCATGGTCTTACAGTCTCACTCAAACTCGGCATTCTTAACACCCTCTTATTCATATACTAACTTAAATACTCCAATGCTAAATGGTTGAAGAAATCGCAGTAACGAAACATGTGAAGCAGTATGTATGTAAATTTAAACTTAGCAACCAAGCAGGCTTTGTTCAACGTGTTCTCGTTATGCTCAATACGGGAATGGTTTTCGAGTTACGTGCCAAACAAAAACATTGAAATTTCAGAAAGTCAAGGGGTTTTCCAGGCTCGAGTGGTTCAGAAGTTAAAAGTGTTAGATGCTGAAAAACATCTAATAAAAATTCCCTAACTTCGCAAGAACTGCAAATGTATTTTCGAATGTGACAAATTTCCAAATCCGAAACATTTCATTTCGCAACGCAAAAAACATTTATATCGTGTTTGACCAAACACAATACTAAGATACGTCTCAGGCATTAAAATTATTTTCGAAAAAAAACAATCATATGCACCTCAGATTGATTAGGAAAGAGATTCACTCCATCGGTTACTTTGCTTATCAGTGCGCGTACCATGCAGTCGTATTATACGAGTTCGAAAGACGCTTAATTCCAAACTTTCGCTCCTGAGGTCACTTCATATAGCAGCTTATATAGCTTCTTATAGATCACTCAGCCAATTATTTAGCCATCGTTCCATGTAATCGTATTCTAGAAGTCGCAAAGGCGCTTCATTTCAAATTTCAGCACTGTAGGTCAATTAGGAAAGAAATTGGCCCCAAGGTTCTCTCAGCTGATCAGTGCCAGCTGATACAGAGGGAACGCACCCCCTTCCCCCCACTCGGACCTAGAAAAAAAATTATTCATTTTTCTTAACCCACCAGTTCCCATGGCTAGGTGGAGCGATTTTTTTCAAATTTTTTCCCATAACTCTGTTTTTTTACATTAAAATAGCAAGTTGAAATAATTAGTTTGTTAAACATTTAAAAATTACTAGGAGAAATTGGGGTGGCACCTATAGGTGCCTTTGGGCGGTAGAAACCTGGCACCTAGAAGTGTCTGACATTAATTTTTTGTATTGGGAAGAAGAATGAACATTGAAAAATACGCTCAAAATAGTTTATTAACAGTGTATAAAACAAAATGTAAATGTTATTAAATGGAACCGTAATAAGAAAAAAATGCATTTTGGAATGAAGCATCGGTGCCAAAAGTGATTAGCATATACCACCACTTTCTTCCTGTCACTGAGATACGCTGGGAGTCCAGATTTTGATCGAACCTGTCGACACCGCCAATATACAAATCTGTCTGTCACGTTCAAAACATGGTCTCCCATCCCATGATCTCTCATATCTCTCCTTGGCATCCCTATTTCCAGCTCTGTTGGAAAAAGCTGATTCGTCTTCAAGCCATACGATTTCTAGATTCGTCTTAGATTTACGTTTACCGCTTGACTTAGTCATACAGTTTGAAGGGCCAGCTAAAACGAAGGGTTCAGGATTCGCACTTGATCCCACTGTTTCTGTCTGTTTCTTCACGGATTTCTCTTTATTTTCGCTCGAATCACTCTTCCTCATGCTCCTGGCGACCATCCTTTCTCTCATTTCGTTATTATTCACTTCTTCTTGGGCTGCTTCCGTTTACCCCTCCCTTGTAGAGTTTACATTTGACATGACGTGGTCCTCATCCTCAGCAACAAGATTTCCATCCTCAACGACATAGTTCCCATCATACCCATTCAAGTTCAATTATTCGTCTCCTCGGACCCACTCCATCATTTCGATTTCCCTAACGAAAGTAACGCTAAACTAGTCAATAATTATGTTCTTTATTTTTATAGTCAGAAAACAGCTCGATTCAACTTTAAAAACATTTAGAATAGCAACACGTACTTTCATCTGGGTTGAATGCAAACAGCATCAAACTTGAAGATGAGCATGGAGAGGGAGAGTTGATTGACTTCAACAAAAATACATAGAACAAATACACTGAACAAATAGGTACATACATGTAATAGTAATAATTAGTTACACACAATGAACTCACTACGCTAAAAACACTAGTTACAACACAAAAATGAACACTCAGTCGAAGTTCCGACGACGTAGCTTATGTTTCCCAAAGGCACTTGGAGGTGCAACCTAGTGGTGCATTCGAAGTATGGTTTTCCCAAAGGCACCTACAGGTGCTCCCATGCGTTTGCACTTGTCGAATCGGCTAATAGTTTACTTGTATACACATAAAAACGTTACTGAACACTAGTTACATGCATTATACATTGAAACAAAACGGAATTATACTTTTCACCAACCTTTTTTTATCAATTTTCAATGAAATGCGGTGGAGTGTCCACTACCTTGCCATTATCACTGAGATGGTTCAACACAGACTGATAAAGATCGCAAATGAACACACCTAATGGCCATACTATGCAACCAATAGTAGTATTAGATCCCATATATGCCAATAAATGTCTCCTAACTCAAAAATGATGAAGAAGAGTGTCAACACAGGCAAGTAAAGGAAGAGCACCTGCAGGTGCCTTTGGGAACTGGCGGGTTAAATTTTATTTCAATCCAAAGACCTTTAGTTTGACCAATAAACAGGTAGAAAAATCCCGCGTGACGTAATAGTGCAAGAGAGGTGAGGGTTCCCCCCAGGCGGGCAGGGGCCGTGACGTCATTGTGCAAATGAATTTCGAATGCCGTATTACTGGTCAGAAACCCATCACAGAGCACCTTTTTTTGAAAGCTCTCATTAAGATATTTCTGTTGAGCATATCAAAAATAACCATGAAACTTCCCCATTACCCCGAAGGCTGATATTGACATTTCCATTGACCAAGTCATCCACAGATTGGACTTATGGGTTGAGGGGTGAATAATCTCAAGAAGAACCTGAATATCAAAATGTTCGCTACTATGCAAATTGATATTACATTTTAGGACCTGTGCTTCAGTAGTAAAATATTATACCCGCCTAATTATAATTTATCAATTCCCACTACTTATCAGGCATTAAAAAACGTTATTATTAGGTTTGCGAAAACATTCTCAAACTTCAATTCTGTATAAGGAAGGTTTTAAGTGCCTATTCTCTAGCAAGATTTTACTCTATTCACTTAGTAAACTACCTGCAAAACTGATAAAATAATTCATAACACTAATACGGTTCCAAACACTTTGAAATAGTTTGATTTTGCTAATATCTTCATGTAAATCCGTTTTGAGTTAACCGTTTATTCATTGGATGTATTTGAGTGGTTTTCCAGATGATACCTCACCTCAGGACATAGATGAAAATTCCTTTTGTGAGTTATAAAATCAAGCATTCCATGAGAAAGTATGAGTTTTTGGATAGGAAATTTTTGAACACAATGATTTTGAAATCACTTGTCAAAACATGTGCTAAAAGATCACTAAAAATTATAAAAAACCACTAAAAATCGTTAAATGTTAATTTTTATCAGAATTCAATACAAAATAAAGTTCAGCAACTAAGTAGGTATATAAACTTCGAACATTCAACATTTTATACACAATACTATGCAGAAAATATACTTAAATGCCCATAATATGAACTAAAATATTCATACAAAAACTGCGAAAAAACTGAAAATTCAAAATTCCTTTTTGAATAGCAAATGAATATTTAAAAAACTTTTTTTGCATTAAAATTAATATTGAACATTTTGTTTGCTATAGTATATCTACCTTTTTCATGATACAAACATTGAACTTTTAAGATACCAACATGTATTACTTTACTGGGTCTCTACACAAAATGCATAAAATCTGTTTACTTATACCGACCTCTATACCAACATACACCACTAGTACTACTAACATAGTTGAGCTAGAACTTACTTGAACGATCGCCAGTATTTCTGACGGATTTTTCTTCAAGGTAAACCTTGAACACATCGTCGAGCTCGTCTTGGCTGCAAAGTCTAATACTTCTCGCTGATTTTCATTGCACAAATGAAACGGCGGAAGGACGGATTCACGTACAACGTATCAAGACACAGTGGTAATTAGGAAATCTCTATTGTTTATATAATAGATTTAATAGTATTGTTTTCTTTTTTCGTCAATAACAAAGTATAATTGTTGATAAGAAAGCGAAAAATGTCTTATTCAAAAAGTGAACTTCCAAGTAATGTGATACCCAGGTCAATGGATTTATTGTGAGCCTGATGTGTGTGCCTCAGAAATATCGCAGAAATGGAGCTTCTCCGGTCCCAAGAGAGTCGAATTGAGGCTTTCCACAAACATCCTTAACTCGAAGTCGGGGCTTATTTGCTGTGTGCATTGTCGTATCGAGTTACTTCCCTTCACTATTGCTAAGGAGTAAATATAACCTTTCTTTGCCAATATTATAACCTGATGATAAAAACGTAGTATGAATCACTAGGTACCGTAGAGGTGGGTGGCCTGAAGCACTTTTCAATTTTGAATAGCTGTAGTTCCAGTAGTCTTGAATGTAAAAATTTGGTTAGGGCGTTGAAAGGCTGAAGACTCTTCAAAGAACGAAGCGGTGAAAAGCAGTAATTAATTTTTGATAATTAGTGCCAGTTTTAAGTCATCTGCAAAGCCGTTTTTCAATGACCGAAAATGACTAGAAACATTATCTGGAGTTCTAAAAAAAAGATCAATATCTTGTAAGTAAAAGAAAAAAAAGAAAAAACTTTAACAGGAGTTGCTCAAGTTTTCCTTAGTTGTTACTAAATTTAAAAATTTAAATCATTGTATTACAAAATTCTACGGACCAGTTGTTTCCTTTTCAGTCAATTTTCAAACAAATAAAGAAAAAAAATTCATCGCAAATGAAGCCACATATTTAAAAAAAAATTTAAATTTTAACCACTAGCACGGAGAAAATAATACAAGATTTCAGACCGTATATATATTTTTGGCTTATTTTTCCACATTTAATACTAGTGAACTATTATTTGGATCGTTTGTTATTGGAAAATCATTGCATAGCTCCGCAAGACCTCCAGCCCAAAAACATATGCATGTTACCCTAAATGAGGGTTTGTAAAATGAAATTAACGAAATAAGTATCTTAGCTGCTCAGGCTATAAAGTAGAATCAGACTCTTCAATGCAAGGAAAATGAGCTACAACATGACCATTTTAAGTCACCCGCAAAAATCCCTTTCTACAAAACAATTTTTTTTTATTTGTCAATTTGGGACTGGAAAATGTGAGTCAACTAGTCAAAGAACACGAGGTAAAAAAACTTGTAGTCTACTCTGCCCATGTCGGAGACAGAGCCCTTAGCGTTTTGAAGTTAAAAAACAAAATACCCATCCCTCTTCGCATACAATTATTAACTAATTAAAAAAAGGAAGAATGCTTGCCAGATTGAATCTTTTACCGCCAGACGCCTTCCAGAATCACCACAACACAATACGGAGTAATAACGAACCGGAAAACCATCACCCAGAGCTACCAACAAATGAATGCGAAAAATCCCCAAATGTTTCAAGTTACCCTCCTCTACGGTATTATATTTTCTTGAATCTCGTTTCAAATACGTACACAAAGGTTCATTATTTCTGTACTGGACAGCGTAGAAGCAGATCACAGGTCTACAAGTAATAAACTTACTCTGCGGAACATCATCAAACTATAACAGCAAGAGGAGGTATTAATGAAACCAACTAAAACACCTTTACTTTACTAGTACCTCATTATGTAACTAGAGCCGATATTATCTTAGTACAATAGTTTTTCATGATCAAAATAACTACTTCATTATTCAATCCATACATTATAATAGTTGGTATAACCTCGATTTCTTGAAGTTGGAATCAATTCCATTGGATTTATATCTTCTGATGCGATCGCTGAAAGCGACTTTTACTGTGTTAACACAAGATCTATTTCACACTCACGTTGATGTTCTTTTTTCCTATCCACTTCACAAATTCGGTTGATTCAAAGAGGTCTCACAGAATGTTTGAACCGAAAAACCTTGCCAAACCGCTCCCACGTTCGGACCGAAAAGGCCCCGCCAAATACACTTTTCCCAAACACACGCTGAGCATACGAGATTTGAAAGCGGCTTCCATGCGGGTCATTAGTTTGTAAATACTTTCGTTCACATGTGAGGTTCAGTTTCGGTTCATTCGTTTTCAAGGGTGTTTCTTCTTCGCCAAAAGTCAAAGAGAATGTTATCATTACAATAATAACAAAATGTGTATAGATTCGACATACCTGACCGTGTCAGCCTTAATTCATTTTGGCTAAATATATTCCCCCGTGGTTTTATATTGACGTTGAAGAAAAGCCTTTACAATCAAGTTCAGTATATCAAACGACTTATATATCACTCAGAAGTAATTAAAATCGTTCTTCAAAATCTCCAAGATGTGAGTAAAAGGCGCTCCATGATTCAGTCCACTGGTTAAAAGATTCAATCTTGCAGCATGATCATATGAGCGAATTTTCGAGAAATATTGTATATTATAACGTTACAGTGGTTTGCAATTTGAGCACTTTGAGTGTGAAGAAATGTCCAAGTACCAATTTGAAGGCGAAAGAACTCGTTCTGTATATATTGCGCAGTTCGAGAAAGATTTCGAATTTTAACTTATTCTGGCCGTTTTTATCTACTATCAGCAAATATTGATTACGTTTAAGTAGGTAAATTTTTCAGCATAATTGTGTGCATACATTTTTAATGTTCTAGTAAATTGTTGATACACTTTTTTTTTAAACTAAAATCCTGCTAAAAATATAAATTTAACAATTTTCAGCCAATTTGGCTATTTTTAGTGATTTTTTTAAGCTCATTTTTTTGAAATTATACCAATAGAATGTGCTCAAAGACTACTTATATAGATATTCAAAAAGCTAAAACTTCAGGAATCGTTAAAGAATGCCTCAAAATGGATTTCCTTGGTGGCATTATTTAAAATAATTCAATTCAAGTTTTTTGAGCCATTGCAACAGTTTCATTTTTTACGATGATTCGCTAATGGGATTGAGACCCAACGAAACCTTACCTACCCTGCATTGTCCTATTCCGACTGGGGATAAAAATCATGGCTGTAGCAAGACTTCTGCTCTTGATTAGTATACGCATGGAGTACTCTGTACAACCTTGCAAGCTTCACGGCAGCCAGGGCTTAGAGGAAGCTGACCAAACCTCACCTAATTTGAACAGCAGCGCTACGCAATACCTCGCATGCGTTGAAGCTAGCCTGTGCCATCGTCTTCGTCACCCCAGTTGCATCTTAGGAGTGATATATACTATCACCCAACGTTTTCACCTCTATTTCGATCCTTCTTCGAGGAATGCGTGAAATGGCGGGGAAATAAGATTATTGAGAGGTTATATATCATTAGTTGATCCCATAGGCTATTTCGTAGTATAAGTACCTTTCGCTACTGTTTCATACTCCTCCCAAGTGCCCAACTACTCTATTTATCTATTTAAATATAGGCAAGCCCAATTTCATTCAATAAGTTCTATTTTATCATCACATTCATTTCGTAACGTATTTTATACCATTTACTTGATGAATTATCTGTCGATTATTCCAGCCGTCCTCTCTCAAGGTCAGTAATTTTCGATCGTATTGAGGCTATCCTTTTTCATGTCAATTCCAATCATTCTACATGTCCCACTCAACAGTAAATACGAGTACCATCGGATATATACAGCCATACTGAGCGAGCGAGAAAACTAGGCTAGTACTTATATAAAAAAAATGATTCTGTCTTTCTGTGATTGTCGCTTTCACAGCCGAACGGAAGAAGGGACCCGAACGGTTTTTTTTAATCGTGACCGGAAATCTCTCTGTCAAAATATAGGCTATGTTTTTTCGTTTTGCCTCACTCTTTCGACCATAAAATTCCATTTTTTACCTAAATTTTGACGTTTTTTCCCGTTTTTTAGGCACTTTTTGCCGTTATTTTCGACTTTCCCGCTTCCCCCACGCCTCTAAACGGCTGTCAAAAATTCTGGAGAAATACCGGTTTTGTAGGTTTTGTAATAGGAAGATGAGACGGCGCGATTGGATCCCGAAAAAAGTATCGGGAAATGCGTCAAAAAATGAAACAGTACTTACGGACCCGTTTTTTCGAAATGCGGACGAAAAACTTAGTTTTTGTGATTAAAATTGACCCCTTAAGAGCCGTTTTTCGGGTCAGTATTCGCAGGTAAAATACAGTTTTGATATCGAAAAAAGTGACGGGAATTTGGACAAAATGTGATGGGAAGGTAGGCGAAGGGATTAAAATGGGAAGTTAAAATAAAAAAAAGGATTCTGTCTGTGAGTTAGTGTCGCTTTCACGGCCGAATGTACAAAGGGATCCAAACGTGTTTTTTTTTTTTTTTTCGAGACCGAAAATCTCCTGGTCAGAATATAGGCTATGTTCCATTTGTTTTCCCACACTTTTTTTTACCTTAAAATTCCGTTTTTTACCTAAATTTTTTCGTTTATCCCGTTTTTTGGGCGCTTTCTCCCGTTCTTCTTTACTTCCTCGCTTGCCCTACCCATCTGAACGGCCGTCAATGATTCCGGGAAAATACCGATTTCGGAGGTTCTTGTACGAGGAAGACGACGGCGCAATCGGATCGCAAAAATAGTATCGGGAAATGAGACAATAAAATGAAAAAGAATGGACCCGTTTTTTCGAAAATTCCGACAAATTTTTTTTTTTTTTTTTTACTAGAGCGCTCAATCCTCTATCCGCTGCCACATTAAAAATCTTGATTGAGAGGACTTCGTATGACAGCGACAAACATACGTTTCAGGACCTGCAGAACACGATGGTGCTGTCAAAATTGCCGAAAGATGCTGTCTTACCTCAGAAAGCAGCGAGAATGTGCGGGAAATGAAGAAAAAAATGCGTTACCCGTTATGGTTTCCTCCGCCTTAGACCCTGTAAATTTTTACGATTATTGATCAGGATGGATCTTAAAATATTTGATGAAGTTCCAATTCGATCACATGCGAGTTTCGAAACATGAAATTCTTTTTTCCGACTGTAGTGATCGAAAATGTAGACGGAAACGTCGAAACGTAAGTACTCTGAACTTTACATTAGGTCCTCTTGATGGAAGGTCTCCCGTTTGAAAGATAAAAGGTCTACCTTCTACGCAAATAAAATAATAGCCTACCTTTAAAAAAATAGACGGGGAAAACAGATAAGTATGTACAGACATTCAACATCCTACAGGTCTGTTAGTACCTACTGAAATGCTCTTGAAACTAGACTTTTCGTGGTTCGTTTGATAGTCATTCCCAACAGAAAAAAACGTATGGCAAGTTCAATGGGCAGTATAAATTCCTCATATAGAAAACGCAGCAAATTATTACACAGCAATTTATTATTTTCGTTTTGCCCCTTTTATAAGATTTATTATTATTATTGTTATTTTTCTCCATTCCCTTCTGATTGTTTATAGAAAGGGATCGTAAGCGATTTTCGAATTTTCCACCCCCACCCGAACCCCTTGTAGGTCTCGACTGTATGGCGACTATATCCAATCGCATATATAATTTCCAAACCGAGCTAGCGAGAAAACCCACCCCTAGCGAGCGAAGCGAGCAACATCCCACGCTCAACGACCCACGTTGGATTTTAACGGGGTTTCTCCTCCGAACTCGGGATTGACAATTATTTCAACGCATTCATACATACATCCCATAGAGAGCGCGCGAAGCGAGCAACATCCCCTACACATTTCAAATCACCCTGAGTAATCCACTATTTCCAATCATTCTACACGTCCCACAAAACAGTAAATGCCATCGGATCTATACAGCCATACCGAGCGGGCGAAGCGAGCGAGAAAACTAGGCCAATATACCATAAAATTGTGAAGTCCTGTAGCTAAAACCTTTTGGGACCTCGTAGCCATCTTTTGATCATCTACGATAATTAATAATTATTTATCATAGACAAATTATCAAACGTTTGCAGCGTTTTACTTTGTTTAACCAGTTTTTATTTATTCCCGCGTTGACGTATATTGTATTTATTGTACATGTATTAGCCCTTATGGATAGAAAACGGATGACCGTACAGCAGTTCGGGTGGTGTCATTCAATTCTTTGGGATAATATCTATCGTTGAGAACCAAAAGAAGTTACTTGTCGCCGTGTAAGTTTTTGAGATCTCGATTATGAATACTTGAACCCTTTAATGCTACCCTTTAGTGAATGCAACCCATAAATATATGCCGAGTTCCTAAATCAACTAGACGCCGAATGTGATTTATGACCCGAGTTTCATAAACTTTGGTCCAGCGGTTTTGGAGAAAAGCTCAAGACTGCGTACACAAGCTGGAGGAGATTTTTTCCAATTTGATTTTTGGATCCCACGGTTCCTGATACGTACCTAAATTAACTAATTTTGTGGGCGTCAAAGACAAATTTTGCTTGTTCGATTACAAACGTTCATTATTGGAAATAATAAACCAAATGTACCTCAGAATTTGACATTTAGATAGATTATTTTACTTACACGGCCCTCACTTACCTAATAGAGTGTAATGTCGGGATGTATAAGTCTTTTAATGTTTTTACGTTTGCTCATAGAATAGTCAGAAATCCAGAAATATTGACTTACCTATCTATTTCCGCATACGCAACATCTATACCTTCAATCTGATAGTGATGGAATGTTCGGAATCAACAAAACGAAAACTGTTCAGCGTTTATGAATTTAATTGAAATCCGTTAAAAAGTTGTTAGGAGGAAGAGCTCCTTCTGATTCGGCTAGCAATATGATGCAACAGATAAGATTTTAAGGCCAATATCATCTGTCATTCGTATAGGATGTAAATTGTTACAGTTGTTCGTATTACAAAGGTTTTACGTTTGCTCCTGAACAATGATTACGGAAACGACGGAATTCATAGAGTGGATCCTATTCACAGAAAACAATCATTTCAAACTATATTTATTTACTTAATGAGTTGATAACTTGAATAATTATATGAGTGGGAGAACTGATTTTGATAGCATTTATTTTCCACCTCCCAAATGTGAATAGAATGCTTCGGCTATCTTGGAAGGCTTGGGAGAGAAATGAATTAACATGAGGCAGATTTTGGGATTCGAAGGTCAAATGCCATCAATATCATCCAACATCATGTTTTCCGTTTAGAAGTATATTATGACTAGGATTGCGTGACATGAAGACATTTAAAAATTAATATTTGGTTCGTTATTCTCAGGATGGTTAATAGAAACCTCATACAGATCTTGAGGTTGAAGTCGTGCCACAAATGCTAACGGAACAGGATGCGATGAATATAAACAGTACAGCAAGTTACCGTTGGGACGGAGTTCATAATTACGGCCGGTAGTACGACGAAGTTCCACGGATGTCGGGGAGAGCTGGAAGGTATTAGCATACCTACTGAGCAAATATGAATCGTTTGGAGGAAGTGCGCTCCCGATGCAAGCCGCATCCACATTAAACTTCAAGTTTTCCTCTGAAGGTAAAGGCCAAATAGTGCCTATATTTCACAATAATTCCTCGATACGTGCTTCTTGAAAATAAAGCTTAGGTCTGGAGATAAACATAAATTTAAAAAAAAAAAACTTGTGAAAATTCCCAGTTATGTATTATATATATGTATATATATATATATATATATATATATATATATATATATATATATATATATATATATATATATATATATATATATATATGTATTCATTTATTTGCATCCTCATTATTTAATAAATTGCCACACAACAGTTTTTAATTTATACAGTTCAAGCTTGAAGCTCGAGTGCAGCCGTAATACAAAAATGCTGCAAACTATTACACAAAGGTTTATTATTTCTGTCTTAGATAGCCCTTCCACGCAGAACACTGGTCCGTAATTATTAAACCCCGTTTATACCTAGTATGTTTATTATCGAAACTCGAGGCTTCGCGCTCCGCAATTGGGATCGCTGCATTACAGCACCAGGATCCCATAATTTTACGCTTTATAGTAAAGTTGAGGAACAAAATGATCCATGACTAAGTCATCTTCCCATCAAGTGAAAGGTTTTCATACACTGCAGACTGTTTTGAAACACTAGGTATACTTGTTCTTTGCACATTAATTAAACTTAATGTATTTGAGATGCTGATTAGAGAAAATAGCCGATCAAGTACTACAGCGTTGCGGTTGGCGATTCTTTGGGATTATATTTATCAGTGACTATAAAAACTTGGAGAAATCAATATAATTCAAATAATCATAAATACACCTTATTTGCCCCTTCAAACACAATAGGAGCTGAAATCTAAGTACAATAGTACATGCATATCACAGGTATAAATTGACATTGAATTGAAATTAATGACATAAAATTAAACACCTAAGATTCACTGATCATCTGTAGGTGACAAAAGTTACGATAAACTCAATAATTACAAAAAAAAAAAGATCTTTGTGAAAAAAGAAACTTCTTGCAAGTGACCAGGATGCCGCCAATTTCAGCTTTCGAATCGAACACATTATCGGATGAACAACCAAATCATCTGTGATATCAACATTAGAAGCGCATCATCACGCGCCTGAAAGGAAATCCGAAGGTTTTTTCGACGAAGTTTTTGACATAGGTAAGCCCTCATAGAAAACGAACGGTTCAACCTACAGCGTTGCGGATAGTTTTAATCGATTCTTTGGGATTAAATTTAGCATTGACAAACAAACATCATCAATGTTACCTTAAAAGTTTTGAGATCTCGATTTTTGAATATGTTGCCCCTAATTGCAACCCTTTAGGGTTGATCAAAACTTATACCAATGTTACTGGCACATCATCGGCCGATGTATGATTTTTGCACAAAATTTCATAAACTTTGGTCCAGTAGTTTTGGAAAAAAGGCTCTAGACGGATTTTTTTTTATTTTTTTATTTTTTTAAGTCTATACATCTTGAAACGTGAACCAATAAATTGGGGGGGGGGGGGGGGCAAACTTTTTTTCGACTTTATTAGACACCTAAGATTTACTTACTGATCATCTGTAGGTGACAAAAGTTACTATAAACTCAATAATCATAAAAAATAGATCTTTGTGAAAAAAGAAACTTCTTGCAAGTGACCAGGACGCCGCTAATTTCAGCTCTCGAATCGGACACATTATCGGATGAGCAACCGAATCACCTGTGATATCAAGATTGAAAGCGCATCATCACGCGCCTGAAAGGAAATCCGAAGGTTTTTTCGACGAAGTTTTTGACATAGGTAAGCCCTCATAGAAAACGAACGGTTCAACCTACAGCGTTGCGGATAGTTTTAACCGATTCCTTGGGATTGAATTTAGCATTGACAAACAACATCATCAATGTTACTTCAAAAGTTTTTGAGATCTCGATTTTTGAATATGTTGCCCCTAATTGCTACCCTTTAGAGTTGATCAAAACTGATACCGATGTTACTGGCACATCCCCGGCCGATGTATGATTTTTGCACCAAATTTCATAAACTTTGCTCCAGTAGTTTTGGGAAAAGCTCTGGACGGACTTTTTTTTGAAGTCTTTGCATCTTTTATCGTGAACCAATAAATTTTGAGGGGGGGGTAAACTTTTTTTTTCTTTCTTGGTCGATTACAGAGGCTCATTATTGAGAATAATAAACCAAAACGCTGCAAAGTACCTATAACACAATGGTTTATTATTTCTGTGTTGGATAGCCCTTCTAATCAGATCATTGCTCTATAAATATTAAACTCTGTATGTAATATAAGATAAGAACAGAGCACAACGTGCCTCCCAAAAGGGTTCATATCTTTACAGTTCCAAGATCCCGCACTTTTACGCTTTACAGTAAATGGTAAACAAAGGTCGATACGTAAGAAAAGAATATAGGCTCAGAGACCCCACAGCTGATCAGTGTTCCATCTAACTAATAACACTGTTATCGACGTTGTGATCATCGTTACGTTTGCGCATGCGCGGAGTGAAGTGAACTCATAGGGGACTATCTTCACCCCAAACCGCACATGCCATGAAAATATCATTAGAACCGGTTGAATATTGTGGAAATTAAGCTTCTTACAAGGATTTGAGGACATACACACACACATACACACTCAGAGAGAGAGAGAGAGTGAGAGAGAGAGAGAGAGAGAGAGAGAGAGAGAGAGAGAGAGAGAGAGAGAGAGAGAGAGAGAGAGAGAGAGAGAGAGAGTGAGAGAGAGAGAGAGAGAGAGAGAAAGGCACGGAACGAAAATTGTTCAGAGTAGTCCATAACGTAAAATGCGAGTGGAAATTTCAACACTGTAAAAAACAACAGCCGTTTGATTTTAGAGTTTTTGAGTTTCTTGTGGAGACTACACATTTTTTCTCTCTCGAAAGTGAAAACAATGCTCCCGCTACCTCTAAGTGTAGGTACACCGCTTGACAATAGTTTATAAACTCGATTTTGCAACGTTATAAAAAATTTTATTGGAACTTATAAGGAATCTAGGTCCCCCCCAGATGTGCAATGGAGGCCTAAATCCTCAAGGTAGAGGAGAGTAAAGAGCATCCCGTCAGAAAGATACCACTCCAACTAATAGCTTTTAATGAGCCATGTTCGGAGTAGATTGGTTTCCAGGGACCTGGAAAGCCCATTCAACGCCAAACCCAGCTGCTAGAAAATACGAGAACAGGCCGCGACCCCCGTTGTTTCATCAACGGGACGCCGACAGCGCTATCTCTGAAGCCCTGACGGGACCTCGATGGCGGTAACTCTGTTACAAACTATATCACCTGATAATTCCAATATTGGCATTATATCAGCTGACAAGTTTTTAAGTATTCCAGTATTACTGTCCAGCGATATTCGATGGAATTTAAAGCTTGATCGTCTAATCAATAGATCTGCTAGCAGCGCGTGATTTCTTTATCTTCTCGCGCTTAGAAATTCGAAAGGTTTTACGATGGGTGATTTAATCGATTCTTTGAGATTAAATTGATCATTGACAATTTAAAAAAAAATCTATTATTGTTACTAAGAGAGTTTTCGAGATTTTTTTAATGTTTAGCCCTTTAATAAAACCTTTTAGGGTTGATAAAAATTGATGCCAAGCTTCTAGGACCATTTAGACCCTAAATGTGATGTTTAACACAAGTTTCATACAGTTTGGTCTATTACTATCGGGAAAAATGATTATATCGCTAGAAAGCTGTGATCTTGAGCCAGTTTTTACAGATGAGGTACGCGAAAAACAGTACGGAAATGGGGTACTCACAGCCGTTTAAAAAAATTGGAATTTTTCATACTCGTGGAAATTTCATGTTCAGGCAGTTTTTCCACCAAATTAATCAGATTAAAAAAATTTTATTTGGCATCAGATAAAAAGAAAATTTAACCTTCTTTCCAACGGTGTCCTCAAATTCAAACTTACTGTTTTAATTATTGTAGTTATTGCTGTTGTAGTGACGAGGTCAAACACACGAAAAACACGACAGACACACACAGACAGACCGACACGGAACCAAAGTTGTGCAGAATGGTCACTATAACGATCATAACTCCCTGTGTAAATTCAAATTTGAGGATACCGTTAGAAAGAACATTAAATTCCCTATCAGATAGAAGCCTGAACTGTATAAAAAAAAAAAAAAATAAGGTGGGAGACGTGAATGAGCCCTCTGAAAAGAGAGTTTTACCTAACTTCGGAAATCTTGAGTTTTTTCAATCAGGAATTGAACTAGGAAAACCAATATTTTTTCAAAAGGCAGTAACGTTAGAAACTGAGCCATGGTTTCTCCTTTCTAATGGCGTAGTCAATTTTACTTTTACGAGTTTTGGGACGGTTTCTACATATTTTTCCACCCTGAACCAAATCGTAACACTCTCACTGTTCTTCCCAACTCCGTTTTAACTAAGTTTTACATTTTAACTGACTAGTTTTTAGTTTATTTGTTATGCGGAATCCTATGTGTTTTTAAGGGTGAAACTAGTTACCTTATGTGTAAAGCTTGGTTATAACGGGGTTTGAGAGATCTGCAAGTGTTACCATGTGATTTAGCGTATAAAAGTACGTTGAAACCAACCAAAACTTGTATTTGATAGCAGGTTATTTTTCAAAAAAATCCTCGATTTCATTAAAAAAAAAGAAAAAAAAAAAAAAAGTTTTTCGACATTAAATTATAGTTTTTTCTCCTAATTAGCAACTTAGAAGTAAACTTGACTACATCGTTGGAAACGGAAGATCTTGGCGTAGTTTCTAGCGTTAATGCACCTTGAAAAAATATAGGCTTTTCATAATTCCATTTCCAATTGAAAAAACTAAAGATTTCCCAAATTCGGAAAATCTTTCTTTCCGGAGAGCTCTTTCATAACTCCAACCTTAATTCTTAAAAATGGTCAGGCATCTATCTGATAGAAAATTTTACGGACTTTCAACTGCATCCTCTTATTTAATTTTACACAGCAAATTAAAGGAGTTATGATCGTTTTAGTGACAGAAGGTCGAAAACACGAAAAAAATCTTAAAAATAGAATTACCCGATAACTAAGAGCTTAATAAAAAATCTTTGCGAGGAACTTTCAATCAGAAATAAGTTCTAGAATCGACTCCTCGAGTTCCTCCCAAAATTTCTGTAGACACCCTTTATGTATAATACAGAGTGTTCACACTTGGAATTGTTAACCTCATAGGGATCGATTCTACAACTGATTTCCAACAAAAATTTCCTCGAAGAGATTTATTTTTTTAATTGCATGGTTTTCGAGTTGTTCAATTCTTAAGAATCGCTTCGTGTTTTCGACCGAACGTCACTAACATGGCCATATATCTCCCCTAATTTACAATGTAATCTTAAAAAAAGATATATCGTTGGAAAGAGCGGTAAATTTTCTCTCTCCCTAAGGTATTAATTCTTTTTACAGTAGATCACGTAAGCAAAAGTATGAGCTAAACTCAAGAATTCTCACTTTTTTCGAATTGCTTTTTAAGTGCGTCTAGTATTGAAAAATATTGTTAAAAGCTGTACACGTTGCAGGAAAAACTTGCCCCGAATCTCAGCTTTTCAAATGTATAATCGATTTCTATTTTACTTTGTTAATTGAGGGAGAAAAGTATGTTTGTAAGTTTAAAAACGTGTTTTTTCTATGAAATTGAGGGTTTTCGTAAAAAATTATCCTCTAAGAAAATACAATTTTGGGGTAGGTTTCTATGTATTCTTTCACGCTTAATAGAACTTTAACACTCGCAGATCTCCAGCTCTGTTATAACCGAGTTTTTCACTTTAACTAACAAGTTTTATCCTTAAAAAACTCATAAAATTGAGCATAACAAAAGAACTAAAAACTAGTTTGTTTAAGAGCAAAACTCGGTGTAACGGAGTTGGAGAGATCAGCGAGTGTTACGATTCGATTAGCGTGAAAATATACCAATAAACCGACCCCAAACAGGGTCATTTTCACAAAACTCTCGATTTCATAGAAGAAACCACGTTTTTGAACGTCCAAACATACTTTTCTCCCCAATCATCAAAGTGAAATAAAAATCGATTATACCGTTGAAAAGCTGAGATTTGGGGCAAGTTTTCCCTGCAACGCGTACGGTGTTTTCACGATTCTTTAAAAATACTTTACGCACATTTAAAAAAACGTAATTTTCAATTAGTGAGAAATTCTCGAGTTAAGTTAATTTTTTCTCCTACGTGACCTACTGTAAAAAGCAAAGGTATGTTGAATTTAACCTAGAATGTTATATTTGAAGGATCCAAATCAGCTTTGTACCGACTTGAAGAGCCAAATCTGCAGGTGGAATTAG
This sequence comes from Adelphocoris suturalis, assembly GCA_030762985.1. Classification (NCBI taxonomy): domain Eukaryota; kingdom Metazoa; phylum Arthropoda; class Insecta; order Hemiptera; family Miridae; genus Adelphocoris; species Adelphocoris suturalis. The sequence goes on along the minus strand of CM061040.1, from coordinate 44,825,077 downwards.
AGTAATTAAATTCATGAATGTTTGTGTCTGTAAAACCATACCAAATGAATCATGAAGGGTAGGTATTGATCATGTATGGAGGCGTAGAATATATAGGTACTTACGGTATTTACTGAAAATTTATGAGATGAAATAATTCACCTACCAACGGTTTACTAGTCCATCCTGCATGAGTTGAAATAATATCTTTAGTAATATTTGATAGTTGGAATTATATTACCTGATTTCTTCTTCGGAACTTTAAGGCGCGTTCTGTTGTCGATTTTTCAATCACTTGCAGTATTTAGTGGTCATACAGAAATTAAGCGATTCACTCGATAATTTGAAGATGTCGCTTCTTGTTCTTGCCCTGAAGAGAGCGAGTGGATTAACGTACGGAATTTCGGTAGGTTTCAATCCATTCTTTGGAATAACAACCTTTCAATGACAACCAAAATAATTTTACTATTACTTGAGAGTTTTCGAGATCTCGATTTTTCAATATTTTACCCCTCTCGTTACTACACTCCTTAGAGTTGAGGTAAATTGATAATGCTGTGACTGTCAGATCCTAGGCCGATGTATGATTTTTGAGCTAAATTACATAAAGGTCGTTCGACTAGTTTCGGAGAAAAGCTTCAGACGGTGGACGGATGATTTTTTTTTTTTTTTTCTTTTTTTCTTGGGGTTAAAAACGTTTCTCTTTTTCTTGGTCGATTACAAAGGTTCAAACCTTTGTAATCGGAAAAAAAAATACAGTTTTTCAACCCCCCCCCCCCTTCCCCCAAATTTCAAAATAGAATATAATAAACTGAAAAGGATTCTGTTCTCTCCTCCGAATGTCATTCAAGCGTTAGGTAGTTTTTACAAAGTCAAAGTATACCAATCGAGTAAATTTGGTACCAAAAAAGGCTCAATTTGTTCTCACCGGTAATTGCTTCATGTCTTTTACATGCATTCCAAAAATCAATAATGTAATAATAGCGTTCCTGTTACCTCAATAAGTATCTATTTTATACAATTTATGACTAAAATATTCATTCACTGTGGTGACAAATTCAAAACCGTTATTGGATGGCAACGTACTGTATAAAACCATACCTTTCCTTAACGAAAGCAGTTTGGGGTAAAATTAATTGAAATGAAATGGAATGAAAATTAAACTTATTCCTCATAGAAAGAATGGCAAAATGTAGGAACAAGGAGTGGAAATACCTATTGAAATGATAAATAATGATATTTAAAATAGTTCCTACGATTTATGAGTAAATTAAACAAGTGTGTGTTGAACACTCATAATTATGATACGAACTACATAGCGTTCAAGCCGGAGAAAAATTTTTTCGGAATGTGCATATCCTTTGATGATCAACCTCGTAATAACCTGCTTCTTGTAGAGATTACAAGGTAGAACGTAAGGCTGCGTCAAGACTCGCAATAAGTAATGTGGATCGGAAATCGTAGAGTAATATGACTAATGTAAATGAGTTTATGAGGGTGTAATGGTAAAACATAAGGACAGCTTTGGCATATAATTGGTTTACAGAGAAATCAGGCACCGCAGTGAACAGCGTTGGTAGGAAAGCGATCATGCTTAGATGCTAATTTTATATTTACACGTACACACACAAACACACACACACACACACACACACACACACACACACACACATTTGCGGGAAATATTTACCTCAAAGTAAAACACCGTGTCCGCTGGAAACGACAGTTAGGAGTTAACTTACTTAAGCCAAAAACGATGAACATCTTAAAACAACTGAAGATAGCGCTTTTTAACCCCCACCCCTCACCACACTGGCCGCATTTCTGAGCCTTTGCTTCCTTGATAGGGGGGGGGGGGGGGGGAAGCTCGTAATGGTTAGTTAAAATGGTGGTCTTCAAACTTGAACAAAACGTTAAAGTTTTTTTCTCTTAATGGGGTGTTTTTTACCGGATGTATCTCGGCTCCTTTCTGAGGTACAGAATCGTACTTGTCCTCAAATTGGAACAGATTCACGAATTTATTGTTAGTTCAAGGATGGTAATACTGGCCGAATCGTTAGGAAACATTTATTAAGACCTGTTAGCAAACAACTGAAAGATGTGGAAAATAGCAGTTTTAGGCATATATTAAAAGTTAGCGGGAAAAAATATTTGCTGGCAAACGTCTGATTCGTATTCAGCTATCCAAGAAACTGAATGCAGTATCGAAAACGAAAACTCCATCAATTATTTTTCTAGTATAACACAAAGCGCCTGGACTAATTATAGTAATTATTGTTGGTGATATGACATCAATGAGATTCGTGGGGATCCATCTAGTCTAGACCCAAACTCACACAATCCCTGTAAATGTTATCAAAATCGAACCGTAACGTATTATATGTGATGTTTTGCTCAATTTCTTTGTCTGACATGTCTGGAAACTGTACGTATCATTCAAATATGTTAGTATTTATATCAGTCACATGTTAACAAATAGTATTAATATGTATCATAAGGTATACTCATCCGATTTAGTCCGTTTTTCCGTGTTGATCGACAGGAATTCGCGACCTCTGTTCTAGCATCGAAATATGAAAATAAATAAAGTTATAATTTTATAGTTTTATCAGTTCACTCTATAATGGAATGATGCAAATTCATGGCCCCAAGGGTTTTATTCAGGCACGTAGAAAATCTAACTTCGAGTCACGTACTATAGGGAAATACTCGGACCACATTCAGAGCACATGCATGCGGCACGATAAACATGTGTTCTGACAATAGAATATTTGGTGGAGCTCTTGACCACTATGAGACATTGGTACATTGTAATTCAGTAAATACATTCAAGTACCTTCTGTTTCCTCACTCAATTGAATTACGGTAATTTCAGATAAGGAGTTAAGGAGGGGGAGATGAAGTCCCAGAATAAGCTGTACTTGAAACACATTATAAATACTGCCTTACTCGAACAAAGCTTATATCCTAATTTCAGAATATAATCTTTATATATAATTCCGAACGGTCTTTGAAATTGTGAAGAACATTGCGGTCCGATTTTAGTGTTAGACGGCTCATTCGAATCAGCACAGCTCCAAGTTTGTTGCAAAAGTGTCGCCGTTCGTCTCTATACCCGCCTTGATCGTGTTCTAGGCAGTCCTTATCAACGAGAGTTGTTTATTAGTCTGTGGCGGTAACAACAGTTGCCATCAATTCACGGTAAATAAGGAACGTAGTGTAGTTGCTAACATCTAGGAGAGTTATTTCTGAACGAAGAGTTATTTCTCACCATGCCCGAATTCTGAATTTCCCGATTCAACTTTTTGTTTAGTCTCATAGTGGCGAGGACCACCTCAACTGGTGATATTTATTTTATTAGGTACATTACTTACATTTTGATCGGTATTTCCTCTTTTTGCACCAGGTCACATAACGCCGCAAATAGGTAGGACTTATATCGTTACTATAATGTGCTGAGTTCCTGTTAGGTACTAGGTACTGTTATACGGACTAGATTAGGGCTTTCGAAGCCCTAACAGGCCTCTAGTAACATATAAATTTAATATATTCAATGTGAAGGATTACAGCCTTGATCAGATCCTATTAAAGAATCACTACGTCACGACGCAATCCCACTGAGGATCTTACCCTAGGACTTTTAGATTATGCACTATAATGAAATATTCGTGTAGAAGGAGGGTGGGTAGTTAGGGAAACCTTCAGTTCACTACGTCTACGGGAGAATTTCCGGATATTTTATTACTGAATATCCAACTAACATATTCAACATCCACGTATGAGCGCCTAACTATTAAGGTTACATAGGCTTAAATACTAAGGTGTAAAACATAAATTGTAGACAGCTACCCTCACATCACTTCAGGGAATACTTTGTAGAATAATAATTCCTATCTGACAAATGATGAAGCCATTACTTAGATCCTACTCACACCACATTACCCGTCCCACAAGAGTTTGACAATTTCCTCAATCAAGGAAAGGGAAAAAAGGTAAATCCATGTGTTTACTGATCGTGGGAAAAATATTATATGACACCAGTTCCAAAAGCTCACTCACATCAAAACATTAGTGATCTACCCGCAACTATAAATTGCATGCCAGAAAAACAGGACAATACCAAACATTATGTTAACGTATGAGAAAATTTAAATTATTTCTATTTAAAAATAATCCAGTGCTGAAATTGGGTATTATGGTAGAGGAATTATTCCAAGAACGATATATGGATTATCACTTGTTGACTTGTTGGTCCAGTTTATCCCAATTCACCGCGAAAACAATCACCATCCCCTACATAACTGTCTTTTTTGATTTAGTTAATTCGGCGGTGTATTGAAACGGAGGTTTGGTGTAAAGGCGGCAGAAGCTCGACGACGCCTGGGAGACTCCTCGGTATTAGAGTTAATCCAGGCAATAGCGATGATAACAGCTGTATTCATCTGAATTGCAAATTCGCTAGGTTGTTGAGAAGGGGGCAAAGGGACGGATGGTAAGGGGGCAGCATGGATGTTGGCGAGCATATGCTGTTTACACGGGACTCACCCACTACCGATGCAAATGCTCCGCCGAATTACCGTTGCGAAATTCTCTCGGCGACACCTTCTCTCTCATCTTTCGAGTGGCACTTTTCTACATCGTGCAGCGACAGCTCTCAATCATTTTATCCTATTGCGATGTGTTTCTCGTTGTTAAGCTTAACACTATTCTCTTTGAACGGAAAACACGGTGAAAAAATGCTTCCACAAGTATGTGAAAACAATTAATACATTTGCGAATTCCTCATCGGAATGGGAGGTCGAAGTAGTACAACATATTCAAGCAAAAATTCTGCTGTTTTCCTGCATGAACATGGTAAGAATTCCTATAGAACCAGCTCGTATCATAGTTACAACAGAAAAATGTATTACATAAACGGATTAGTATGTAGCTAACTCACTCCATTATTATTGCTAGAAGCCGACGTAACTCATGATTGCACTTGCTGAGGCGCAAAAATGAAATTTTGGCGCATTTAATCATTTTTCTCATGTCCCTTTTCGAACATCAATAAATATGTGCAATACCTATATTAATTTTTATTTATGTTTTTTTAATAAATAAATTTTTATTTTATAAATAAAAATGCAATCGCCAATTATTGTCTCATTGCCAAGAGATGAGCTAATTTCATGCCACAAGCATGATTTACTCGAATCAATTCACCATATTTTAGTGATATTTTCAAGGATAGGAAGGACGGATGAAAACCTTTTTGCTATATTAACATTTGTGTTTTCGAGGCTGTCTCACTTTTTTGCGTCGCATCATTCCGACGTATTAGTTTTCCAATTATTTCCGCTTACAACGGAGCCATTCCTGGGGAAATGTGACGTCGTCAGTATTCACCCGACTGAAGTGATTCACCAGTGGTTGGAAAGATCTCAATTTATGCTTAAATCTTACGTTGCCTAAACTCTTTCGAAAATGAAAGCACCTGACCTACTCGCAAAGTCAATAATAAAGTGTATACGATTCCGAAAATTTCGCGTAACTAATGCGAACCGCGAGATATTGAAGCATTAAGAAACTCGAAATTTTTACATGAATATGTTAGAACATAATGTACCTAACATGAAATTTTATAGGGAAACTGTCTGGGTCAAAAAGATACGATTAAAATTATGGAATATTTCCTGATGAGCTGAGTGAGCTAAATTCTTCCCTTCCCATCCTAGGAAGGAAAAATTTGATAGGGAGACTTTAATCAGAGGCGATTGAAATGTAGAGCTCTTTCCTGATAAGCTGGACGAGCTGAATTCTTTCGTATCCGCCCTAAAAAGTTGAAAATTTAAAGGGAAACTCATAAATGGTCTCATACACCGTAAAAAATATTTGTGATCAATATGTTCTACATTAAAGAGGACTTTTTTTGTATTATACGTAAGCTGTCATCTCCATGATAATAATGATAGCACACATTATGATAGGATGATGAATAGTATAACCTTATAGAGTAACTACGATATTGATTAGAATTTAAAGAAAACTTACCAATCGCATTGAGATCCCGAAATAACTTTATTATATCGGTAATTAAAATGGAGTGGGATAGGTCAAAAGGTGAGGTTTTAGTAACAGCCGTCCTAAAATAATTGCAAATGAAGCAATACACACTAGCAGTATTCATTGACATCCAGAACGACAACAGATGTGTCAATTCTCCGTAACTACAGGAAGTCCGTGGAATTATTGAACAAACCGTTCAGTTGGATTCAATCGTACCACCGACACAGAACATACGTCATCTGCACGGGAGTTGTTTGTACCTATCAATCTTTCTACATACGAAAACACGAACAATGCGTCATTCCCTAACTATCAATTAATTGGTTGCTTTTTCGTTTATTTACAGGGCATGGGGAGGGAGGAGGAGGAGGAGAGAGAGAGAGAGCGTGTGTGTGAGAAAGAGAGAGGGCATTTTGAAACGTATACCAAAAAATTAGAAGGAAGGGTTCTTATTATTATCATTATTTTTCAAGTGATTTATCCATTTTTTAGGATTCGGTTACCCGGAGGAATTTATAAAATACTTGTTTTTACTTCTCAGTATCACTTCATTCAGATCAAAAACAATGAGGGGCAGTCTGAAACGTGAGATGCAGTGTGCGGTTTATGCTTAGACGTATTTCATGAATTCGGTTCTCACAATTTGCTTATTTGAAACGTATAACTTAAAGTATTTCCTGAGGTCATATCTTGTTCGAATCTAATTACAAAGGTTCATACTTGTAAAATAATTTTTATCATTACATAAGAAAGATACAAATTATCGGTCAGCAATTGCTTATTCAGATTAAAAAAAGAAAAACAAGATCAGGTTTCATGTCCACAAAATTCCAGTTTCATAAGGTGAATAGCAAAGAAATCCGACCAGAGGTTCACTCAGATGATAACAGAAACTTCAATTATTTCAAATTAGTTTCAAATCATTCTATCATTCCCTTCCACATGTTACTAACTACCCACATCTAACTAACATGACTACGTTTGCATCTCTCGCAGTCCTGAGATCCTGCGGACATGCATTAATCCAAATTATGCATTAATCCAAATCATGAGCCATCCTAAAGACATTAAAAAAAAAAAAAAAAAAAAAAAAAAAAAAAAACAGTATTATCTGAGTGGACCAAGCCCCTCTCACAAGTGACATACTGGGTGAGAGTGAAAACTCAAATAAGTGTCATCCGGGCAGTCTCCATGCGCCTAAGAGGGTGTAGGAGGAAGGTGAGATGCCTAGGCCTTGAAGATGGGGCCCTAATGCCTCTATAGAAAAAAAAAAAAAAAAAAAACAAGATACAAGAACAAGAAAAAGCTTTCTTTAGCACAGATCAGATGCAATCAGATGGAAGAGAAAAAAAAATCCCCATAAATAGGAATGATAATATAATTATAATATAGTATTATCTAACACTATAAGGACGCGTTGAATATTGATTATCATTTCTTTAATGCTCTTGATTAAATCATGCCTATTTCCTACAACTATTTCCAACCGATATTTTGTTTCCCAGCACTGCAATGGTATTGTTTAGGATCATTGGAGACTCAAGAATTGTTTCATATCTCTCTCAGTTGCCATTAAAAACTCCCACCGTCTTAATGCGAGTTGTTGTTAAAGATGAATAGGTATCTTAAAAAATATGCTTTCCTAAAAGCGTAAAGAGGAATGGAAGAGTAAGAAGAAGCCTGAATTTTAATTCGCACAAACACCTGGTTCAACTTCTCTCAAGTTTTTCTCTCTCTCTCACTTTTTAAAGGAAACTTTTATAGATAGAAAGGTTGCAGCATTAAAGGATAACTGGGTCAGAATTAAAAAAATTTCTACGGGACGGTTCGTTGATGGTTTCTATCGTGAAAGGGGTTTAATCTCAGAGGAGTGAGCAATTCAAAAGTAGAAATATTTCAATATTTTATTGGGAAAATATAAGGTTTTCTCCGGAGAATTTCTTGCATATAATTTCAGTAATATTTAGTATTATTTCTAGTTAGATCCTCAACAATGAGCATCAATAACTTTTCCATTGCATAAAAATCATAAAATTCTAGCACTAAACAGGTACACAAAGAATATTGAAGAATTTTTTCAAAAACAAACTAGTCTGGGGAAAGAAAAATAGAGTTGTCAGTGTATAAACGATAGCCTGAATAACTAACTCAACAGGATTTAGTTAGCAGATTGTCATATATTTTTATATACCTATTACTTTCGAGAATTCAGATGATGCCTGTACTCATGGTAACCCAAATTAATTTGATGATTTTATTAACATTTCCATGATCTCATTTATCACCATATATCAATTGTCACCATGGACGTGGTCGCGCACGATTCGTCAATTGATAATTGCAGCCTGGGTGGCTTCGGAAAAATTTGTCTAAAAAACCACGTTTTTCTGGCTTCAACTCCTCCATTCCCCCTCACCCATCTTGAAATTAAAAATGTCCGAGATATTTTCCACAACTAGACCAGAATCGAGATCGAACAAAGAAAGAATCTCGAAAATCAGTTGAGACTAGTGGCCTCACACACACACACACACACACACACACACACATACACACACACACACACACACTCACACACACACACACACACACACACACACACACACACACACACACACACACACACACACACACACACACACACACACACACACACACACACACACACACACACACACACACACACACACACACACACACACACACACACACACACACACACACACACACACACACACACACACACACACACACACACACACACACACACACACACACACTCACACACCTACGATTTTATCACGGATTCGGTCGTAGAATGGTCTGAAACAGATTTGCATGCGGTTATTTTTTAGCGAATTTTCTTAGAAAATAAAGCTATTGCAATGGCTCCAAAAAATTTCTTCATCGAAATCTGTTTTGAGGCATTCTGAAATGATTCCTGGATTTTAACGCTTTTTTATATGTATATATATATATATATATATATATATATATATATATATATGTGTGTGTGTGTGTGTGTGTGTGTGTGTGTGTGTGTGTGTGTGTGTGTGTGTGTGTGTGTGTGTGTGTGTGTGTGTGTAAGTATATATATGTATGTGTCATTCCAGACGATAACTCTCGATAGAATTGAGATAAAAACTTCGTTCTTTCGCCAAAAACTCGAGTATTTCAAAAGAAAGGATTAGTTGGTTGGACAACACTTTTTGAGCACATTAAATTGGTCAAATTTCAAAAAATGTATTCAAAAAATCACTAAAAAAGTCAAAAAACCGCTAAAAATTAACAAATTTCTATTTTTTAGCAGAATGCTACTCGAAAAAAATTAATCGAACATGAACTAGGACATTTAAAAATTTAAGCACAAAATTGTACTGAAAAATGTAATTAAATTTCATTAAAATAAGCTAAAAATCGATATGAACACTTGAAAAAATTGTAAAATCCACAAAATTGTTTGCTTATTGGAATATTACTGACAAAATGTTAGTTTGCTATAAAATGTATAATAAAATTTTTATTTTTCCCCAAAGTGCTCAAATTTCAACAGAATTTAACATAAATGTAATACGACCATTTATGAAAATTCGCTCATACGATCATGCTGCATGACTGGATCTTTTTCCTCTCGTGCGTGGGTTGTCCCCTACCCCCCTGGACCAATTCCAATAGGTGGTCGCTCTTTTGACGAAGCCTAGCTTCAGAGGGATGTCCCACAAACACATCTAAGACGCGGGAGTGAATTGCAAGAGGTAAAACATTCTAAAAAAAGCCTGAAGAACGCGATGAGATCTTCTGATATTCAACTCCAAAGAAATTTTCATTCCACGAAATCAAGTTTATTATCATTTTCGTGACCTGTAGATGAACTTGTGACGTGTAGGTAGATGATTTGTGGTACCGCAATAATTTCAGTAGGTGAATGCCTACGTAAATTTCAGTGTACTTAGATTCGAGGGACTAGAAAAGATATGCTGTTTCAATTTATTGTATTTATTTTCTCACTGCTGTCAGTTACCTGTATCTACGTTGGCGTATTTATGTCACCTGCCCACCACGAAATTAGGTTACGCAAATCAATTACGATGGTGCGTTACATTAATAGACCCATTAAACTAATTTATTTCCTAATTAATCTGTTGTGCTGCAACTTGAAATGAAGCTCCACTAGGATATCTACAATGAAGTTCCTCTCACGGAGACGCACTGATCAGCAGAAGGACCCCAAAGCTAAATTTGTGTCGTAATCGACTTATCGTGCTAAAACCCAGAACGAAGCTCCTTCGGGACATTTAGAATACAATTACAAAGTACGGAGGGGCCTCCAAAGCTAATTTCTGTCCTTATTGACCTACGGTGATGAAATTTGAAATGGAGAGCTTTCAAAACACGTAGGATACAATTACAAGTTTTAGAGGTAAACTGCTCATCTGATGGACCTCAGAGACTACTTTATTTTCTGATCGAACTGCGATTTTGAAATTCGAAATTTACTTAGCGCCTATGGAACAACTTGAACACAATTTCAAAAGATTCGGACGACTACTTATCAGATCAGGGTTCTCTGAGCCTGATTTCTTTTTAAACCGACATGCTGAAATGATAGGTAATTGTAATTAAGGATTTATGTGCTAGAATCAAAATGGTTTCAGATCGATATGCACTCTACGCAACTCTTCAAGATATTACCGTCTTGTAATAATTTGCAGCATTTTTATGAAAAATTTGAGTTTTACGTAAAATTTTGTGCAGGAATGTCCCAACACGATCACAGTTGCATGCTAACGAAGTACAATTTGTGGATTTAGCATCGCGTGTTTGAAGATAATCAATTGCCTCCATGTGATAAATGATTTGGGGGTATGTTTTACATTGAATCACTCAGTGATAGGGATGGGGGGCAATATGTCGACACATAAACTGGTCGACAAACGGGCAAGAAGCCGTGTCGACATCTTTCAACACCAAGGGTTGACCAATGTCGATTTCACAAGCATTGGAAATATGGCGACACAAAAATACAGCGACTAGTCGACAACTTTCAACACCCCTTGTTGAAAAAGGTCGTCCAAGTCAACCATGGGGATACGTCGACATATTTACATCGACATCCTTCGTATACCTGACATGTAGGTTAGAATGAAGTGTATAGTTTGGTGGTCTGGATGCTCGCAAGCTCGCATCTCAAAAATACATAACATCAAGTAGTCAATCCCTTAGTAAAAATGCAGATTAGTTGGATGTGTAGATCAAAATGAAGTGTATAGTTTCGTGGTCTCATAACACGATCACATAACAGTTTAGAAACGTAAATGTGACTTTTCATTTAATCCTCGGATTGAAAGACCCCATGGGACCAAGGCTGAGGACAGGTAGTGGCCAAACAACCCTTTTGTCGTCGTTTAGCAGTCGACCAGTTTCAAGAGGGGTGTTTTTAGCTCATGTTCAACTCCTGTTGTTGAAATACAGCGAAAAACGGATCTCAAATTTTTCGACATAAATCCGTCGACCAGTTTCAAAGATGTGCGTTATCGACGTTCTTCAACACCTGGTGTGGACAGGAGGTGTCAACCAGTTTATGTGTCGACATATTGCCAAGTTCCCAGTGATAGTACTTGAATGATATTTTCAACAGTAACTTCAAGCAACACCGAAAAAACGAAATGGTAGTGCGCTGTGTAGATATTAGACGGGGCAGGGGGGGTTTAATTCTGACCGGTTTCTCCACTGTTTTTCCGAATTGCTGTTACGAATATCATTAAATGAATATCACTACATCACTTTGTCAATCAGTGAGAAAAATACCCCAAAGTCACATGAGGCATTTGGTGTCTTCAAAATTCGATATTTTACAATTTTTGCCCAATTTGAGCGTGATTCGGCTCGTTTATCCGCGTCCAAAAAAGTCAAGTGATTGGTCACTTTTTCCATAAATTTTTGTGTAGAATCCAAATCCACAACAAAAAGTGGGGTTTCTCATTAAAAGGAAAGGTTGCGCAATATTGTAAAATGTGATGGTCGAATTCTTTGCGAAAAATTATAGGGGTCCTTTTTGTTTTTGTAACTAGTATATTCACGGAGATAAGCCGCTTGTGAGACACCCTGTATAAAATAAACGATTGTTTACTTTTTATGCAATTATTCATTTCCTTAGCACATGCTTTTTTTTAAATATTTATTTTCATTTCCGAACTCATTACTAGTGAATCCTACTTCGGAAAATGAACGAAAAGTGTGTGATTGTAAGAATGACAGAAGGAAGGCTAATTAACATAAATGAGTGCGGTGGGTGTCAAAATTTTGTGGGTTGAATCTATTTTCATTTGATTATGTAACAATAATACGGAAGTGACGCTATAGACTAGGACATTGCCCCAGTTTTATATGCAACCCAATCAAGGCGACAGTCGGATAATTCACTACCTTTCATAAATATTACTTTCTACCTCATTAAGATAAATTACAAGATCCAGATCTATAAAAAACACTTGCTACTCAGTGCTTGCGAACAATCTAATATTCAATTTTGTTATTTATTCACTTAGAAAAAAGTATTTATTCCAATATTTTATTCACTTCATGAGAAAGAGAGATCTCTGAGAGAAATCATGAGATGCATATATGTCGTAAATACCACAGTGGGAGTAAGCTCTTTTTTCTCCCCATCCAACCTTTGCACTCCAATCACATCATAAATGGAACTCCTAACAGTAGCCGCAAAAATACCAGAGAAATTCATTCTTTCATCGAGCTTTCCCCCACCACATATTTTTTCTGTCGTTGTTATATAACAGCATTTGACAACCCCGCGTATTGCAATGCCGCACACGATATTTGTTCTCCCTTATTTTATTTGCCTCCAACCGAAAGCACGTGGTCGCGCACTCGTAAAGTTTTCTCCACCGCCACCTACCACTTTTTACCTTATGACTAACCCGCTACTGTGTTTTCCCTTCTCATCCCCCTTCTCATACTTCGTATTTTTTAGGGGTTTTCAGCCTCCTCCGTTCATTTTTTTTTTGTTTTTTCTCTCTTTTTTTCTCCTTTTTTTACCACTTAGCTAGACTTTTTTGGAAGTGCTCAGCGGAAAGGCTCCTCCTGGGGAATCCCGAAGTCACTTGGGATACGCTTCGATTTGCAAGGGCTCCAACATTGACCTCTCCTTACCAAACCCAACACGTCCCGAGTGCCTTTTCATGTGGTTGGGGCCGGAGTATATGGCCGCTTGCGTTGTGAATATACCATACACTTTCCTCCTCGCCTTGAAAGTTTTTTATTTTTATTTTTTCCTTACAACAATGCAAACACAGAGCTTTCATGACTTCCATTTAATAGACTTCGCCATCAACCCATTCCGATATTAATATTACTAGATCGCTAGATCATCTAAAAAATCTATTTCCGTTACTCGACAGCAATAAAAACACGTTGTAATCGACATTTTAATTAATTTTGACACCCTCAACATTTTAAGTTTACATTTCAACATGAGTAGCAATAAATCAGCGTGACTAATAGACCAAAATTTCAAAGAAAAGTTATGGGTATCTTTAAATTAGAAATTCTGATCATTGAGGCCAACCATGTCCTGAATAAAACTATGGGGACAACCGTTTGACGTGATTGCAAATAAAATTTTAGAACACGCAGTTTTACTCAAAAGTTTGGTCAGTTATTGGCATTTCTTAACTGAAAATCGATTTTTCTCGCTATTTGATAAATCTTAGAGATCTGGAAGAGGTCGCAATCGGCTCAGCGCTGGAAAATATTTTTACTGTTACACCCCACATGCCTTTTTGTAACAAATCGATTTTTTTTTCCATTTTTTGGGCTACCGAATTGTAAATTTGAGCCTGCAAATCTGGGGCGATCGGGCTTGACAACGCACTTGGCCTTTCTTTTGCTAAGACGGATTTTTCTGCGTTGGAACGGATGTTTTACGCCGTATTTTATGGGAGTTATATATATATATATATATATATATATATATATATATATATATATATATATATATATATATATATATATATATATATATATATATATATACGACCGTTAAAATCGAGGATTGAGTTCTTTGATGCACCAGTAAAGGTATGAAACGGATTTGTAGGGGGACCCGACTCTCAAACCCAATTTTAAAATTTCAAAGCTGTCATTTTTTCTTCAAAAATTCGCTAAAAAGAACTATTTGAAAAACATCTAGCTGTTCTTCCACTGTTGTTCGTAGCGTCCAGAGCTTTTCTCAAAAACTACTGGGCCGACGTTAGTGAAACGAGGGCTGGAAATCAATACTACTGGGGTCAAGGTGGTTCTAAAACCTCTGCTTTGAATTTAATAAATCGAGATCTCGAATGGTTTTTTAAATATATTTTTATTTAATAGAGGGACGTCTACAGAACATTTTAAAATCAACAAATTAATTTTCTGATTATTTGAAAGTGAGTTATGTCGTTTTTGTTGAATCTACCACCCACCGCTATTATACTGGTAGTCTTTGGTCTCGTCAAGCTTCTCGCCCAATCTTCTTTCAGCTACAATCAGATATATTTCAGCCTGGCACGAAAAATAAAATCGTGCATGTATCCTCCATACCGAGAGTCAACAGAATGGATACCAGGGGAAATATAAGAGGAAAAAGGCTGACACAAACGCCGAACAGTGGTTTGAGAAGTGCAGCACTCTGCTGAAAAAATCTGCTTTTTAATGGTTTTTCGTATGAAGCTATTCGTATCAAGCTTCATAAAAAAGGTCTTCTGTCCAGAAAACGTAACCCGCCTGCTAAAAGTTCTGGCGAAAATCGAAAAAAAATCTGTTTTCAAATATGAACGACAGACAATTCAGATTGCCTAGCTTCACCCAATTGTCAGAAAGACGCACTCCAAGTAGGCACTGCAGAAAGTCACCCGTTAAGCTTCCCTGCCCCCAAGTTTTCCAGCGAATTTTGAACAAAAGCATAAGTTGCACAGCCTTTACGTGCAATGTTTGAACATGTGAAATAGCACCATATTGTAATTTAACGGTTAGTTTCTGATATGAATGATGTCATTGTTGAACTGATGGATCTTGAAACATGATGCATTCACCCATATCACTGTAAATGATGTACAATTAAATTATTCATTTTCTCCTCATTTAATTGTACCCTAACTTTCTTTCATACGATATATACGTTCCATGCCAAATTTATTTCGGGAGGAATCACCCTGAAATCTGACAAATATTCTAAGTCTCCGCTTAGTAATTGAATCAATAACTTACTAATGGTGACATTCGAGCACAGACCGAGCTGCCAAGTTTACAATCTAGCTGGGAGTCTTACTGCAACGTGTTGTAAACTTTCTAGTTTCAATTAACTTCTCTGATGGGAAAACTTCACCGTAAAAACTTATTTGAAACGCTGGTTTAGAGCACACTTCGTACCCTTGGTGGCCCATGAAACTTTCATAAAAGCTAGAAGCTCGACGAAGTTAGAAAGGAGTCCAGAGAGGTCCTGCCGTTGACGCAGACGTTCATGAGCAACGGTGCACGAACGTCGGCCTGGCGCACAACGACAACAAACCCGAGAGGTAAACCAGTGAATTCCTCCCTATCAGAGACTGGGGAGAGGTAGAGAAAGAGCCGGTGGAGGTAGGTAAAAAGTAAAGGATTCCAGGAAAACCCTTCAGTTTCAGGAGCGGGCTGTTTGGCTCGGGGGTATGGAATATCGGGTAGAAAAAACCCCTCCCCCGAGGGTATTTGGTGGACCGTACTGGGAGACACATACACACACACACACACACACTGAAAAGTGTATGTACACCTACATTAAATATATATATTGGTATATACCTAATATATATCCTTCCGACTCCGGGACCCTCGTCCATGTTTCAGCGGCACTCCTATTGACCACCCCTCGGCGTGCTTTATCAGGGGTACTTTCGACGAACACGGTAATGTTGAGCACCTGCGAGTGACTTCTACCCCTTCTAAACAGGAGTGTTTGGCAGCGGGCCATCAGTAACCAGGACGTAGAGACAGCACTTCCGTCGAGTGGGCATAACCCAAATGACCGTATTCAGATCCTTGGTCCTAGTATACAGGAAATGTGATAAGAAAAGTTGACTCCGTAATGAGAGAAAATAGTTTGCTCCTATAGCAGGTTGTGGTAGTAAGTGGAATTTTATTTTCTGTAGAAATCACTTGCATTCTAAACAGTTTTGCTAGAAAATAAAGCACGAGCACACATATACCATTATAACTACAGGTTAATGAATAGGGAATACGTGCTTATTGGTACACTCGATAAGGATCGAGTGCCTCTTCGATCATTGCTCCAAAGCTGTTCGGTTACTGGTTAGCTAGGTCATTTCTTATTGAGGTGCAACGGCAACTTCCAAGATGTGATTTAATAGCTTTAGCAGTATTTGTAAAATTTATTGTAGAACTTGTATATACAAACTTTATTATGTTATTGGAGGGTTGAAAAACGCACTATATCTGTCACAATGTTGATTATTGTTTCATCACTACCAAAAGTAGGGAAACACAGTGTTCAGTCCAAGCCGAAAAAAAAGTGTCTTATGAAATCAAAATTTCCACTTTCTCATGGAAATTCCGCGGTCCCTATAACTTAAATTGCCTCCGGACCAACAGCAATGCGGAAGCGTGGACTTAATATGGCGTCGATTTCTAACCTATCATTTACTGATTTGATTTCGTTTGGGTAATTAGGCATATGTTCCAGGAAGATGCTCTATGTATCGTGATTGTTTGAGTAATGACAATAGCGCATCCGCGAAAATAAAATCAATTTACACTCTAAGACTACTGGACCGACTGTAATGGAATTTTCACGGAATGTGCGGGTTAACCTCTTGACTAAATTCCAGCAATTCCGTGTATAATTCAGATGGTCAATGCCGTTGAATTTGTGGTACAGTATGCGCATGCAAAAAATCCTGTACATCAGAATGTTAAATTTGCATTCTATCATTTCGACTCGGACTTTGTTCTTCAACTGATTCTATACCAACATTCTACCTAAAATATGTTAGGAAGCGACCTTGTGAGAAGTTTTGTTGTACATTATAATTTCCGATATCTGCGGTGATAATTTTTAGCCACATGTACTTAAAGTTTTCTTCAAGAAATCTGCCGAACTTTCACAAGGTTAATTTATTTGCTTGCCGTTTTATTATTTTCAATAATGAAATTTTTAATATGTCATGGCTTTTTACCGTCTAGTGGACCAAAGTTCTAGGGTTAAAAATAACATTTTACTCGGACTAATATATGTTATTATGACCTCTCCTCTTGAGCAATGAGAATATTCGCCCGTTGACAAACCAGCACTTTGGGGAAATTGACTTGCATATCCAAAATCGGAACTTTTTTTACTTGCGTCGTTCGACATTTCCTGTTAAAAGCCGGAACGAACTGTCAATATTTCCGTGATGAGTCTTTGTTGACAGTCAACATGTTCATTCATTCAGAACGATACGCACCAAACGCTGTTGTCCCATTATTATTTCACGTCGTAGTCCACAATATCATTAAATTACTAGCAGTAACAGTTTTCCGTTTGACGTTCAATATCATTTTTTGAAAGATACAGAGAAGATTTTGTTACCGAGTCTACCTATGGATGGCACGTTTTAATTTTTGGGAGATGGGAAAAAAGCTGTACTAACATGATGTGTCACTCAAACTTCACAATTATTTACAGCATTCTCTACAACATTCGTTTCGTGTCTGCCTCTCTTTCAGAGTGTGTCTACGGTGTGTCCGCAATTTCTTGAAACAAGCTTAGTTTTTACAATTCAAGAGGATTTTGATGAAATATCCTGGGAATGTGATGTAGGCTGATGGTCTCTTATCAGTTACATTGCACATATTCTCTCCGCCCAAGCACAAACGTGAAATCCACCAAGAATCAACCGATACAACCCAGTCGTCCTATAAAACTGAAGTTCTGGTTTGGGAAACACGACTTGTTAAGTAATTCCATATACTAAATTTCAATTCTTCTACAGTTTTCATCCCGTTGTGATGTTATTTTCTGGGAAAGTGTGGGTTCGGCTGATCAAAATTTGGATCCCTTGAGTTTGACCCCTATCAACTACATCATTAAAACGCTGCAAATGATTAAGCAAAGCCAGCCCTTCTCAGCTGGCTATACTGGTTTCTTAAACGCCGACTATACGCATTACCAAAATATAACTGCATTTACGTAGACTCTTACCAAGAAGTAATCGATGAAATTTAATAAAAACGCATACACTTTAGCAACCCCCTGGTTATTAATAGGGCGGAAATAAATCGACGTACATCACATGTAACTATACTATCTGACCCAGCGGACTTTGTCCCGCCTAAAATATTATTGGTACAGTCATGGTTACAAATAACAATAATTCATTCATTAGAATTTATTATTCATTTAATTGAAGCGAAAAAAAAAAAACTTTGAGTATAAATA
Source organism: Adelphocoris suturalis (assembly GCA_030762985.1). Lineage (NCBI taxonomy): Eukaryota > Metazoa > Arthropoda > Insecta > Hemiptera > Miridae > Adelphocoris > Adelphocoris suturalis. The sequence continues at coordinate 44,806,584 of CM061040.1, read as the reverse complement.
ATAAGGTCGTACGTATTAAGAGTGAATACGGGTATCTTGTCCGGTTTCTCTATGTCCCAGAGAGGCATTGGAGAGAATTTAACCAAGTCCGCTGATCTGCTTGGAACCCGTCATTGCATTAATCACTGTGCTGGAGAGGCCCTCTGTCAAGTTTCACATTCCTAGAGTGAAAAACGCTGCAAATTATTTCACAAAGGTTTATTATTTTTTTAATTGAGTATGATCGTAGTTTTAGTTGGCTAGCGTACGTCATAAGGCCCGTCCAGACTCCTCGGCGTGTCCTACTTCGAGTTGCCTCAACCTATACTTCTATAATTATATAGGTACGCATGTTTATATTTTCTTGATTTGAGCTCCTATCTATTCAAATAGTTATTGCCTTAATAATATCATTATCTAATTACGTACGAAAAGTCGAGAGGATATGTTATTAAATATGCGTAGGAAAAGCTTTGGTATTAACACACAAACATGACCTTGAAAAAAATATATTCATGCCTCGAAGGAACGCCGGCGCCGTACCCACCACAAGGTGCCGCGGCGCCGGCGCCTCCTCTCACCCCCCCCCCCCCCCGATCGCCACCCTCTCCACCCACCGTGACCCCCTGCCAACCGTGCCAGGCGTGCGCGCGTCGAAAAAGACACTTTTTCGCCCGTTTTTGGCCCATAGCATCTATGCGAGTAAAGCGATCGGGATCATTAAACGTTAGGACCAACTAGACCCCAAATGGAGTCTATGTGCGAAAGAACGGGTTTTTTAAGTCAATTCTTAGGCCTTTTATGGCCCGGACGGCGAACGGCGAATGGAGGACGGCGGACGGACATTTCAAATTTGGATTCTACGCACCTTGAAACGTTAAGTGACAAAGTTTGAGGGGGGGTTATAAAAATTTTTTGCTACACGATCACATAGGCTTATTATTGGAAATAATAAACCAAAAGGAGAGAATTGAGCTCGCTCAGCTGACGATGGAAGAGGCCATAATTTTATTCGTCTCTTGATGTCCTAAACGGTCACCCTATCAAATTTCAACTCCCTTGGGTGAACATGAAAGAATATTTAACTCTCTTTTATTTTATTTTTTAATTTAGGAATTGGTATTTTCTTTAAGCAAATTGGTACTGGTAAAAGCGTACCGGTTTCTTCAACCTGATATAACTGAACAGATAGCACCGGAATTAGCTTTAGGGGCTACTCAGCTGATCTGGGCTGTAGGCATCGTCGTAGCTAATGAAGCCCTAATTCTCCTACAAACCTTTCAAACTGCCTTAATTTTCTGTCTGCGAAATATATCGTAGATCACTTTAATTTGAATTAATCTAACATATGATTGGCCTTGGAAACCATGAACAATGTTCCTAAGGGAGACCGTGTTTTTGATGAAGGAGGAAGTTTAGACGATTTAACTATAGCCTACGTTCTATTCCAGAACTTGCCCGTTAATTTGCGAACATCCTTATGAAAATCGGTTCAGCCGTTCTTGAGCTATAAACAGCGTAACTAACACGACTTTCTTATATATATATATATATATATATATATATATATATATATATATATATATATATATATATATATATATATATATATATATATATATATATATATACTGACATACATCTTTAACTTGTAGATGACTTGCGTTGACTTGTAGGTGACTTGTAGTCACTCATCTACTGAAACTGAATCACCAACCTGCGCTTCACTGTTCCAGTAAACTAGATTTCATGATTAGAGAACTTCATTGGAATTATCTCAGCCAATACGATCGTCGATCCTTTTCACGTTGTGAATGAACCTTTGTCATGACCTAGAAAAACAATGTACCTATATATTTTTCCCTTCCTCCCACCAACACTTATTATTTGTTGGTTTACATCTAGATACGTAGAATCTAAATGCCAATTTAAAAAAGTCCGTCCATCCGCAGTGTACCATCCAGAGCTTTTATCCAAAACTACTGAACCAAAGTTGATGAAACAATGATTCAACTCACGATTGGGGTCTAGTTGTTCTTAGAAGCTCGGCATTGATTTCAATCAACCCTAACGGGCAGAGTTTAACTTCTGAATCATCCAAAAATCGAGATATTGAATAATTTCAAGGTAACAGTGTTGTTTTCTTTATTGTTACTGGCCCAACGGTGGGGGGCTGTATGTCGGGGGAGTAAATGTGAAATTTTCTCTCGTTCACCTTCAGGAGTTGAAATTGTATTTCGAGACTAACTGAGTCGTCAAGGCTACTTTCTGATTAGCTGGGTGAGTTGAATTATCTCGTGTTCACCCCAGAAAATTAACTTTTAATAGGGAGTCACCCCGGGACAACAAAAGTCTAATGACCAGCCTATTCATTCCAACATTCTCCTCTTGGACCACCAAAATCGTTTGCCCCCCCCCCCCCCCCCCCCCCCCCCCCCCACCATTTACAAAAGACGCTCCCGTACAAAAGACACCAAGCCTCGTAATGTACTATAACAACCAATCCGGGCCAATCCATTTGCTAGTACAGTGCATTAATCTATCACTCTTCTTTACTGCTTGCGGGAGTGAGAAACTTCTGGAAGCCTGATTACTTGAAGAATAGTCTCACTCTCACATCAAGTCAAAAAGATAAAGCATGCACAAATGCATGAATGGACGATTTGAGCCTATTAGTCATTTTTTACCCAAGTTTATTAAACTATTGCTTCAATATTTCAATGCGCTACGAATGATTCTAAGATAAATACAGATAATTTTTCATAAATTTAAACCCAAGTTTATCGTCCCCGACGAAAGTGGTTTTTCATGGTGCAAGATGAAAAGTCCTTTGCGTAGAAATCAACTTGTGATCACCAATGATGAGATCGGAATGCTTGATCTATTGTGCGCATACAGTTAGTTCACAAAAATCGCGAAACTTGGAGGAAAAAAACTTTCCTAATTTTTCTTTACCTTTTCGGAATAACAATTAAAAAAATTTAGTTTTAATACATTTAAGAGTTGTAATTATGAACGCACCATTGCAACTTTTTAATCGATTTTTCAAAGAAGTTCCTCAAAAAGATCCTTACAATTGAAAGTTGTACATATTTTTATTTCATTCCAATGGTACACTAACATTACTCAAATAATCAAGATCTGCAATGCACAATAGTTTAAAATGAATAATGAACAAGACAAGTCGATCATGAGGTCATGTTGTAAAAACGTTTTTATTCTTTTCAAGTTCCAGAATAACTGCAGATTATGATGATCTGAGTCCGTTAGGGTACAACCAAGTTGCTTTAACCGTGTTGCTTTTCGTGCTTATTACTAGAATACAAAACAATTAATAGTTGATAAGTACATTATTATATTATGTGAGTGACGACAGGCTACTATAGGTACTGTCTACGGACCATTCCAAAGAACCTACTTACCGTTATTATTTGCACTCGTATACTCCCGTTGTTGGGTCAACACAAACTAAGCTCCGAGATTCCTCCGGAAAGGAAAATCGTTCTGTTTGAAGACAAATAACCCAACAATAATTTATTCTGAGTTCCGCTGTTTGGACTGATTTGAGCAGTTGATCCTGGATTGGGGGTATGAAATGCATACCCAAGTATACAAGCTGGTTTACCCATGTGTTTCATAGGATGCACTGATCAGAGATTCGAAAACAAATATGGCTTGATAATCCGTATGTTGAGAATAAACTAATGTTAGAATAAACTCGTATTGATTCCGCAACCCTTAATTTGGTACAATCAGAAGAGAATCATAGGTGAACCATCATTAAGATCATAATTAACAACTGAAACAGAAAGTCTTAGTTACACCAAAAAATTAGACAACTTGCAGTAAGTAGAAATTTTGACTTTCTGCACGTAGGGTATCAACGTAGTATCCGAAAACGTCGGTAACACTTTTAAGTACCTACCAGGAGCGGTTTCTTCGCAACCACAACCAGTCACATATACGAGTACATTGTACTTTGAGAAGCTGAAAACCAACAACTAATTCCCTCCGTTAATACGGAAAAACATTGAATCATGGATATGTTTTTGTCCTACCAACCACTGGATAAATGTAGCCAAACACTCATCTCACTCTAGCTTGTAGATACCTACGTTACAACTTTCGCTAAAAGTATCGCAGGAAGCATAGTTACCAATATCAGTACGAGTACCTAGACATCTTATGTTAATCGGTATCGCGTTGTATTTTCGTGGCGTGACTCAAATTTCAATACGACCCCTAACCTAAAACATAGTATCCATGTCAAAGAGTTGAATGGTGATTTTTCTTGATCGAGTTTAAACAATTCATCCGTCGTATCCAACGACAAGATTACATATTTTGGGTGCATCGTGTTTTCTTTCATTTGAGTTTGTTTGAGGGGGCTCGGGACGAGAAGCCCTATCGTACCTCCAACCGACAGATAGCACTGAATATCACGGTGGCGATAGTAGCAGAATTTCCCGTGGAACACTAGGCGTCGATGCAGGAAGAGACCTGAGCAGTTATTTTTTTCCCCAGTTCCTCACACTTACCATGTCCAGCTCTCAATACCAATCCCTGGTATTTGCCGTCCAAGTGCTCCAAACGGAAATGGAAATAAGTTCCCTAATGAGTAGCAAAGTCTTATGATTGTGATGGTAGCCATAGTCCTCCTTGGTGTGGTGGAGAGTGTCACGGACTTATATGACTAGGAACCCTAGTTTGACCCAGGATTGACCACAATTTTTTTCATTTGAATTCAACCTCCGAAACACATTTTTAAACGTAAACGTCATTATTTTAAATCTTTTAAGTCACTTTTTGAAACGTCTTTTTGATCTATTCATCTATCTGTATCTTACTATCTATCTTACTAAGGCATCGACTACTTGATGTCATGTATTTTTTTTAGATGCGAGCTTGCGAGCATCCAGACCAGCAAACTTTACAAATTATTCTGCTCATTTGTCCAACTAATCTGAATTTTTACTAAGGGATTGACTACTTGATGTTATCGAATTTGGAGATGCGAGCTTGCGAGCATCCAGACCATCAAACTGCACAAATCATTTTGATCTACTAGTCCAACTAATCTATTATGCTATCAGCGGGCGTAGATTAATACAATTGAGGCGCCAATTCATTCAATGAAACTGGGGTTCGTTTCACCAGTTTCCGTCAGGAGCGCCTGGTCGGCGACAACCGGGCAGCGGTTTTGAGACTCTCCTCTCCTTCATACCACAGTCCTTGACTTGGTGGCATCGTCGAAACCCGTAACTATGGTAGCCCCCCCCCCCCCCTTCATGAGTCTTCCCCTTCCCATCCACCTTCCCCGTCTCCATCCCCCCCTCGCCGAGAGACGATTTGACAGGAGAAACACGTGGTTTTATGGATTGCCGCTCAAACAGATTTAAATGATTTTTCCATTGAGGGCAAATTTCCGGTTCCCTAATCATTATGGATGATTCTATAGACATTACCTATGGACGTTTTTGGAGGTGGATTCTTCTTATTACCAGAGATATATGGGAAAATTCATCTTGTCGTTGCTTGGCAGGGCCCGGGCCATTTCACCACTTTCTACCCCTAGATGCTCCTCGCTTCCCCCATCGACGACTAGCTTTCCATGGGCACATCGCCACCGTGATATTCAATTGGGATTAGCGTCTTGCACCCCTTTAATGATTCCATGAATTTTAATTTGCATGATTAATACTTACAATTCGAGTTTTTTATTCAAGTTGTACTATATTTTTGTTGCAGGTAAAAGCTGACTCACCGTCTAGTCTTTTTTCCAATTGGATACCATCAAAGTTTATTAAATTTACCATTTGAAGGTAACGTATCCAGATGAAGTAGGTACGTGTGATACATATAACCGAATATAATAGTAATCACCAAAATCGATCCACAACCTCAATTTTTTATTGTTATTATTAGGTATTACTTCTCTTTTGAATATTTTATTTTATAATTATTTTTTCTAGATGTTATTTTACACATCGGAATGTGAGAAACACGTTTCTGAATTCAAAAATCCAATGTGATGTTGAAACCTTTTTGGTACAGTGGCACGCTGCAAAACCAAGATGATCTTGAGATGGGCTCGACATCAGCTAATCAACAGACTGCGTATACCGCAAATTTCATGGTACTTTAAAATTACCAATATCCCAAGATCTCAGATCGTATTACTTTTAACGCAGAAAACAAATTATGTGATTCTGACGCAAAGCTCAATGATGCCCAGGACTCTGTGTACTTTTTGGGGAAACAGTCTGTATTAGAATCGGAAACTATTCCCTGGTCTTCAAACCCTCGCACGCTCATTCTTGTTCTCATCCATCCCGTCTCCAATCTTTCTCAGTTTTACCAAAATAAAGCCTCCTGCAATTACCAAAAAAATTCAAAATAAAATTTGTGTAATGTTTTCTACATAGAAATCCGTTTTGAGGAATTATAAAATGTTTCCTGATTAGAAATACATAATCGGGATCAAAATCCGTAGTGCGCCAAAAAATCAAGCATTCCAAATGAAACGATAAGCTCATTGGACAACATTTCTTGAGTAGATATGGTAAACTGCTTATAAATCGAAAATGTGGTTTTAAAAAACTCAGGCCGCATCCTTATTTTTAGAAGGTTATTAAAAAAAGAGTGAATATTTCCAACTATGAACGGAAACATTGAAAAACTCATGCTGAAAAGTGTGATGAATTTCAAAAAACTGCCTGCAACTGAATGGGGTTACTCATTTATCCCAGTAGTCCAATTTTTTGGACTTACCTCTGAAGCTATGTCTTATTGACAAGGCATCGTTAATAAGTGGGACGCCTATTGGAATTGATCCAGAGGAGGGGGAGGGGGCGCAAACCAAGAATGAGAAAAAAATAACCGCATACAAACCCGTGTCAAGCCATTCTTAGAACGAATACGTGAAAAAAACCACAGGTTCATGTCTCTGTCTCTCTTTTATGTGTGTGTGTGTGTGTGTGTGTGTGTGTGTAGATTAGTTTTGGAAGTAAGAACGTGCAATGGAGGCACAGCTTCTGCTGTGAGCCTTGGTGACACGAGCTAATGCTCCACCAATGTCCCCACGGCTTGAAACTATAGTGGCTTCACCCACGAAGTCGACCCCAAGGTACCGCCAGACCTCCAACAAGGATCAGGTGGGGATGGGTGTCGGTCCTAAGACAAAGGACTCCTCATTCACCATCTCCACCTTATGTTGGCGGCCCGACGGGACCATGGAGACCGACCCACACTTAAAAGGGTTGACCACTAGAGCACACCTGGCTAGCTACTCAGCAAAGGCGTTGAGGGAGATCTAAAAGCCCTCACGGGTTTCTGCGAGTAGGACAACATCAACGGCAAAAGCTAATGCACCAACTCGCACCCCAGGGACGAGATCAAACCCAATTTCATCTAGCAGCTTACCCAAGGTTCTATCAACGACCTGGTTGAAGAGGAGTGGCGATAGAGGCTCACCCTGGCGTACCCCACACCCAATGAAAACATCACCCGTTATCTAGTTTCCTGCCTGGAGGACTGTCACGCCATCATGGTGCAGACAGGCACCATATTAAATAAGCGAGCAGGTGCCCCGACACAACGAAGGCAATCGGTCCGGGCAAAAAGGCTTACACTGTCAATGGCCTTAGCGACGTCCAAAGCGGTAAGATGGAGCTGCCGTTTCTTGATGGGGGCCAGCGAAACGACAGTTTGGAGAACTATTAGGTTCTCCTCTGTGTTATCCACTGGCCAAAATGCTCTCTGGACGTCACCTATGACACCAGCCACTTGGAAGCGAGATGCCAGAATCTTTTCAAAGTGATGTAAAACTACCGATGATATTGGAATAGGACGGTAGCCTCCAGGCACACTTCCTCCTTTCCTCCCGAAATTCCACAAACTCTTGGAGAGGAAGCGAAACTTGTTAATCCCCATTTCCCTCCAGTACCTCCGCAGTTAGACGAGCCGGATGCTTCCTCCACAACTTCTGGACCCGCTGGTATCTCGAACTTCGGACTGTTTTATTTCGAACTTCTATTTTCTCGATTTCTGTAAATGAGCATCATACCCTGGGCATACGTAGAATGCATCCACCATAAGTACGAGAACACTGCTGCACCACATGACAGATATACCACAGCAATGGTTCTCCCGGAGAGTGTACCTTTTGAATTCATTTCTGTTTGATGAAAATCGTTGTTGGGGTCTGAGTAGACCCCACGTGGACTTCCGTGAAAACAAATTTTCAGCACATGCACACATGTTTTGTCTCAATTTTCAATCGTTTGAGCATACATACGTAGTGGTTACTTAGTTCTCCTGTTTGCACCATGGAAAAAACTGGGAATGTGAATCAGTCGTTTTTTGTCCATACTAGTAGACAGTGAAGTGGAGGACGAAATCTTGCCTAACGATGACTCAGTGTCCGACGAGTTCTTTGTTGTGAAAACATAAAAAATACCAATCGCAATGTGACTGCAAACAATTGGTTCACGTCATACGAATTAGCGGAGGAGCTCACTAAATGTAAACTCACTTTCGTAGGCACCATGCGAAAAGGCAATTTTCGAAAAAGTTCTGTGTTGGCTGAAGTTCCGTATTTTATTGAAAAACAATGGGCCTACTTAGAGTTTATATGCCTAAAAAGTTGACTAAAGTTTATATTTCGTTCTGATATAAATAAAAGACTTGAACGTTTTGCTTTTTATTCCTTTCTCCTGCGTTTTTGGTTTTCTTAGATGAGGAAATTCTTTGGCCCATTTGATTTCAGAGCTACAAGCTGCAACTTTGCTACCTTAGACACGATATTAGGAGGGTATCCTCGTAGATACCTCAAAATTGATTGCATGATGTTTTGACGCTTGTCCCATGCAACAATAGGGTGGCTCAGCCAGAAATGTGAGTGGTGTCCTGGTGGACCCCACGTGGGCGACTATTATTCTAGCTCCCACGTGGTCGACGAAGGGTTAAGCAACTACTATCAAACTGTAAACTATAAATTTAAGTTACCTGGCAATAATGTTAATTACAGCTCCTGATGAGGCTGTGAGGTGAAGGCGCTAAAGCAATAAAAAATCCACAAATTGGGAGACATCGACATAATTCTCCTTCCTCCACAAACCCACAACATATTTTATTATCAATGTTGCTAGCATATAGTGGACACTATAATACAACAATAAATGTGAATAAAAAATGGAAGTTGAAGAATAACTTGGACTAACTCCATGGAAATGAAGAGTTACAATGTTAGAACAATTTCGATGTATAGGTCACCATCAGTAACAAACAATAACTGCATGTGAAGAATACAAGAATATCTTTGGTCAACTGGGGAACCGATTAATTTTGGAGGGGACGTCAATGCAGAAAAAAACGGACGTTAGACATACGGTTCTACAGTCAGATCATTCAATAATGATTGATTTTACACGTCATTAGTTCATTACACATCATTAGCAATATTTGTTTATAACTTAACGTAATAAATCAGCTTTCTTTGACACTACAGAGGCTTTGAGATCATGAGATGTTGTGATGAAATGAGAGCATTCCAAAAAATATCGAACAATTTTCCTGCTACAAAAACTGAAGGAGTTACACTTCCCTAGTAACGCATTGGTTGTACGGGACAATCAATAGAAAATAAATATTTTCGCCGTGACGAGACGGTCGGAAAAATTCTATTTGTAAAGTGTAAATCAAGCATTTTAATTTCTCCCTTGATGGGAAAAACAAAAGATCATGGACATGTCTAGTACCTACTGCTTACCAGTTGGTACCTACTACTCAATTGTATACCAACCATGTAGTGCCTTCTTTTCACAAGTTTCTCCCATTATGGTTACAAAACAATATTAGTTTTTAACTTAGAGTAATAAATCAGCATTCCTTGACACTACAATGGCTTAGAGGTCATGAAATGTCGTGGTAAAATGAGAGCATTCCAAAAAATGGCGAACGATTTTCCTACTATGAAAACTATGGGGGTTACTCTTCCCTAGTAACGCCTTGGTTGTACGTGAAAATTATATAGAAAATGTGCCGGTCGGGAAAAAAACACCCCGCTAAATTTTTCGACGCGGTGCGCCTATAGAAGTTTACACTTCAAACATTTCAATTTCTCCCTTGATGGGGAAAAAAAAAGATCATGGATATGTCTAGTACTGCTTACCAGTAGGTACCTACTACTCAATTGTATACCAACCATGTAGTGCCTTCTTTTCACAAGATTATTTCATTATGGTTACGAAACAATATTAGTTTTTAACTTAGAGTAATAAATCAACATTCCTTGATACTACAGTGGCTTATAGGTCATGAAATGTCGTGGTGAAATGAGAGCATTCCAAAAAGTGGCGAACGATTTTCCTACTATGAAAACTATGGGAGTTACTCTTCCCTAGTAACGCCTTGGTCGTACGTGAAAATCAATAGAAAATGTGCCGGTCGGGAAAAAAAGTGTCGGTCGGGAAAAAAGTGTCGGTCGGGAAAAAAAAGTGTCGCGAAAAATGCCTTGACCCCCAGCCAAAAGACATATCCATGTCCAAAAAAAAAAAAAAAAAAAAAAAAAAAAAAAAACGTCGTAATCATTATTAAATGACTAGGTCACCCAAGCGGACATTGTCCCGCCTAATATATTATTCGTACAGTCATGGTTACAAATAACAATAATTTTTATTCATTAAATTTATTATTCAGTTGAACCGAATAACACATTGAATATAAGTAATAATGTAGTCCGTATAAAGGGTGAATACGAGTAGGTATTTGAATTAGTTTCTGTTGATGTGTTGGCCAACCATTTGGAGATGTTGAAAGACACGTCAGATACCTACAGTAAGTGATGGTTCATGGGAATCGACAGTCATTTTATTCGTTATTCGATGTTCAAGAGAGGCTCCCTATCAAATTTCAAATCCTTATGATTATTAGGAGAGAAATTAGCTGAGTCAGCTGATCTGTTAGGAATTACGTCAGCTGAATCGAATAAATGTAGTAATCTTTAAACGTTCAAACTTTGTGAGTTACCAAGTCATCGAAACCACTTCCTGATGGGTGGATATTTTATTTGCTTCATTCAAGAATTGATTCAGGTAAGGGCGTTGGTATAGAACCTTTTGTCCATTTTCGTACCATTCCAGCCCCCAATGGAATTTCATCCTGTAAGTAAATTTATTCTCAAACTTCGTCAAAATGATAAACTTTGGTACTTGTGAACTTCATCAATAAGTTCTGCGACTTGATAAATTGATATATTAAAGTGGTGGCTTCTTGAGACTATGTTTCATGAAATTCGAAGGTAATTTGAATCCGATGAATTGTTTTTGTATTCCAAATACATATTCTAGTTGAACAGTTGAATAAGTAATTACATTCGTGTGCGATTAGTAATCTTAATGTAATGTGATGCAACCCGTTCTCATTCCTCTCATTCTCCTTTTCGTTTCTCGGTCGCTATATTCCTCCAACTTCCTTTTGTTCCTTTGACTAAAGCCAAATTGATTCTGCATTTCCTCCGAGGCAGACACGCTATGAGCCTCGAGCAAACAACTTAATTGAAAACCTCTGCAGGTCATTGTTCTTGAGTCGAGTTTCCTTGAAAAGGTTGGTGACGGCGGATCTTTAACAATATCGGCTGTTGGCTGAATACCTAACCCCTTACTTGTTTTCCCTTCAAACCGTCCCTTTCATGTACCGTTTTGAATAAGCGAAAAATGAGGTTGGATACCAGCTTTTTGAATACGATGCCTCTTCCTAACAATATTCCATAATGTTCTCGAACCTGTATAGTAACCGACCCCCTGCAATATTTGAGAGGTTCCCCGAATTCATTTCAGTAGGAAAATTTTCCTCTTTTGAGTTGGGGGCCATTTTTATCTCACGTGACCTTATGAAACGATGAATGACACGTGATTAAGACTATGTATTAGTGGGATATTATGTAGAACAGAGAGCGAGGGAGACATTTCAAATACTACCCAGCATAAATATGCGGTATTGTATAAAATTATCGGTACTGACGCATATAGTCTTAGTCGATTGCAAAGATTCATGCATGTAAATACTTAACCGAAATCGCTAAAAGGCAAACGTGAGGAGTACCCATGGGCCTGAATGTGCCTGATTGTTGTCCTAATTAGTTTCCAAGGTTCATAACTGAGGCGAAAAATCGAATTGGGTTTAGGAAAAATTGTATATTTATTTATATACAAAAGTTACCTACTGGCAACAAATGACGTCACAAACTTGTGCAGTTTCTAGCAGTTTTATAAGATTTCATGTTTTACGCATGAAATGAACCCTCAGTTCCTACCAACGCGTAAGCGCCCTGACGCCCGTTTCCGCAGTTGTCGTCAATGTTCGAATGATCATCCCCCTGCTATTGATAACAGTGATAACGCATACTTGAAGCTCGCGACACAGAAAAGAATTTGTAAATGTAAAGTTGCGAGATGAAGACTAAAATGCCATGTTTCCATCAACGATTCCAGTTCACTTTTCAACATGAGCAATAGAGTAGCGAGTGCCAGAATGGGTTTTTTTCAGTGCACCGAGTGTTGACGTTGAAATGGTGTTGGAAATTTACTTATCTATATGAAAACCCCGTATTACGTATCCAGCAAACTGCGAGGTACCTGCCTACTAAAAATCTGATGTAAGCGCTTTTTATTCTTACTTTACTCTTATCTTACCTAGGTAGATCAGAACCTAGGTAGATGCCTCCCTTACTCTCTCAATGTTTTCCGGAGGCTGAGAAGTTCGTGAAGGACTAAGTGGCTTAACCTTATTTAAATTTCCCTTTGTTCTCGCATTATTCACCTAACTTATGATTTTGTTACAATTACTTATGGTTCCGTGACGGTCCTTATTGCTGCGCGAATTCCCTCAGGACTTCTACAACTGATTCTCCATTACGCACAAAACTTTAGTTAGTAAAAACGCAGTGCTAACTGCCATTGAGGCACAAAGAATAGGTACTGAATGACACACGAGATGGGTTGGAATGACTGCTTTCTGGCCCTCTTTCTTGCCGGAACATTTATATTTAAAAAAAAAAAAAAACTACCCAGTACATACCTATTACATACCGGCGAAATTTTGGAATTCCTTGAAGGAAAAGAGGAAGAAGAGGGGGCAAAGCCGAAAAAACGTACCTATTTCTTTGTGGACAAATTTAGTCAACGCCACCTAGGCTAGAATTCACAACCGGTTTTCGCTAATTTGGTTCGATTCCAATCTTGGTCTAGTTCAGCAACAAACCATGGGAGTTTCAGATTTGCTGTGGAAATGGGGGGTGGAAGGGATTCTTTCAAGCGCTACCCAATCCACAAATCTCGACCGATTTTCGTCATTCTCATATTTCCATTGAATATTAAATACAGTTCAATTAAAGTTTAATTAAATATAGTTTACTTATGTCAGGAGTTTAAAATTTCGTCAAGGGACATGTTTTGACTAATCTCGTCCTCTCGCGATACTTTTTTTTTTTTTTAAACTATGAATTTGGTCTAGTTTTACATCGTTTATCAGGAGTTCCAAATTAAATGGAGGGGGTAATAGTAATAAATCATTATGTTTTAACTAATCTCGTTGAATTTCCGTGATTATTTTGTTGTTCTAGTATGAATTTGGCGTTGTTTAAGGAGGTATATCAGGAGTTTAAAATTTCATTATTGAAGGGGTGAATGGAGGGGGTAATAATAATAAATCATGATGTTTCCACTATTCTCGTCCGATTTTTGTGATCTTTTTTGTTCAATATTTAATTTGGTCAAATTTTGAAAAATATGTTAGGAGTTTCAAATTTCATTCTGTAAGTTTTCTTCAAAATCAAGCATTCCAAATGAAACGATAAGCTCATTGGACAACATTTCTTGAGTAGATATGGTAAACTGCTTATAAATCGAAAATGTGGTTTTAAAAAACTCAGGCCGCATCCTTATTTTTAGAAGGTAATTAATAAAAGAGTGAATATTTCCAACTATGAACGGAAACATTGAAAAACTCATACTGAAAAGTGTGATGAATTTCAAAAAACTGCCTGCAACTGAATGGGGTTACTCATTTATCCCAGTAGTCCAATTTTTTAGGACTTACCTCTGAAGCTATGTCTTATTGACAAGGCATCGTTAATAAGTGGGACGCCTATTGGAATTGATCCAGAGGAGGGGGAGGGGGCGCAAACCAAGAATGAGAAAAAAATAACCGCATACAAACCCGTGTCAAGCCATTCTTAGAACGAATACGTGAAAAAAACCACAGGTTCATGTCTCTGTCTCTCTTTTATGTGTGTGTGTGAGTGCGTGTGGTGTGTGTGCAAAGCGGTCAGGAACTAGACAAAAGTTCGGCTGCGATGCCGACGAAAACCCATGGTGAAAAACGATACTTTGAAGTACCAGAAAACCAAAAATTCAAACCCCAAAATCAGAGCGGTGCATCTCCAAAAACGGCGCATGAATTGAGAATGTATCGGTTACAACATTTTTTGACGTTCGATTATGACCCAAGCACAACGATAGGGTGGTTAAAAAAAAATAAAGTTCTGGGATTTCTTGTCCCCATTGTTTTTTTTTTTTTTTTGCTTCCTCAGTATGTCAGGATGACACTCCTAAATTTTTAGCAAAAAATATTAATCCTAATCACTTTACCTGGGTCGATTTTGGCCAGTTATCGACCGCTATCGTAAACCAACCTCTAAATTGGTGCCGAGATGATGATTTGAAGGATGGATTTCAATTTTTTTGGGTCAATTTAAGGATTATCGCATGCGCTGAACACGATGAACCTATTTATTTTACGCTCCGTCCACTAGTTATCCGGTAAACTGGCAGAGGGCGCTGCTTGAAGATGAGTAAAAACCGAAAATTTCACCGAAAATGCTGTCGCCTGGTTAAGAATTGTACTAGAAACATGCTAAAATGGTCGGATAATATGCTTTGGCATGTTCTGAACATGATTCCGTTTTTTACTATACTTTTCCGCCGATGATTGCTTCGTTTATCGGCCATAAATCTCAAATTAATAGTAGGGTAATAGACAAATTCACCCTAATTTCACCGGAAATTATGTCGCGTTGATAATTTAAGGTTCTGAAATACCTTGTGCCGATAAAATTTGGTATTTTCCAGGATACTCGGTACAAAGCCGTTGGTAATTTGGCAAGGACTTGAACCAGCATTGTACTTATTCGCTTAACGACCCAATACCATTGTACCTACAAGCTTTTACACGTGACCGATACCGCTGACAATAGGTAACCCTACGCTCAAACGAGCCAATCACCGTTCAGACAATTCAGAACTACGAATTTGACCCCGGAAAACCGATGGAAATAAGGAATTTTACAGAAAAATTGGAAAATTTTAGCTATTTTTTCCATTTTGCCGCTATATTTGGCAAATAAGTACAATGCCGGTTCAAGTCCTTGCCAAATTACCAACGGCTTTGTACCGAGTATCCTGGAAAATACCAAATTTTATCGGCACAAGGTATTTCAGAACCTTAAATTATCAACGCGACATAATTTCCGGTGAAATTAGGGTGAATTTGTCTATTACCCTACTATTAATTTGAGATTTATGGCCGATAAACGAAGCAATCATCGGCGGAAAAGTATAGTAAAAAACGGAATCATGTTCAGAACATGCCAAAGCATATTATCCGACCATTTTAGCATGTTTCTAGTACAATTCTTAACCAGGCGACAGCATTTTCGGTGAAATTTTCGGTTTTTACTCATCTTCAAGCAGCGCCCTCTGCCAGTTTACCGGATAACTAGTGGACGGAGCGTAAAATAAATAGGTTCATCGTGTTCAGCGCATGCGATAATCCTTAAATTGACCCAAAAAAATTGAAATCCATCCTTCAAATCATCATCTCGGCACCAATTTAGAGGTTGGTTTACGATAGCGGTCGATAACTGGCCAAAATCGACCCAGGTAAAGTGATTAGGATTAATATTTTTTGCTAAAAATTTAGGAGTGTCATCCTGACATACTGAGGAAGCAAAAAAAAAAAAAAAACAATGGGGACAAGAAATCCCAGAACTTTATTTTTTTTAACCACCCTATCGTTGTGCTTGGGTCATAATCGAACGTCAAAAAATGTTGTAACCGATACATTCTCAATTCATGCGCCGTTTTTGGAGATGCACCGCTTTGATTTTGGGGTTTGAATTTTTGGTTTTCTGGTACTTCAAAGTATCGTTTTTCACCATGGGTTTTCGTCGGCATCGTAGCCGAACTTTTGTCTAGTTCCTGACCGCTGTGATGTGTGTGTAGATTAGCTTTGGAAGTAAGAACGTGCAATGGAGGCACAGCTTCTGCTGTGAGCCTTGGTGACACGAGCTAATGCTCCACCAATGTCCCCACGACTTGAAACTATAGTGGCTTCACCCACGAAGTCGACCCCAAGGTACCGTCAGACCTCCAACAAGGATCAGGTGTCGGTCCTAAGACAAAGGACTCCTCATTCACCATCTCCACCTTATGTTGGCGGCCCGACGGGACCATGGAGACCGACCCACACTTAAAAGGGTTGACCACTAGAGCACACCTGGCTAGCTACTCAGAAAGGCGTTGAGGGAGATCTAAAAGCCCTCACGGGTTTCTGCGAGTAGGACAACATCAACGGCAAAAGCTAATGCACCAACTCGCACCCCAGGGACGAGATCAAACCCAATTTCATCTAGCAGCTTACCCAAGGTTCTATCAACGACCTGGTTGAAGAGGAGTGGCGATAGAGGCTCACCCTGGCGTACCCCACACCCAATGAAAACATCACCCGTTATCTAGTTTCCTGCCTGGAGGACTGACACGCCATCATGGTGCAGACAGGCATCATATTAAATTAAGCGAGCAGGTGCCCCGACACAACGAAGGCAATCGGTCCGGGCAAAAAGGCTTACACTGTCAATGGCCTTAGCGACGTCCAGAGTGGTAAGATGGAGCTGCCGTTTCTTGATGGGGGCCAGCGAAACGACAGTTTGGAGAACTGTTAGGTTCTCCTCTGTGTTATCCACTGGCCAAAATGCTCTCTGGACGTCACCTATGACACCAGCCACTTGGAAGCGAGATGCCAGAATCTTTTCAAAGTGATGTAAAACTACCGATGATATTGGAATAGGACGGTAGCCTCCAGGCACACTTCCTCCTTTCCTCCCGAAATTCCACAAACTCTTGGAGAGGAAGCGAAACTTGTTAATCCCCATTTCCCTCCAGTACCTCCGCAGTTAGACGAGCCGGATGCTTCCTCCACAACTTCTGGACCCGCTGGTATCTCGAACTTCGGACTGTTTTATTTCGAACTTCTATTTTCTCAATTTCTGTAAATGAGCATCATACCCTGGGCATACGTAGAATGCATCCACCATAAGTACGAGAACACCGCTGCACCACATGACAGATATTCTCATTTTTACCCTGAAAGGCATGGCAAAGGGTGTCTAACTGTCCTGCAACTACTCCTAGAACACCTCAACAAGGTGGCTAGTGTAGCCACCCGGACAGGTGGAAATGGCGATAGTAACGGGCCCCAATGCCCTCTAAAGCCCATTCCATCCACTGGGATGAAATGGGGAATCCAGAGCAATGTAGGAGTTCTTTATCATCTACGGACTCATACAGAGCTGCAGCAGACTCTGCAGATAAGCTGGGTTTGGGAGCAGTTGGTGTTGCTTGATCACACCACAACAACTGCTGCCTGACAATTCGAAACCAACGAAACAATAATACCCCATAAACACCAAATCACAGATTACTTCAAGAGAACAACAATAAAAACAGTCCCTAACCCTGATATCAATACAATAAATCAACATCTAAAAACCTTAGAAGTCGAAAGCATCAATAGCAACAACCCTAGATAAGATTCCTTTACAAGACACCAGATTTAAAATTCATAAAATCCCCTGTAAAACTGTAATGATTATATATATATATATATATATATATATATATATATATATATATATATATATATATATATATATATATATATATAGGTGAATCTAAACCAAATCTTTAGAAATGACTCAAGAAACTCGATGAGAATAAAAACGTACCTATTTGTTTGTGGACAAATTTAGTCAACGCCACCTAGGCTAGAATTCACAACCGGTTTTCGCTAATTTGGTTCGATTCCAATCTTGGTCTAGTTCAGCAACAAACCATGGGAATTTCAGATTTGCTGTGGAAATGGGGGGTGGAAGGGATTCTTTCAAGCGCTACCCAATCCACAAATCCCCACGACCCATTTTCGTCATTCTCATATTTCCATTGAATATTAAATACAGTTCAATTAAAGTTTAATTATAGTTTAAATATAGTTCACTTATGTCAGGAGTTTAAAATTTCGTCAAGGGACATGTTTTGACTAATCTCGTCCTCTCGCGATACTTTTTTTTTTTTTTAAACTATGAATTTGGTCTAGTTTTACATCGTTTATCAGGAGTTCCAAATTAAATGGAGGGGTAATAGTAATAAATCATTATGTTTTAACTAATCTCGTTGAATTTCCGTGATTATTTTGTTGTTCTAGTATGAATTTGGCGTTGTTTAAGGAGGTATATCAGGAGTTTAAAATTTAATTATTGAAGGGGTGAATGGAGGGGGTAATAATAATAAATCATGATGTTTCCACTATTCTCGTCCGATTGTTGTGATCTTTTTTGTTCAATATTTAATTTGGTCAAATTTTGAAAAATATGTTAGGAGTTTCAAATTTCATTCTGGAAGTTTTCTGGTCGAAATTTGCTGTCGGTGGAGGGGATTAATAGGAAGAAGGGTAATTCCGTAAAGTCATGGTGGTTTTGTGTTTTATCCTATTTTAACTCCCACCAAAATCATATACATACAATCTATCCATGAGGACGTCTCTGTAATGCATGCATTACTTACCAATATGTTGGTAGCAGTCCCTACATACTAGTTGTTCAAACATGGTACCGGATCAATATATTCCACGCACTCCAAATGGTAGTCTCTCACTAACAAAATGTCCCTGACATTAAACGCAAGTAGAACCACGCCAACTCTTCTCCAACCAATTCCATTCGATTTCATCACACGTGAGAGCTTGAATAGTATTATCCGCCACCTTTACAACGGACGAATTATGTACGTATTATGTTGCATTATGCAAATGATAGACCCCCTGCTCCAAACCCCTGATACGGTCGTACACTATCGAAGCTATCGCATGGAAGCACGCGACCCTTTCACTGAGTCTTCTCATTAGGCCTTTATTGTAGCCTTGAACGTTACAAATGTTTCCCGTCTAATGCACATCCATACAACGATTGAATGTTTTTGGGATTCAATCGCTACATACAGGCTATCAACATTTTATTTTTTTGAACCTTATAGAAATCGATTTCGTAACTAATGTACAGCAAAAAGTGCGTCGAAGATATTTTGATTTATAAACACTCAATTTTTGAGTAATTTCGCATTCTAGATTTGTTTGGTGTTTTCCAACCTTAGTTCAGTGAAACGGCCTATAGATCCACTCTAAAATAAAAAAATAATGACACCTAAAAATACTATTCGAACAGTCAGAACTAATTTTTGAACTAAAACAAAAGTACTAAGGTTAATTGTGGAATTGGAAGGACTGAAGAACTTTCTCGAAATACTTCATTACTGATGAGTATATGTTTTCCATCGCACAACTTGATAGTGATCGAACTAATAAATTACTCACAATAGCGCTGAACAATAATGAACTGTTTTTTTACCCATTTCGCTGTACCAAATATTACGAAACGGGAGAGCAACGGATGCTGAGTATATATATATGTGTGTGTGTGTGTGTGTGTGTGTGTGTGTGTGTGTGTGTGTGTGTGTGTGTGTGTGTGTGTGTGTGTGTGTGTGTGTGTGTGTGTGTGTATGTATGATTCTCTGCATCCAAGGTTACACTTGGATATTGCATATTGGACTTTTAATGGAATGTTCGGCGTAGAAGGGCTATCTAATTCAAAAATAATATACCTTGTGTAATAATCTCAAGCAACTTTTATAAACCATTCAGTTGTTCGAAAGATATAATATGAATATAGATATGATATAGAACTAGTTCGTATCTTATTTAGTTTAGTTCCATCGGTTAACCGTTATATTTATCATACAGGGTGAATCATAAAGGCTCATCACATTTCAAAAAGGAATACCTCGGCAACTACCATTCGCATGAGGGGATCGTCAGTTTTTTTTATTTTTATTTTTCAATACCGGTATAAGTCTCTTGGGTACTGCTGGATGGCGTAGGGGTAGTTAATGCCAAGATAGCGAACGCACAACACAAGCGTTCTGTGTTCCTCGCTATGATGTCATCAAACTTGTAGAGATTTGGGTTGAGCATGAAACAGTCCTGGGCGAACTTGATATACTTCGGCAGGTATGGGAAGAATTTGAATATCAGCTAGATGTGTATCGTGCAGCAGAGGGTGGACATATTGAACATTTATAAATAAAACTTTATTATACCACAAACATTTCAAAATGTCAACAGTAATGTATCTACAGTTAGTAAATGGAAAATACAAATTTTTAAAATGTGTTGAACCTTTATGAGACACCCTCATCTCGGAATCCTATATAGAAAAATAGTTCATTAAAATTTCGTTTAGTATGAAGCCGTGCAAACGAAAACTGTACACGATACAGTATTCGTGCGAGCCGCCATATTCTTTTACTTCCTGAACCAGTGCTAGTACGCTTAAATTCCAAAAATAGTATCAAATTTTCAAATAGTATTCTCGTGAATCCGAAACCTGGGATTGATTTATTTATGAGTTGAGCCAATTGCAAGCGGCAAGAGATGGAATAAGCACTGAACCAGAAACCCTGTTCCAGGAAGCGAATTTATGAACTGAAACGGTTTGGTAAGAGATTTTTAATCATCCGACCCTTTGATTGTTCCTTACACTCTGGAAATTTTAGATTGGAATTATTCATTTATTCATTGACGATGAATGATCAGAGAAGGTAAAAATGTACAAGTGCGTAGGGACGAGTTTGTTTTTACCCCAAAAAAATGTGAACTGTGTAGAATATACCTACACAGAATCGTTCATGTTACAAAATAACTAACCAAAACATAATGTATTTTTGACCACTTTTATAAAAACTTGCACCAATGACTTCCAATAATTTTGAAATTAATTATCTTCAATCCAAGTAATTGTATGTAGTTTTCAATCTTCTTCCACCTGCCCCCAGAGGAATTAACTGAGCCAATAACAACTTCTGTAAAAAAGCTATCACAGTTTCATGAGTGTAAGTTTTCCCGACTGGCTATGAAGAACGCGCAGTTGTTCATAATGAAGAGCGCTCTCAATGCCTAAACACCCACGTGACGCAGAAAGTCGTCTTACAAACTCTACATTCAGGTTTAATGATTCGTGAGCTGAGCATACAAACTTTCCTTGCATCATCTTCGATTTCCCAAACGCCCTCCACTTTGTATACCCCTGTAAACTCGCATTGTAATAACGGTGTATCGGGAGGAATTTTCGCATGAACGGTTTATTTCACACGTGTGAGGATTGTAGCTTTAAATTTTCGTGTCTAAGGTCCGATAAGGCAGTAGAGTGGAAAACCTTCGAAGATTGCTTACAGGAGAGGTTTAAATATTGAGGCCCAAACATTTACATTCAAAGTTGGTGGGCTCGATTTATGAAGACCACGTATCCTATACAACGAGCTCTCCCTTCACATTTCCTTGCTTGGAACGTTTTTGAGACCTTAACACAACGCTCACATCGATATTTTGCTCCTAGATTATCGCCACACTGAATTCAAGATGTATTTTAAAATAAGTAAATCATAATAGGTTATAAGATAGTTCAGAACTAGGGACCAGTTGATCCATATTGACGGGATGAAGTAATAAGCTGCTAATCAATAGCTGTTTCAAACATAAATCTAAAAATATGAATGCTTTTATAGTAAGTTTTCAAACTTAAACTTCATAATTCCGTAGTTTCTGTTGAATGTTGAAGAATAGGTACTAAACATATATTTATTTCAAATTACGAGCAAGCCCAATTAGTCAAAACTACAAAATATGTGTCATTGTAATGATACCTATGTATATATGGCACGAAAGTAATATGATACTTCAGTACATAACTAAACCAAAAATAACAATTATGAATTAAAAAATAGTGATTTTACATAATTTGATTAAACAAATAAAGGGGGCAATAAACGAATCAATCTTATTAAGTGATTCGGAGATAACGTCAAAACATTGACGTAAATAATTCCAAATTTTGAATTTTTGCATCTTCACATTGATCCCAATGCATTTTCGAAATAAATTAATGAAACTAGTGGCCAATTGGGGCATAAGCCTCAACAAAATTATTAGGTAACTATTCAAAGAGAAACTATTGTTTGGTGTGTAAAATGCTAAGAATAAAGTTTTCTGGAAATTAATTGACTCATGTGAAAATAACAAAGTATCGGAAAAATTTTGTATGCAGATAAATCATGGCAGCATGATTTAAAATGGCAATTGGTGACCTCACTGTTGAAGTGAGGAGCTTGACAGTGAATACACTTCACGCACATTTTACCCACATCATGCTCGCTAACTGGAAATTCATCATCGAGCTCTTGTTGTAAGGTAAAATGTTTTTGTACTCTTCTGAGTGCCCCGTTAGGTATGTCTTTGTATAGATTTGTACTCCCTGCGTTCAGTTTCATCCCTGCGTTCCTAATCTTCCCCCTTCTGCACATGCGTCCATATCCTACATACACAACAAACGCACCCGTGATCCTGAACGGCAAAAGACTTGAAGAATATAAAGTTTTTCGGATAACTTAAACTATTATACACATAAATTATATACAATAAATTATAACCTAACTATCTTAATTAATATTTAATAATATATTTGTGTTTAACTATTGCACACAATAAATTATTGTACACTAACAACCAAACATTATTATCGTTACCTTACAACTGATGAATTTCATTGTTACTTACCGAATATCCACGTTATCAATGAAACAATGGCTGAGCGAAGTTTTATCAACGAAAGCAACACAAAACAAAAACCGAACAACGTTATTGTTTCCTACCGAAGGTCCACGTTATCGATAAAACAATGACCATGCAAAGTATTGTCAACGAAAGCAACAAAAAAGCTTATTATCGGGCTCACTCAAAACCAAAACCAATGCAGATATTTTTCCTGTGGTCCTCGGGTTGAGACTCATAGAAGAATCCATCGAACACGCAAATATAATTAGCGGTTCTCACGCAATTTCCGCTGATACTACACAATTATATAAATATATATGTATATTAAAAGCATCACCTTGAAGTTGTGCGGTTGTAATGTGTCAGTTATCAGGTTAATTGTTGTCATATACAACCTGATGGGCCTCAATTTTAAATTAAGCGTCTTCAAAACTACATTTAGACAGTTTTTTTTTTTTTTTTTTTTCCAATTAATATTTAAGATATATATACTCGAAGTGCTCGAGTTTCAAAACAATGTAACATAATATTGGTAGGTAATTAATACAATAGTTTACGATAATTCGCTCATACGGATATGCTGCATGACCGGATTTTTTTTATATCACAGATTGAATTTATAAGTAAATTTGGAAAAATGATACATCACTTGAATGTTTCAAACATATTAGCCATAGAATTCTCTTCGCTGATCGGTAGGTATCGCTCCGTCTAAATGTCGTTTTGAAGACGCTTAATTTCAAATCAGGTTGTATATGACAACAATTAACCTGATAAATGACACATATCTTCCTTGTGGCTTAGAATTCGAGTTACTGAATTCATTATAAATCTGGCATATCAAGATTTTGTTTTATATCACCATTGTCAAAATTAAAGCTGGTCTGAGAATATTATTTTTCACTATTATCGAAACGCACAGATCAATGTACCAAAACTTGTCTTATTCTTTATCATCTATTAGGTATAGACATAAGAATACCAATATGTTCTATTAAATACAGAAATCAAGAAGTCAATGGGTGTTTACTGTATATATTGGAATAGATTTTAATGCGTCTTTTAATCGAATAATAGGTCCACGGCCAATCTTCGATCTACCTATGTTTACGTATACATAATAAATGTAGTTTGCATCGTAGACGTCGTGCGTGTTACTGAGACAGATCAATGAAGTTATGGAGATATCTCGCGGAATTAAAGCTCTCTCCTTGTTTCAACCCGTGTCACACAGGAAAGAGAAAGAAGGGAAAGAAGATTGCCGCGGTAGATTGTAACTGTCGGCAGTCACTCACATCGCAAGCCCTTTGCACGGAAACTTGTAATCGTTTTACCTGAACATGGGTTGAACTAGTAAAGAAAGACAGGTCACGCCTTCCTAAACAATCATCTCCAAGTTATGTGCGAGCAGTTTCTGAGGTAATTTTAATACAGAAATAATGAGAATAGAATGCATTGTCCTGTAGAATAAGTTGCTTGTATACCACCAATGTGTATTGTGCAAGTATGTGTCATGTATGCATGATTTTATGGTGTTTTTTCATGTTGAATCGTGTTATGATATTTGCAACAACTACATGGGGAAACACCCTAAAATTGTCCAGTATTTCACTTTTCTTACTCATTTCCACACTTCAAAAAGTGTACTAAAATGTGGGTTTTCGATGTTTTTATAATTGCTGTGGCAAATTTCAATAAATGAATATTATTACGACGTTCAGCACGAAAAAATACCCCAAAATCGTGTATTACACGTGGCAATTGAATATCTTAAAAAAATCAGTACTTCACAATTTTAGCACTTAAGGGCGGAATTCCGCATTTTTACAACGGAATCAAGCCCGTTGGTGCACACTAAAAAATCAAGTGACGGGTCATTTCATCATGAAGTTTCACGTATAATTCAAATCTGCAATAAAAATAGGGTTTCCCATACAAGGTAACGAAGTCGATGTCAATTGTGCACGTTTGCGCACGTGCTCAATGCGCAATTTAGTCATTTTTTAGATCCTTACAAAAAACCTTAGGATTGAAAAAAAAAATTTTTTTTTTCGACCCATTATTAATGATGTTAGCAGTGGGTGGGGGGACGTATTTGGGGACACCCAGAAAAAAGACAAGATTAACCCCCCCCCCCCCCCCATCAAATTTTAGTGGTTTACTTTTCAAGATACGTAGATTCCGAAACACGAATACAATTTGTTTTTTATAAACGCAAACAAACAAATTTATGTGTTTCAGAGCTTGCTGATCAATTTAGGTTACGTGTCTGACTGTCTGTATGTCTGATGACTGTGTGCCTGTCTGTGGTAAATCCTTCTCAAAACTATACCGGATTTCAGTCCGACGATGAAAATCTGAGGGTTTGTGCGGGATAGCTTCTAGACGGTCTTCAAACTTTCATTTCCGTCACATAAATAGTAGTCTGTGCAAATGTTTCAACATTAGGTAATGTAGTCATTATTTAATTATTCGTTCATTACATTTTTATTCATAGTTACCCAACCAGAAGTTATGGAAATGTATGCCAGCCCATTTGACTTGCTACTTATTCCAGGATTAACCCCACTCAAGTGAAAAAGGTTTTCAGAACCATCTTTTAAAAATAAAATGAAAATGGTCCTTATTTCTGCCAAACTATAATGGCGAAGATTTTTAGCGCATTTTCTTAAAAAAAGGAAAAATGAACTATTTTGTTCACATTGTCCGTTGATGTATGTATGCATGTCCTCTTAAAATCGTTTTAATGCCACTTCTTGACGTCCGATTTTGATGAAACTTGGTATGGATGTAATCTGTGACATGGCGAGGACAAAGATTTATTATGGGGCTGTCGACGCATGCGAGTTCATTGATCAGCTGAGTGAACTCGAAAGCTACATATTTTGTCTCCTATTCTACGTAGGAAGCCGAAATTTAATCACTGAGAGGTAATTAATCAGCTGAGTGTGCTCCAAAGCTATTTTGTCTCCCATTCATTGCAGGAAGCTGAAATTTGTGAGGGAAGCTCAATGAAGAATGCTGAAGACATCTTAGAGGTCATAGATCAGCTGAGTGTGCTCCGAAGCTATTTCGTCTCTTATTCATTGCAGGAAGCTGAAATTTGTGAGGGACGCTCAAGGGGGAATGCTGAAGACGACTGAGAGGTCATTGATCAGCGAGTGTGCTCCAAAGCCGTTTTGTGTCCTATGCAACGCAGGAATCGTCTATTTCACGCGGATTTCATTACAAGAAAATGCGCTATCATGTGACTCACTTCATGAGCTTTGATCTGCCTGTTTCAGAATACTTCTATTTATTGGAAAAATCCTTTATTGTAGATTTCTTGTTCCTTAAATCTGTGTTTATTCATGTTCTAAAATGCCTTTGACGTCATTTTTATTTGAAATTAAATGCTTTCTTTAGTTTATCTTGTAGCCATTTTCATGTTAGCTACCGAAGAATTTTATAATAGTACTTAAGCTAGCATTTAGATAAAAGAAATCTAAAAGCAAACGGAAACTTGTAAACTTTTACCTCTTGCACGGAAAAAACTCATGCATAGATATGCCGTTTGGCAATCATTTATTGACAATATAATATTATGTAATTAAAATTAGATACTTTTAGATAATAAAGGTCGATGAGAACATATACAATATATATTATTATGTTCCGTTTTTACACCACGTCGATTGTAGGTGAGATAAGAAAAAGTAGGTGAAATCACGGAAATTAAAAATTGGAATTATTTTGTTGTTGTTTCGTTAATTGCTAAGAAATGGTGACTTCCTCATTTTCTGGATAGAGTAGCGTGATAAGTATCGTACAACCTAGTTACCCATTACATTTTGAGATCACGATCACGCTTATTTTGTCATGATCCCCAGCCCAAAGACATATATATGTCAATATTTACTGTGTTGGAGATGTAGAGATTTCTAAATGCTGATATTTTGTTTTTTATTGTTATAGTTGGTTGTTTGTTGTATGAATGTAAGTTTGTGTACGTAATTTATTGAGTGTTTGACTAACTACCGATATTTTTTAGATTTTTTTTTTCTCGTGTACGTGATTTCATCCTGGGGCATTTCGGTCCCGTGGACCGATTGTTAATCTTGTTTAGGGGTGCTCACCAAGAAATAGGTAGGCATCCTTGGGGAGGCCACCATGGTGGGTCAGGTCCCGGCCCGACCGCGCCGCCCTTCGGGTGGCAGAAGAGGTAGATGTGTACCCTATTTATAAATTTTTTAAATATTCTAATCCTTTTTTTTCTGGTGTTTATTTAAAGTTTTTTTTTCTCTCCCATTGTGTTGGCTACTTACTCAATATATGATTTTTTTGTTTCTAGTTTGGCTTATAATAATTAATATTGACAATTGTCCTGCACATTAAAACGTCGAGTTCTTATCATCTATTGGTCCAATTTCGTTCAACTTAGGGAAGTAGATGAGTTTTAGAATTAGAATTAGAATTAGAACTAGGAAAATTTCCTATTAATTATATTGCCATTGGTGGAGCAATAACTGTACTCACGCGCGAAACTAAAATTGATCGACACACACAAAACTCCAGGAAAAATTGACTGATTTTTTATGTAATTTTCAAGGATTGTGCGGTTCAGCTCCTGTACGTTCTATAAATTTCATTGCAGTTGAATATTTAGTTAGTAGTCTGTGCGCATGCGCAAACGTTAATTTCTTAAAACGTCGACTTATCAATCATTTCGACTCTTACTTTGTTCTTCATCCAATCTATCTGTCCATGTTACAGTATGTGATGGAGCTATACTGCCCACACAACTTAGCAAACATTTTTTCAGTCGATTACAAAAAAGGGGACGTAGAAGTGTGATAAGTAGGTTGGTATTATTGTAAGTATGTAATGACGACAGTTCAAGAATTATCTATTAAACTGACTGTACTGGTTTGTTTGAATTCAAAAAATTTGGTCATGAGTGATAGAACAAGATAAAAAAATCAGACTGAATTCAGTAAACAATTCAAAAAAAAAAAAAAAAAAAAAAAAAAAAAAGCTCAACAAACTCCCCATTAGCGCATCCCATCTTCCGACTTTTCTAGTTTGTTGTACAGCAGGTAAAAGCCGACATAATAATATTAAAAGATTCTAAAGATAATATAGCTACCTACAAATCGAACAGGTGCATACCAATTTATACAAATATACACACAAAGGCGATTTTTTAAGAATGGTCCTTTATTGGATACACTCCTCCTCTTCTGCATTCTGATTTTTCTTTTAGAAATTCGAGGATAAATTGATTATTTTCGAGTAAATTGAGCGTGTTTCAATTTTGCAAGTTGGCAAATTAGCAAGTTGGTATTTTCTGGCATTTGGAAAACTTTATCATTTCTTAAATTGCATTAATCGATAAACTGTATTTTAGTTGAGGTTTCCCAAAAAATGTCGCAAACGGTGTGAATTGGAAACCGTGCGAGTAGATTTGTTAAAATATATTTAAGAAGAAGCCACTAAGGAAACTGAAAAATCGCGAAATGCTCAACGAGCCGTCGACATTTGCTCGTTGGAAAATCAGAGGTTTGAAAATTGAAATTTGAAGTTTGGCAAATCAGAAAGTCTTCAAGTTGAGAAACTGGTAACGCCGGTTGGGACATCAAAAACTAGGGAAATGTAGGGTCATCAAAAAGTAGGGTGGAGGTCATTTGACAAATCATATACAAATTTCAAATTAAAAAAATGTGAAACAAATAATTAGAATTGGAAATTTCCCCAGATCTTCCCCCATTTAAAAATGAACAAGTTAGACATTTTCAAAGTTGGTATATCGAAAAGGCCGATTGAGACAGATAAGAAAGGAGGGAAGCGGGGGGAAAAAATATGCTGAACGGAAACGTAGAAGTTGACTAATTGGCAAGCCAAGAATTAAGCAATTTAAAGAATCATACAAAAAATTCCAAATGAACGATTTGACCAGTTGAAATGTTTTCCAATAGGGTCAGGGGGGGCAAGTGCGTACCTGTTTTTCATAAATCTGACTTTGTGATGCTACTATTTCCCTCGAACTACAAGTTGAATAATGACTACAGTTTTATTACACTCCCCAGACCTTTCTACGTCGAAAAATGTGTGGATATAATGATTTGAAGTTAGTAATTCATTAAGAATTGAGAAAAACCTAGGAGCATTCAAACAACGCACTTGCCCCCTGTTGGGGGGCAAGTGCGTTCGTAAAGTGGGGCAAGTGCGTTTTCAACTTTCTACCCGAAAAATAATAAAAATAAAATGAACCAATGCAGGTAGATGTTAGGTATAATTTGAAATGAATTGTTAATGAAAAATAAAACGCCGCAAAATAAATCATTTTCAGCATCACAACATGAATTCCTGAGTTGATAAAATGGTCAATAAACTCATCCACTTGTTGGCTGTCCTCTGATTCCCTGTCGACTGGGGAATGAGGTTTGCATGAGAGAGAATTTGAAGGCTCCAGAGTTTTGCAGAATTAGATAGGACTGAGGTTTGGGAGAAGCATGTGGTTGTGCGTGGTGGTTGAGGAAGAGGTTCTGAATGGAATATAGGCTTCAAGACCTTGGTTTTCTTATTTTTCCTGGTAATTTCATGGGGTTTTTAATGAAACGCACTTGCCCCTTATTTTAAAACGCACTTGCCCCACTGTCAAAGAAAGAGGGGCAAGAACGTTTTATTGATTTACTGCAGAAATTTGTATAGCCTTGAAGTTATCAAGGGCGTAGTTTATGCTGAGACAAAAGGTTTAAAGATAAACAGTGGAATAAACATGAAAGGAAGGGTTTTTAGACAAGAAAACCATTAAAAATTGTACCTCCCTCAGATTCACACTCTGATATTAGACGAAGGCTTCGCGGAAAATGGTTCCAATTACGTTTATTTGTTCGCTGAGGAGGTTAACATTTTTATCAGGTGATAATTAACACCTGTTCTATCATTTGCTAAGAAAATTATTAAAATAGAGTGGCCTCATAGCGAAATAAAACGAAGAGACGCACTTGCCCCCAAAACGCACTTGCCCCCCCTGACCCTAAGGGAAATCGGAGGTTAAAAAATATTGAAGTGGACGGTGGAGGATTTGGTGTACGGAATATCAGAAGGTGAAAAACTAGTAGGTTATGAATTAAGTGAGATCGGATATCGGATAAAGTTCTGTGAAAATTAGCAAGTAAATTTAATTTAATTTTTTTACCGATTTTCTCAACTGGCCAAAAAAGTTGGGAGGGGATTGAACACCTGGTGCGACTGCCCTGACTGTAAGTTTGGTTTTATCAGACCAATTCTTACCCTTGAGGATCAAAAACAGTTGTTTGCAAGAATCCGTTTGTCTGTCTGTGGTTTTTTGTGTTCTGTTGTTTTCTGCTTGTACGTATGCCAAACATAGTTGCACCTATTATAATGGGCCATTTAGATGCATCCATGTGGGCTCTTATGGGTTAAACCAATGTGAGTCATGACAAAAAAGGACTGCATTTGTATTTAACCCACAAAATTCGTTAATCATTCGTGAGATTGATTTGAGTTTATTACAAAAATCTTTGAGCCAAAACAATCTTTCTTAACATATGACTTCACCGAAACGTTGGTTAGCTTCTTTTAATCCCATGCTGTTGATACATGAATGCAATTTCATTACCGAATTTAATTTCATAGAATCAATTAGTTTCGATAGATAGGATTTTTTTTTCTTTTTTCAACCGATGTGTTCTCACACAAGTTAGGATAGAACGTTCGATTTTGTTACATTCTGAGTTGCAATTAAAAGTTTCGGTCCCAATGGAGATTTATCGAGAGCTCGGGAGGATTTATTCATTGAAGGATTTGAGGTTATTTTTCTCGTCAACAACAGCCAAAAAGCTTCCCCGAGAGGTTTCCATTGGTGCTAACGTTAGGTTGTAATAAAAACACCGAGTTATAGTGAGAACGGACCGAACGAACACGAGTTTTTCCCGCAGAAACAAACTCACTTGAAAAAAAAGGGAAAACAGGAACAGGATCCATTTCACGGAAGCTGTGCCTTGGAATCCATTAACTGGCGCTTAGCCCCTAGCAATAATTAAGCGCTTATTGGCGGAAAGCCGACTTTTACCTCTGTGCAGCCACAATCAGCCTAATAGCATGGCGATCGTAGGGGGATAGTGGCAAGAGCTGGACGGGGTTATTAGCTCAAGGGCCTTGCGGTATTGTTGGACTGTGTAATTGTTGTTACATGGTCGATGGAGTTGTTCTGTCTAAAGGCGAGGGTAGAGAGGTTTTCCGTTTCCGTAGAGTTCGATCCGACTGTAGTTGGATTATGTAGGTGTTCCCCAAACAAGAGTGTCACGCGTGAATGATATCTTTGTGGCAATCACCTGGCTTACAAGGGGAGCTACTTATTCTATGTGTGCACCTATACGCTTTCATCCATCTCAAAATGCTTCACAACATTTCATTTTTCAAATTATGATAATCTTTTTTGTACTTATCACTCGGCTATCCTGGTTGATTAGCTAGTATATATTATTCTCCTCAGTCGATCAAATTATCATCTTCTTCCATAAACTTCTGGTTGAAATTCGATGAGTGTTGGGTGCCATACTTATTGCTCCCATTGCGGATATCATTAATTTATTCATTTGCTTTGAACCCCATGCAAGATCAAAAAACAATATGTCATCAAGATCAATATTATAGTTTACTATCTGTACCCTGCCACGCTTCGCTGTGGCACATTGTGATGATTGTATGGATGAGAAATAGGAATCAAAACAAAGATAGTTATGTACTTATTTTTTTGATAAGTTAGGTTTAAAGGTGCTTTAATATTGGCTTTTAAATATGTTTGAATAAATTTGAAGTTATTTATGATTTTTCCAATCTTGAAACGTTTTTCCCACATTTGGATGTTTTGTCCTCCCTCAAGTCATCTAATCGTGGTTTTCCACTGATAACACTATACTGCACCCAGAGGAGTCCCATTCAAAAGTTCAGCATCTCAAGTTGAGTAAGAATAAATTATATATAAAATAACTGCAGGTATATTGCTGAATTGAGCTTACTCAGGTGATCAGGATGGATTGTGTCGTTTCATTCGACTTTTCATAGAGGCTACCTTACAAATTGGAATGCCCTAGGGTGAACAGGAAAGCATTTATCTCACTCAGCTGATCAGGAAAGAGCTCATCATTTTATTCATTTCTCAATGTCACAGAGAGGCTTCTTGTGTAATTTCAAATTCCTAAGGCGAATAGCAGAGAATATACCTAAGCAAGCTGACCTAGTTGGAACCCGTCATTGCATTCGTCTCTTAATGTCGTAGAGCGGCTCCCTGTCATATTTCACATTCCTAGGGTGAGATAATTTAGCTCACTCAGCTGATCAGGAAAGAGCCCATCATTTTCTCCGTTTCTCTAATTAGCTAAGTCATCAGATCTAGCCGGAACTCGTCATTGCATTTGTTGCTTAATGTCGTAGAGAAGCCCCTTGTCAATTCTTTGGTGATAAGGAGACAATTTGGCTCACTCAGCTGATCAGGAAAGAGAACATAATTTTATTCGTTTCTCTATGTCCCAGAGAGGTTCCCTATCAATTTTCAAATTACTAGGGTGAATAGGAGAGCATCTAGCTAAGTCATCTGATCTGGTTGGAACCCGTCATTGCATTCGTCTCATAATGACCTGGAATGGCTCACTGTCAAATTTTGCATTCCAAGAGAGCGAATAGGAGATAATTTAGCTCACCCTTCTAATCAGGAAAGAGCCCATCATTTTAATCGTTTCTCGATGCCCCAGAGGGTCACCCTATCAAATTTTAACTCCCTTGAGTAAACCGGAAAAAATATTTAGCTCTCTTTTTTCTGACTTTCTGATGTCAGCTTGTCTGTCTGTGGTAAATCCTTGTCACACCTAAAACTATTCCAAGTCACAGTCCGATTCCGAAGAAATTTCCAGGGATTGTGTGGGATAGCTTCTAGACGGTTCCCTATAACTTTCATTGCCGTCACATGAACAATAGCCTGTGCGCATACGCAAACGTTAATTTATTATAACATCGATTTCTTATCATCTAGTGGAATGGTTTCGTTGAAACTCGGAGAGTAGAATGCTATTTGTTCTTGAAAAATTCCCTATGAATTTACCCAATTTATAGAGTAATTATAAGTATAGCGCATGTTCAAAACTAAAATCAATCAACAGAGAGACAATCAATCAACTCTGAGACTAATGGACTGATTTTCATGAAATTTTCAAGGATTGTGCGGTTTGGCTCCTGGACGTTCCCCTATAAATTTCATTGCCATTGGATTAGTAGTCGACTGTGCGCATGCGCAAACGTTAATTTCTTCTAACGTCGTCCTATGAATTATTTTGACTTGACTTTGTTCTTCAACTAATTCTATAGGTACGTCCATGTTACAATGTGTGAGGAAGCTACACTGCCCAGCCTTCTTGGCATACGTTTTTTACAAGCAATAGGTATTGCTAAAAGCATCCCGGTTTCTTCAACTCCAATATAACCCTAGCTACGTTAAAACTCCCCCGACATACATTGCTACAGTTATTAAGGCGATTTTAATAACAATTTTGATAATTTATCTTTACGAATAGAAACTGCTCGGCTCAACCCACCAAAATCGTTTTGGTATGGTTGAATTTTTTATCGAAAGTTCTTTACGGCTAACACCCCCTTCAACATTTGACGTGAAAGGGTCAACGCTCGTTCGGTTTTTCTTCAATAACGAAGTTGTTTACCCTGGCGACGTCGGTTGGGAAGTCCAAGTTCACAACGAAGGAATGAATCTATGGGATTGTGATCTAGCCTATACCATCCCTGAAACTTTATCATCAATTTGTGCACACCCGAATGGGAATCGGTGAAGAACTTTTTTAGTTTTTGAAGCATAAAAAAACCAAATTAACAATGTTATAGATTTAGATTGGTTCACAATAGTTCAGAAAACGATTTTTCGTTTACGCTTTTGGTTTATAATTTTCAATAATTATTCATTGTAATGGACCAAGAAAAAAATAAATTGGTAAATGAAAAATTTAAAAAAAAATCAATAAATAAAGTTAACCTTCCCTCCCCCCTCCAAGAAACGTTTTTTCTTTTGTTTGAAGATGCGTAGAATCTAAAAATCCAATTAAAAAAAAAAAAAAATAAAAAAAAAATAAAAAAAAAATCCGTCCGTCCGCGGCTTTTCTACGAAATTAATGGACCAAACTTCATGAAACTTGTGTTAAAATCACATTTGGGGTCTAGATGGTCCTAGAAGCTCGGCATCAATTTTTGTCCACCCTAAAGGGTATCATTAAAGGGCTAAATATTCAAAATTCGAGACCTCAGAAACTTTCTAGGTAACAGTAATGACTTTTTGCTTGTCAATGATAAATATGATCCCAATTAATCGATTAAAACCATCCGCAACGCTGTTCGTTGAACGGCGCGTTTTCCCTGAGGGCTCGAACATTGAAAAACACCTTCAAATTTCTATAAGTCATTTTTAAGGCGCAGCTAGCGTCAATTGATCAGCCGATCAAGCTCTAAATTATATCAAAGATTGCTAGAAAGCGGTACTGGTATATATAAAAATTGCCTAATAAAAATATCAGCTGATATAATGCCAATATTGGAATTATCAGGTGATGTAGTGCCAATGGAATTTATTCAAACGTTGTGCAATCGAGTTTGTCCACAATTGCCCGTGCGGAAATACCTATGAGTGAAGCATTAGTTCCTGAATGCTACAAAAAATCATCTCTTAAATTGCTCGTTTTTTTGACATGGATATGTCTTTGCTCTGGGGGGGTCAACCAAAAATTTTCGTGACGCAAAAAACATGTCACAATTTCAAATGATGTTCACGTACGACCAATCCGTTGCTAGGGGAATGGAACTTCCGTAGTTTTCATCGCATAGAAATCGTTCGCCAGTAATTGGAAAGCGCTTGATTTATGTGATAAATGGTCAAATCTCAATCTACCAATTTCCCCCTCCTTACGTACCTGGCTACATTCCTAAACTAAGTTGATTGTACTATAAACAATTTTAATAAACCGGTTACAATATTCTTAACGTAAAGCAATAGCATCATTTATTCCACTCCATAAGAAACATTAGGTATAAACCTATTGTTTTATTTGATAACGTTTCGTCCTCTTACTGAGGACATCTTCAGATCTTGGTGTGTCCAGGAAAAAATTTATAAACATCCGAATATAACGGATTTGTCAAATAAAACAGTGGCTCACCAAGTCAACTCAATGTCAAGAAAGCCAGATCTGAAGATGTCCTCAGTAAGAGAACTAAACGTTATCAAATAAAACAATAAATGATATAATTTCATTTATTAATGAAAAATCAGGCTATCATGAACATAAAAATGATAGCGCCTGTATTGGAGAAATAACTTTAATACTATGTATAGTATGCTTATTGTGTCTCCAAGAATAATAGAATAAATTCTTCATCCTACATTTCGTCGCCTACAGTCCAAAGTTAAAGGATTTTTTTACTACTCTCGAGGACAACCGTTATGAAATCCCCAATCAAAGACATATCCATGTAACATGGTATCTGCTTGTAAAGCAGATAGTGAAACTCGTTTACGAGTTTCGGTACTTTGACACGGGCCATGCTCGGGCGATTTCAATGTAAAACCAGTTTTTTTCTTTTCCAGCGGTAAATTTCCACTCGCATTTTACGTTTCAGAATATTCTGACAACTTTCGTTCCGTTCTCTCTCTCTCTCTCTCTCTCTCTCTCTCTCTCTCTCTCTCTCTCTCTCTCTCTCTCTCTACTCGCTCCAATTTAGAGAATAGGTGGAAGAGATTGATTTGAGCCTTCCCTAGCAATTTCAACATAATCCTATCATTAGGACCTATTGCGCATGCGCGAATATGAATTCCTTTTCAAACGAGTCAAATTTCAACAGTCTATATTCGATTTTTATGAAATTTTCCGGAAACGTGAGTTAGGCTGCAAATGATCCATTACTAATTCCATACCACTCAAATCATTACATCACTTTGCGCATGCGCAAACTTGAATTCCTTTAAGCTTCATTTTTTTACGCCCTAGTCGTCCAATCCTGCCTAAATTTGGTGCATAGTTGGGGAACGTTGGTTTAATTTTTCCATGATAATTTCAACATGGTTGCATCATTATTAGCTCCTGCGCTTGCGCGAAAGTGTACTCCCAGGAACTAGGTCTGTTTTCATCAGATTTAGATTACATATTCTAGGAATTTGTGGGTTAGGCTGTAGATTGTACCTTACCAATTTAATTTTTCTCATATTCTGTCATATTGATTCTACCAGACCTGTGGTTTGTTGCAGCGAGCAATCTAGCGATGATGCTACAATAATAGTCCTTTCCTGAACCCTATCATGTGCTCAATCATGTCGTTTAGCCATTCAGCCGGGGAGCTCCTCATTTAATGGAGCTCCCCTGATGAGGATCAGTGAAGCGACCGACTTGGGTGTGCTGTTGAATTCTTGGTTGTCGTTCTCAGGACATATCACCCACATTTCCAACAGAACCATAAGAGCTCTTTGGTTCCTGAAACGATATACAACGGATTTCTCTGACATCAGTGTGATTACCTTGCTTTACAAAGCATTAGTTCTCCCGAAGCTTGAGTATGCTTGTGTGATATGGTCTCCTTTCTATACAAACACATGTAATGTTTTAAAAGGGTTCAAAACACGTTTTTCAGTTTTTCAAGTTCAAAACATAGCTTTCAAGCAGGTAACTCCACAATTTGAAGTAGACTACGATTCGTTGCTCACTACTTGTAAGCTGTCGTCATTGAGCAGAAGACGTTGCCTGGTGTGGTGAACATTGACAGCACTACTTCATTACTTTTATGTTCCTCAGTTATTAAATTGTTTCTACATGGATACCAAATTTCATATCATGTCGAATTCTTGGTCGAAAGCCTTATTCTTAGAAAGGTTTTCTCCAATTAATTTATTCACCAAGAAAATATGGAAAAACTTCTCAACCCGGCCAGATTTGATCAGGAGCCCACAGCCTCCACTACTACGCAAGATTGGAAACACTGGAGGACCACTTTTGAGAACTTAATCGCCGTTGTCAAGGATATGATCGAGAAAGGTAAGTTACATCTGCTTACAGCTCATCTAGCTCCATCGCTGCAAGCTTTATATGTCAAAACTATCAACGAAATCTTTGCTAGACATTTATGGGCTTCGAGAGTTGAGCAACCTGGAGAGTCGTTTGACCAGTACCTGGAGATCCTGAAAGCGTTGGGTAAGGACTGCAAGTTCAAGGTAGTAGATGGAGAGACTCACATGAATGGCTCCATTAGGGATTCATTCATTTGTGATATGATATCATCTCTTATTCGTCAAAGACTATTTGAGAATCTGTCACTAAGTTTAGATCAAACTCATACCCAAGCTTGTTCGTTAGAAATGACTGAGAAGCAGTCACGGGCTTTTCTACAGCCTCAGGCACCCTGCGTTCATATTCAACTCTCTGCAGCACCCAAACCAACCAAAAAATGTTTCTTCTGTGGCTCCGAATTTCATCCTCGCTCCAAAAGTCCTGCCAGGGATAATATCTGTAAGAATTGCAATAAGAGAGGTCAT
Organism: Adelphocoris suturalis; assembly: GCA_030762985.1. NCBI lineage: Eukaryota > Metazoa > Arthropoda > Insecta > Hemiptera > Miridae > Adelphocoris > Adelphocoris suturalis. The sequence goes on along the minus strand of CM061040.1, from coordinate 44,769,032 downwards.
TCCCCAAGGATATGTTTGGGTTGTTAACAAATAAATAATGCTAGTATTAAAAATTCTGCCAATACTCTTTCCACCTCTTTCTTTTGTGTAATAACGGCATCTTCACACATGGCTGCCTATCAAAAGCCGTAGCTCAGGTGAAACTCAATGGTAAGAAGTTATCTGGTCTCATCGATACTGGGAGCTTTCTGAAATTTATCAATAAATCAGCGGTAGAAAAGTGTAATCTCTTCATAAAGCCCTTCTCCGGGTCTGTGCTCATGGCAGCTACAGGATAGAATGGTCAGCTGAGTGAGATCTGGAGCTAATTTCTTTTCTATCGAACCAATGAAGCTGAAATTTGAAATGGAGGCCTCTTGAGAAATCTAGAAAAGAATCGAAGAGTCTTGTAGATCAGCTGAGTGAGATATGTACCGTACTAATGTCTTCGCTATTGAACCTTTGAAGCTAAAGTTTAAGATGGCGAACCCTTGGGGCGTCTAAAAACTAATTATGAATTCTAGAATCCCACAAATTAGCTGTGTGGAATCCGGATTTAAGTTATTCGCTATTGAACCTATGAATATAAAATTTGAAATGGAGACCTCTTGGAACATTTCGAAATTAATTAAAAATTCTGAAGCGCCTAGATCAGCTGAGTGAGCTCCGGAGCTCATTTCTTTGCTATTTTACCTATGAACGGCTTATTTTTACGTCGATATGAGGTCAATTACAATTTCGTTACATATGTATAGACGAACTAGTGAAGTATGAAACTATTTTGTGTAATTTAATTAATGGACTTTTGGTAGGTGCATATGTACGTTAACGTATAGTTACTTAAATCTAGGTAATGTGCCGTAAAATTCTAATTCCAATTCTCTTTGCCGTAGAAGTCTAATAATTACCTCGAGATCTTTCCTTTGACAGGTCTTTGTTGAATGTCTATTTGAAAGTTCCAGAAATGATGAATCTAGTTTTTTTTTTAATCGACTTCTTCATAAATATGTGTTTCCACATATTTTAGATATGTTTGTAACTTATGTTTTAGAGAAATGGGTCCAGCAATGGGGCAGGGCCCTATAATTGGACATCTGGTTACTTTCTCCTTACTATTAAAGGACACGATCCTCTTACGGACTGTTGATCCTTTCCCCGGCCAAACAAATTGTCTCTACTCCTTATGGGAAGCCTTAGCGTAACCTGTGAGTTGGAACTGTTGGGTTTGGTACGTTTCAAAACTGGGCCCAGGAGCTCAGAGTCTCTTCTGATTTCGGTAAGAAAACATGGCCTTATTCATAAAATTTTCCAAATTTTAACGTTGCTTTTAGTGGATTCCAATCATTGTCCTGCAATGGTGAGCTTTTCCAACGTATTTTTTCAAGAAATGGACCGTTGGAGCTGATAGGTATTTATTCTACAATAATTCCGTCCTACTATTAGAACCTCAAGAAGGTTTCCGGTCCCAAAGTTGGACGTTCTTTCAGCTTGGACTCAGCTTTTATCAGTCCAATTTTTAGGCCGCCTAATTCAAGAATGTTGGCTAACAATAGGACAGTTTCATGAATTTTCGTGATTTTTGTCTTCGATTAAGTAATCACTAACGTTTCAAAATTTTTCACTAGGTACCTAAAAACAGTTCCTAAAACTAAGAAATAATTAGGAGTCGTTACTTTGATAGATTTAACTCAAGTTGGCTAATGTTTTTTATACGGCTATGTTATCAGGTAGGTTCAGCGTGATAAGATGAAATGAAAGAATAGTCAGTTATTTTCGTGGTCTTGCAATGCATTTCGAGTCTATATTTCACACATCTTCATCAGCCAGATTTTATTTTAGAATGACGTTGTTACTAAAATCAGTTGGTGGCTTATCTGTCAGTTTATATATATTTGTATGTATATATATATATATATATATATATATATATATATATATATATATATATATATATATGTGATGTCCCCCTCATCCTCACACAACTGTCCTTCTTCAATGTCCGATGCCATAGGGTAAACCAATCACAATACCGAATGTAAAACGTTAATAATAACACAGTTTATTATAGAAACTTTACAAACACTCGAAATTAGCGTACTCCCCCTCGACGGATCACATCATAGTAAGTTAAACAGAATCAGATTCACAAATAGGTAACGTAAAATGAAACATAAATTGGAAGACGATCCTTCCTGTAACAACAACGATAACGAACTGACTGACAAAGGTAGGTAGCAGGTATATTATATCCATCCAAGTTCGCATTTGTGCCGCGAGGGGAGTTATGAGCAGCTAGTGACGACACATTGTGTTATTCGAGTGACAAATCGATAATATAATCGAAAGTGAATAAATCGATGGATAATAATTGCTGGTAAAAAAATACATTGATTGGCGTTCGTCCTAAATTGGTAGATGGATAGTTCAGGGTTCCTCAATCCATCACACGGCGATCCTGACATTGCTGCCGTCCTCGGGAGCGCTGATCACCTGGAAGGACCAAATTCAGCCCATTAGATCGAACCAAATGGGCCTAATCTCTGCCCTAACAAGGCAAGGGAGAGCAGTGAAAGCAAAAATGGAAACTATTTCAGAGGATACCCTGATGAGCAAAGCACAGCAGAGGAGGGAGAGAACAAATACAGTGTCAGTACAATATCAAGTAGTGTCGTCCAACCAACAAACGAAGTGCGCATGCAAGGGTTACAGCAGGCAGAGGAGAGTCCAGTGCCTCAAATGAATCCAATGGCAGAGGTGAATCCAGTGCCATAAAATAAAATAAAAATCAGCCAGAGGAGCTACCAGTGGCTGAGAGAAAAATCAAGAATGCGAGAGACCGGGCTCGAACTCACTTGGGCTTGACAATCACCCTATCAGAAAAGAAGTGACTGTGAGGACGGAAGGCATCGTAAAGGGAGGGACAAAGGAAGAGGGTCCGACCATGACGAGCCGCCGTGGGTGCCAAGCAAGGTAGAGAACCGAAAACCGCAAACAACTATAATTAACACAGGCGTGACATGACTTAAACAAAACTCAGATGATCTACCAACCAGCCTCACAGGCTGCAGTCGTAGATTGACTGGGAGGATCCACAGTCACATGTGGGATAGTCCACACAAAACAATAAAGCATCGTGTCAGCCAAATTTTATTGAGAAAGCTCTCCACTATCAGGGAGAGGATTCAATTCATCAAGGGTAGGTGCCTTGCGCAAACGTTCGTGGGGATATTTCAAAAACTTCTTAGTTCCGCCAGAGACGGACTGCAACAAGTAGCGATCATCAGGCATAACTTTTACAATTTTATAGGGGCCTCTATAGGCATCATCCAACTTGACTCTATTTCTCACCTCCGTTTGTGCAAAAACTAAATCATTCACTTGAAAACGCTTTACTGGCAGTTTGCCTCTATCAAATCGAGTTTTACTAGTTTCAGCTTGTTTTTCCATCAATTGTGCGGCTGAGTCACGCAACGTTTGTAAGCTAGTGGATGGTTGATCAGTGAGGTGGTCAGCGATAGAAATTAGATGCAAAGGCCTAAGAAATTAGATGCAAAGGCCTGGAAACTCGTCCAAACATCAGCTGCATAGGGGATACCTTAGTAACACTATGAGGTGTGGTATTTAAAGCTAATTGAATTTCTCCAACACAAGATTGCCATGTTTTATGCTGATCTGATTCAGCAGCAGTGAGCATATTACGTAAGGTACTCATAAGGCGCTCGACCTGACCGTTTGCTCGTGATGCTCCTGTGGCTATAAAATGGAGGTCAATTTGATGTGATACACAAAAATCTTGAAAATCTTTAGCAGTGAAATTTGTACCTTGGTCACAGATTATACGCTGAGGAGGACCAAAGAAATTTATGAGAGATGTTAACGCTTTGATAGCACTTGCAGCACCTAAGGAACGTGTGTGCTGCAATACACAGTACTTAGTGAATGCATCTATGAAAACGTAAAGATATTCTTGAGAGTCTTTTTTTCCGCTTAGTTTACCAGAAGCATCTAAATGAATAGTGTGCCATGGTTCAGCAACTTTGGGTATAGGGTGGAGTTGAATTTGGCGAGGTCCTGAATCTGTTTTTGATGTTTTGCACACAAGGCAGTTCTCAACAAATTTTCGAACGTATTTCGCCATATGTTCAAACCAATAATGTTGGTACAATGCCTCTAAGGTTTTTTCATTACCCAAGTGGAATAGAGATTCATGGACATTAGAAACAACAGCGTACCGGAGAGAATGGGGAACAATTGGGAGGTACCTAGTGCGAGTGTGTCGCTGTACTTTCCGACACAGTACACCAGAGTGCATCTCGTAAGTGTTTTGAATATCTGAATCTATTTCGTTAGCATTCAATTTCGAAATTATTTCAGTAACAAACGGGTCATTTTGCTGAGCTGTTAGGAGCCAATCAGTTGAAATAGATGTTAATTGCACGAGTTTTTCAGAAGAAGCTTTATATTGAGGTTTAAAATTCCTATGTTTTCCATGTGGTCGCATTTTTGGGGTTGATAAACCTAATGTTGAGGTATTCACAGACAATGCCTGATTAATTTTGGGTTTGGCAATAGGTTGTTCAGGTATCGGAAAGTTGTTGACTTCATCAGCTTCTTCAATAGGATTCCTACTAAAAAAATCAACATGTTGCATACGCGAGGATTGACGATATTGCATTTTAAAATCAAAACTTTGCAAGAAAGACCACCACCGTTGAACACGAGGTATCAAGTCTTGCTTATTTTGAGTTGCGCGCAATGATGCACAATCTGTCACAACGGTAAACAAGTGACATTGTAAATAATTGTGAAAATGCTTTATGGCATAAACCACTGCCAAAGTCTCTAGCTCATATGAATGAAAGTTAGATTCTGCAGTCGTGGTTCTCTTACTGTAATAGGCTACTGGTCTCGGCTTTTTGTCAACTATATTAATCAAAATTGCGCCAAAACCTAAAGAGCTTGCATCACAGTGCAACTCAATGGGGTAGGATGGGTTGAAAATGGTTAAAATGGGTTCTGAGGTAAGCATGCCAATAAGTTGTTGGCGAACCTTTTCATGACTGTCATTCCAAGGAATTGGTCGATTCTTACTGTCATTAGCTGAATCATCAGTTTTACGGGTTAATTTAAACAAGGGAGCAGCTATTTGAGCGAAATTTTGGATAAAATGCCGAAAATAAGAAGCTAAACCTAAAAATTGGCGTAGAGTACGAAGAGTAGAGGGAGGTGGCAATTTTGTCAGAGCTTCAACTTTGGATTTGTTCGGTTTTATTTCTCCATTTTCTATCTCGTAGCCTAAGTATTTAATTTTCGAGACAATGAACAAACACTTCGAAAGGTTTAGAGAAAATCCAGCAGAAGTAAGAACTCCTAGAACATGATTTAATCGGATAAGTGCCTCAGCTTGAGTGCTTGCTGATATAAGCAGATCATCCATATAGCACGTGACGTAATCAAATGCTAAGTCTCCTAAGGCTTTCATGATTGCTCGTTGGTAAACACTTGGTCCATTGCGCACCCCAAAGGGCAAGGCCAAATATTCCCATTGACCGTCTGGTGTGACAAAAGCTAACTTTTCTATGGACTCTTCTTCAACTGGGATTTGATGAAATCCACTAGCAGCATCAAGAATAGAAAACCATCGGGCACCGTGTAAACGCGCTATTTGATCAGTTATCAATGGCAAAGGGTATCTATCTGGGACTGTATTTGCATTGAGAGCCCTAAAATCAACGGCCATTCGATAACCACCTGTCTTTTTAGGAACAAGAAGTATTGGGCTTGCATATGGAGAAGAACTCTCTCTCTCTCTCTCTCTCTCTCTCCGTAAATATATAGGGAGTAGGTATACTCGCTCTCAGGATGGTTCAATTTTCGATGAAGAAAGGAAAAACTATGATCAATCAGGAAAAATATCTTTTCTTTGTACAGCGAATAGTATTTTCGTTGGAGTCCTTCCTCAGTGGCATCACATTGAGACCTGTAGAGCAGATCGAAAAAAAAGGGGTGGGGGATCACGATTCGGATGAAATAGTGAGAGAATAATGATGGTAAATGTACTTAAATACATTTTATTTTGAGTAAGTAGAAGTGATAGGTATATGCTGATGGCTGAGGGAGGGAGGGAAATAGAAGAATTATCGAATTTATTGAAGAATAAAATACAAAAAGTTGTGCCTACCCACAAATGAAATATACATAAGCAGATTTAAGATCATCATTCTCTCTCCACTTGCTTAAAATTATAAACTGTTTTATTATAATATATATTGAACGGCTGCAACTTATTCATGTGTCCAATTTCCTAAGAGAACCTATAAAGCTAGGAAAATAAAAACACTTTAAAACCAATGTGAAATCCGGTCTTGATTGTCTTTACCAAAAACTCATTGTATGCGAACTTTGGCAGCCTAAATTGAACTACTTATGTGTTTGAGATCCTAAGGAAATAAGTAGTGCCCACCCACTAGGCCACTACAGTCCATGATTAGGAATAGGTGTCCAGCTGCTGGACCAAGGTAAGTTTCGACTTTGATAATTATTTATAAATTGTCACATGCTCTGGAAAGATAAGAAAAATTAAAATTAGAAAACCTGAGAAAAAAACTGATTTTAAAGCTAAAATTTTACCGGAAAAGCGACCTCTGACTACTGGGCTCCTTACCCTAGTTCTACCAAATCGTCATGTTCGAAGGGCAATCCGATATATTGCGCTCCAAGATATCTGCAAGATTACTACTTACGAGTGAATTTCACTCACTGTACGCCTTCCATTTCTTCCACTTTCTTTGTAAAGGGAGCTCGTATACCTCTAGAAGATACGGCCAACACCTTTTTCAGTCTTATCTCAAACATTGATGAATGACACGACTCGCAACTTTTGAAGGGTAAACGCCTCTCGACCGCTAATCCGAAATGTCAAGGAGCAGTTCCGGTGCCCCGAGAACTACAGGAGGAAACATTGATGGATCGTTCTCCTTGTTCAACTTCCTGACTTCAAATCGAGATGAAGGTGTAGTAAATAATTTGCCAAGAAGAAAAATCAGAGCTTGGGCATAGAATGATTATGATTGCTGTTACACGATCTTCATTAAGTCGATTTAGCCTTCATTGCTATCTATGCTTTTTTTGTGCAGTGCGTTTGCGCTTGCGAGAATGATGACCTCATCTTACATACATGAATCCCTCGACAACAATTGATATTTATGGACGTTCTCGATTTCCAGATTTCAATAAAAGTTGTGGATGCAAATTATTGCTCCTGCGCTTGAGCAATCGTTACAGCTAGCTCAATTTTCTTCAAATAATGTCTATAAAAATTTAGGGTTGATCGAAAGTGATGCCGACATTGCTGGCGCTTCCCGACCTGTGTATGATTTTCGAGTCAAACGTCATAATGTTTGGTCCAGTAAGTAGTTTCGGTGAAAAGCATAGGACGGTTCCGGCGGATGTTGGACTGGTGGAGCGGCATAAACCCTAAAACCAAAACACTCACAGAACCAACTAATATACCATCTCGAACTGCTACACAACTAATCTACCTTTCCACTGAACAGTGGACTCCTCATTCAGCTGCTAGAGTGACTTCACTCTTCGCGTCACCATTACTCATTCTTGTGTGGGAACCTGACAAGTAATAGGTATGTTGGTTATTACACATTAGGCTGGAAGGATGGATCACTCACAGAACCCTAAATTTACGGTAAATATTTATCATGAAATGTTTTACGGCTGGACCTATGTTTTCTAGGCTGTCATAATTTTTTTGCGTCACGTTATTGTGACATGTAACTATTCCAAAGATTTCCACTTACAACGTAGCCGTTCTTAGAGAAATGTAACTTCGACAGTTTTTACCCGACTGAAGTCGTTCACCACTTATTGGAGTTATCTCATTTTATGCTTGAATCTGACGTTGCCTAAAAGCTTCTGAACATGAAGGCACCTGAGCTACACGCAAAGTCATTAATGAAGAGTAAACAGTTCAGGAGTTATCGCGTAACTATCGCGAACCGCAGGATTTTGATGCATTAAGAGACGCTACATATCACATGAATATGTTAAAATGTATTGTAATGTATACAAGATGAACTTAATGAACACTTTGAGTGCTACCCCTTCCTTTTCAACAAAATCCACAAGTATTCCCCTAATATTCACAAGCTCTTGGGCAGAAATACTTGCAGCAACGTACTCTGCTTCTGATGAGGATAGCGCTATGCAATTTTGCTTCCTGGAATACCATGCAACAGGATTTCCATGATGAGAAGTCAAAAAAACGCATAGGTGCGCTTTTCCGAGTAGCTCGGTCATCCCCCAATCCGAATCATTAATGCCAGCCAGTCCATCTTTACAGCCTTCAGAATAAAATAGACCAATAGTCTTCGAATGTACCAAATAACGTAGGCACCTTCTAGCTTCGTTATATGGCTGAGCTGTTAGCCTATCGAGAAATCGACTGAGGTATGAAAAACAGAAGGCAATATCGGGTCGTGATATGAATGAAATATACATAATGAACAAACAAGTCATCGATAAGGTAATGAGGTGTGAAAATTTGTTTCCATAGGTGTCTCGACTTTCCGAAAGCAGCTCATATTAAATTCTGCAGCTAACTTGTCAATCATATGCGTTTGTCGTATTTTCAGACTTGTTTCCAATCTTGATAATTCCATTCCGAAAAACCGATTCGCGTCACTGCGGTCCTTCACTTTGAATTCCTTATGTAAGTCCACGAAAAGCTGTTCTATATCTTTTTCGGATCCAATAACCAGGGAATCATCAACGAACAAATAAGATGAACATTCCCCTTTGAATAAAGGCAGACATCATAGCCCGACCGTTCAAATCCAAGTTTTACAATAATTTCATTAAGTTTTATGTTCGAACACTTGGCGAATTTCCATGTCCATATAAAGTCCTTTTGAGTTTGAAGAATTTCGCTGCAGATATAGATGTCGGTGTCCAGTAATCCATTTAAAAATGCAGTGGGTACATTCAGTTGGGTACATTGGGTACATCCAATTTTCCAGTTCCGTTGAACAGCTACTGAGAGGAGTATGCGGACAGTCGACATACGGCATACAGGTGCATAACATATGGAACCAGGAAACCACGAGCAACCAGCCTCACTTTTTTGTAACCTTCATCTTCTATTTTGAAAATTCACCTAGTGCCTATGGCCACTTTTCCTAGTGGAAGCTCAGCGGCCGTTCATGTACCGAGTTTTTCATGAGATTGTAACTCATCATCGATAGCTAGACACCATTCTGGAGATTTCACAGCTTCGAAGTAATTCTGAGGTTCATTTGGAGATGCAGAAAGAAAGCAATAGGCTGTATATAACTTATAGACATCCCTCAAATGAGTAGACGTATTCACACTTCTTCCAGACGTAGTTTTCCTCTCGACTGGCTCGGTGTCTTTGTGTTCATCCCCGAAGCTATTAGCTTTTTCTTCAGACTCATTTTCCGTTTTTGGATCCTCATCGTTACTGTAATCTTCATTTTACTTTTCAGGTTTTTCGTTCTTCTTTTGATTGTTGTCCATTGAAATTGGCACAGGGCGCATCTCATTACTCTCTACCCCTTCAAGTTGAAGAATTCCAAACTCCATAACTCTTTCATCAAACGAACGATCTCTCGAACGGTCTCTCGAACGAGCAATTTTCTTCTCTGATGGCATATATAATCTGTAGCCTCCACCTCAATATCCTACCATCACAGCCCTTTTTGCTCTAGGGTCTATTTTACTCTCTTTGGGCAAAATATTGAACCAATAACGGCATCCAAATATCCTCAGTTTTTTCAATTTCATTTTGGCCATGCCATAATAGCACTGGAGTTTTTACTAGAAGAAGAGCAGATGGAGGCGTTGGCTGCAGAATTTAATATGAGATTTTCACGCTGAAAAGGTCAAACTGATTACCTTATCGATGACTTGTTTGTTCATTGATGTATATTTCATTAATATCACGACCCGATATTGTTTTCTGTATCTCATACCTCAGTCGATTTCTCGATAGGCTAACAGCTCAGCTATATAACACAGCTAGAAGGTACCTTCATTATGTTGTACCTTCGAAGACTATTGGTCTAAATTATTCTGAAGGCTGTAAATATGGGCTGGTTGGCATGAGTGATTAAGATTGGGGGGGGGGGGGGGGTGACCGACCTACTTGAAAAAGCGTAAGCGGTTTTGTGGCTTTACATTGTGGAAACCCTGTTGCATGGGATTCCCGAAAGCAAAATTGCAAGCACTATCCTCACCAGAAGCAGAGTACGTTGCTGCGAGTATTTCCGCCTAAGAACTAGTGAATATGAGGGGAATACATGCGGGTTTTGTTGAAAAGGAAGTGGTAACACTCAAGGTCAACAACGTTCGTGCAATTTCAATGGTCACGTCGTGGGGATATGCTAAGCGTGGTAAAAATCTATAAATTCGTTACCACTTTATCAAGAACTTGGGTATATACAAAATGAGAATTTTCAATCAAATATATTCCAACTACAGAAAATTGTGCAGATTTGTTTACAAAATCGCTTGGTGAGGGGAAGTTTGTGAAGTTTCGTCAAATGTTGGTGAAATATATGTCGTGTCGGTGTTCTGTGGAATTTTATTCTCAATGTCATGTATTTTGAAAAACTTTATTCTTGATTTGTATTTTATTATGCTCTGTCCCTTCACTATTCTTTGACTCATTGTACAACTCGTTTGTTTTGTCTCCCTGTAATATTTATATGTGGCAATTTTATTTCTTTTGAAAAATGCATAAGACTTAAAATTGAAGGAGGGGGTTGATGTTAGAGTTGTAATATGTGTCCACTAGATTCGCTAGCAGTCTCACCCTTTGGCACGAGTTCATCAGTTGGTTCAGTTCGTTGTCATTGTTCGCAAGAGTGTCTTTTATGAAATGAAGTTTCGTCCACTCAAGTTTTCGTTTTCTTTGTTGGTTATCCCGCAAAATAATTCACTTAGAACTAATTTATGCATGACTATGTAAAAACATACGGAAACACTTGTCAATTATATAGTTGATTCATAATTAACCATCTTGGTTTACTGTACCTTAAATGATTTTCAATCCGATGTTAATAGACCAACCGAACAAAATGATACTATAGAAATGAAAACAGTAAGGTAAGGTGGCTGAAGGCGAGTAATGTGTTTTTGAGCACTATTAGTTCTTAAAAAACGGAACTATTTGAAACTCCTGTCACCACAATTGTGATAGAGGAGCATCATTTGGATAGTTCTCATTTTTGTTATATTTGTTTTATTGGGAGCGGGATGAGTGAGTCAGGTCATGATAAGACGCCGCGCAGATAGGTCTTGTGACCCGTGAGCGTTCAGGTTAGCATCCATCTGGTGCTGTCCCTAGGTTTACGTTCACGGGCGTGGCCACGTGGGTGACAACGTGGAAAGCAAAAACTCTCTATTCTCTCCAGTAAAACCGTGGTTTTTTTAGTATTGAAATTTCAAAGTAGAGATTCATTTAATGATGATGATTGTGATCATGTGAACATAAGTACCTACATATTATATGTCTGTTTGAATCAGACTATTGAGACGTAGCTATCCAAACTGATAGTCATTCCAATTCTTTTCTGTATATTTTGACGGAGAATAAAAGTTCAGCATTTTGCGATGAACACTCTCTTCTCAAAAAATCCTACAAGTTTTTCTTTTAAAAATACTGCAAATTATTACATAATATTTTATTGTTTCTGTGGTTGCCCTTCCTCCAAAATGCTAAGCATGGTAAACATATACATACCTACTCGTATTCGCTACCACTACATCAAAGACTTATATACAAAATGAGAATTTGCAATCAAATATGTTCCAACTACAAAAAATTGTGCAGATTTGTTTACAAAATCGCTTGGGAAGGAGAAGTTTTTGAAGTTTCGTCTAATGTTGGTGAAACAAATGTCGTGTCGGTGTTGTGTGGAGTTTTATTCTCAATGTCATGTACCTATTTCAAAAAACTTTATTTATTCTTAATTTGTATTTTATTATTTTTATTATGCTCTCCCTACTTTTATAATTTTTATTATGCTTTGTTTTGTCTCCCTGTAATTTTTATATGTGGCAATTTTATTTTTGTTGACAAATGCATATTCAAGACTTAAAATTGAAGGAGGATGTTGATGTCAGAGTTGTGATATGTGTCCACTAGATTTGCTAGCAGTCTCACCTGTTGGCTGGAGTTCATCAGTTGGTTCAGTTCATTGTCATGGTTCGCAAAAGTATCTTGTGTTAAATAAAGTTTCGTCAACTCAAGTTTTCGTTTTCGTTGTTGGTTATTCTGCGAAAGTTTGTGGGCCCAGGTCAGGCGCGACTCGACGGGAATTTAAATTAATATTGACGCGTAAACGCTGAGTATCGTCGTGCATTCGTCATCGTTTAAATGGATCATGAGTTTAATAACGGTTTTAGCTATCCCCATCTTGGAAGCTGGAAACTTCAACAACTGAAAATTTAGAATAACATCGATCCATAAAGGAGAAAGTTGTTATGAAGTTTTTGATCAGGACCCACCACCAGCCAAAAAAAAAGAAGAATTAAAGGCTTGCCTTGTAAAATATGCAAAAGCTCAATCGGTAATTATATTGGGTGTCTCTGATAAACATCTCGACAATATAAAGGACTGTTATTCAGTCAAAGATCAAATCAAGGCACTTGCCGATGTTTTTGAACGATCGAGTTCGTTTACTAAACTCACTTAATGGAGACGTTTTTTTACACTCGGGTCAAATGCCCATGGAGGATTAAAAGATATTTTTTTGGCGATTCGACAGTACTGTGCGAGAGTAGAGACAAATCGAAGACACTGATAACATTTGCTTTCTATTGTTATCTCTCCTCCATCGTTTTGATGATGTTGAGACTGCACTCGAGAGGCAGAATGATACCAAAATAGGTTTTGTAAAGGCCAGATTATCAGAAGAAGAAATGAAAATGAAATATCGTCAGTAAGATAGAGATGAAGTAAGCTTCACTGCTTCCTATCGCGGTCGTAGCTGCGGTATCGTGGGCGACGGTCCCGAAATCGTGGACGCGGTCGCGGTATTCAAAAATCACCTCATTCTACAGTGTCCTCAAATCAAGCCGCACATTCCGCTGAAGGTACAATTGCGCTGTAAGCAGCTAATATTCGCTCACAAAACAACAATTCAGATGACGCAAGGTTTGTCCTAGATAGCGGTGCTGGCAATAATTTTTTCATTGTCAGTTCGGAATCACAAATGACTGACGTACGCTCACTTGATCGTCCTGTATCCATTTACATACGTACTTAATGGGCAAAAAATAATGGCTAATAAAATTTGAAAGTTGAATGCGATTTGTCAAGGCCAAAATATCACTGATGAAGCTCTCATCGTTCGAGAAATTGGGCACAACCTGTTGCCAGCCTCCAAATTGGCATCCCGAGGTTATCAGATAGTATTTTAACTTGTATACGCAAATTTTTTGGTTTCTATTTTTCTCTTATTTGTGACGAGGAGGCGGAACTATACACAATCAGAATGCAAGTTGGTGAATCTTGTTTTGCCGTTATCAACAACCTATACCATCACCGTCTTGGTCACATTAATTCAAATTACCTGCGTCGAATAGAATTACCTATTTCGGATAATACAGTGTAATGTACAGAGTGCGCAGAAGCAAAAGCAAAGCGTCCTAGCTTCCGGAAAAATGAAATTCGTACAAAGGCTATTGAGGAGCTTAATCATAGCGATGTTAGTGGCCCAATATATTCGTCTACAATTTATGGGGACAGTTATTTTCAGGTCATTATTGATGATTATGATTGGTGAAAACGCCTATTCATTTGAGGTATGACTATAAGTTGAATAAAGCCTATTGCTCTCTTTCTGCATCTCCAGATGAACCTCAGAATTACTTCTAAGCTGTGAAATCTCCAGTGGAGAATCATATCCATAGGGGTATCCCAAAATGAGATGGGTGATGGGGGGGGGGGGGGGGGGTTGCGTATATTCAAGTCTACCTTGGAAGAAGGGAATGGGCCCGGATGGCGTTCCTCCCATCCTGCTGCGACATTGTGCATCGGGGCTGCTGCGACCTCTTACGAAACTCTTCAACATGTCACTTGAGTCGGGCTCCTTTCCGGATAGGTGGAAGGTCTCCTTCGTTACGCCTGTGCATAAGTCTGGAGACAAGAGCTTTATAAATCACTACCGCCCGGTTTGCTCACTTTCCGCAATCCCCAAGCTCTTCGAGAAGTTGATTGTCGCTCAGCTCACACCCAGATTTGGGTCGTTCATCGTTGATGAGCAGCATGGATTTGTGCGAGGCCGGTCTACGTCCTCAAATCTCTTGGTCTTCCAGGATTTTGTTATGGATGGCTTCCGGAGTGGGGTTCAGACGGACGTGATAGCTACAGACTTTGCTAAGGCTTTTGACAAGTTGTCTCATCGCCACCTCTTATCACTGCTTGAGTCCTTGGGAATTCATGGATCCTTCTTGGCCGGGCTGCGCTCTTATCCAGTGGGACGTCAGCTTGTTGTGCGTGTGAAGGGGGCTCTTTCCTCGTTTGTTCTTGCCTCCTCTGGAATTCCGCAAGGTAGTCATCTGGGGCCGCTGTGTTTTCTTATAATGATTAACAGTGTTGTCGACCAGACCATCGCTGATGGTCTTCTCTTCGCTGATGATCTTAAGCTCTTTGTTCATTCGAATTCACCATTGGACCGTGAGTCCCTGCAGGCATCGATTTACCGTCTGGAGGATTGGTGTACAGCAAACCACCTTTTTTTTAATGCATCAAAGTGTTCTGTCGTGACATTCCACCGCCTATCCAAGCCAATCGTGTACAACTACACCCTCTGTGGCGCACCCCTCCGGAGGTCTGATGGGTTGGTTGACCTTGGAGTTTTTTGTGATGAACGTTTATCATTCTCCAGTCACATTGAGGCGTTGGCGTCCAGAGCTATGCGCACGCTTGGGTTCCTTAAGCGGAACACTAGGGAATTCTCGAGTGTTGATGCCATTGTGACGATTCTACAAAGCCCTTGTTTTACCCACGCTCGATTACGCTTCCACGATCTGGTCTCCCTCATATGGAATTCATAAATATCGGCTCGAGCGAGTACAGAAGAAATTTTTACGATACATCGCCTACAAGATGGGTATAGCATATGAGGACGTCGACTTCGAGTCTCTACAGCGTAGATGCGGCTTGACCACGCTCGAGAGGAGAAGATGCGTGAACGACCTAGTTCTTCTCTACAAGATCGTCAACGACGTGATCCACTGCCCACCCTTGCTGTCGAGGATTGATTTCCTTGTCCCTCGCATCGCTTCCCGATCGCCGTTGTTGTTCAGCGTCCCCTTTAGTGCTACAAACTATGATCGAAATCGACCGCTTTACCGTCTTCCCCGAAGTGCCAATCTCTTTGACTTTTTATCCCCAGTTCGATTTCTTTTTCTCTCCCCTCTCATCGCTCAAGTCTTTACTTTCAAACTCCCATGTTTCATTTCAGTAGATTTTCATTTCCCCCTCCCCTTTTTGTTTTCTTTTCTCTTTAAATCTTCATCTTTTATTCCTCATATCAGTTAGATTCACGTTTCCCTTGTTTAGAATGACTTATTATATATAAAATGTAATTGGGCTTGCCCGTATTAAATAAATAAATAAATAAAATAAATAAATACCTGTGCAACGCACGGGTGAACCGGCTAGTACGTAGTAGTAATATGAAATGTTCAACAATTATTGATTCAAATATTCCAAAATTTTTACGGAGACAGGCGGCTATATCAATCACAAACGAACTTGATACAGCGCCCACATCCGCTCTTCCACTGGGAGAAACTCCAGCGTTATTGTGGCTTGGCCAAAATGAAATCAAAAACTGAGGACATTTGGATGCCGTTCTTGGTTCACTATTTTGCCCCCCCCCCCCCCCCCCCCCAAAAAAAAAGTAAAATAGACCCTAGAGCAAAAACGGCTCCAACCACCACTTTTCAGGGACTAGGAATCGTTTGTAACAATTGTGTTAAGTATCTACGAATCCGACAAGATGGACATTTTCTACGAAACTTTTCTTTTATAGCTTTGTCTGAAGACTTGATTATTTTGTAGACAAAGGGATATTCCATAATTGATTGTCTTATCTCTGTACTTCCCCAAGGTTGTCAAAAATCGAAATAACGTACCTATTTTGATTGTTTTCTTTTTATATTTCGATCTCTTGGTGCAACTATTTCTATGTTTACTCAAAGGACTGATTCACGGTGGACGAGTATTCTGGCTTTGGAAGTTCTTATCAGAGGAAATTCACTAAGGTCATCATTTGCATTTACGATGTCGGAGGGCGTGGGGGCAGCGACGTATGGATCTTCAATTTTGCGGTCCGCCTCCATTTGTTTTCGGAACGGGGGCCGATTCGTGTTAGTTCGTTAGGTTTTCGGTTGTCATCACATCAGCTGACAACGCCTCACTGCAACATACGTGCAATCTTTCGTGAAAAGCAAAAACTCTCTAATGATTTTATCCAAAAGTACTAGTTTTAAGAGCCGAAAGTAAGGTACGCCAACCCAAAAAACACACAAGAAGTAAGCGTAAGCCTCGTGCAGCTAAATTACAACAGAGTTTTTGGACATTTATTAATTGTTCATAAATAATTTTGAACATGAACTGTAGTGTTCTCACAGAACACACACACACACACACACACACACCCACACACACACACACACACATATATATATATATATATATATATATATATATAATATCATAGTTCCATCTCATGGCACGGCAGGACTCCCTACCCGAGCGTCACTACTTGACGGAACTCAATTTTACTTGCGTGTCGCTACCATTATTATTGGTACTTAGCGGTTTATTGATCCTGGGGTTTTTAGGTACTGAAAACCCGTGTTTTCTACAACAACAACAAAAGAATAAAAAAATCAATGTTTATGAATAGCTGTAACCTTCCGGTGAATTTGGGAACAGCACGTGAGTTTTCATAATTATACTACAAAATTTTCACCATTATAGGTAGGATGAAATATGATTTAATTTTGGAAATGTCACCAGAAAGTGTAGCAAATAAAAGTCAGCTCATTAACAAGCCGTTGCAAAGCTCTTGATTTATTGCATTCACCATTAGACATTTTTAATAGTTTCACGATTTTTCAATATTTGTGACTGAACGTTGTTTCATAGATCATCAAGTTTCAATGTTCATTCATTTTTCATTGTGCACGAGCAGAGGGACGAAAAAGAAGATCTTTTTTTTTTTTTGGAAGAGCGGTACAGCTAAAACATGTTTCAAAACAATGATGCATCTGAATCGCAAAGATTCCTACGTGATTATACTGGAGCTCTCATTCCATCTAAGTGTTGTGAGAGCCATTAGATGGTTCTCCGGGAGAAAGCTTGGATGAGATATCATATTTGAGGTAACAATCTCTATGAAAAGCTCTCTTCTGAAATGGTTGCAGTGTTAGAAAAGAAGTGAGAAAAACCAGCCTCAAGCGGGCACCCCCTGCCGTTCCCAAGTCATTACGGCAGAAGCAAATTGTACAGAAGTCGCCGCTCTGGCTGTATCTATCCTTTCTCCGCTTTGGATGTTAAGCTTTTCTCAGCCGTTCGTCCCCCTCTTGCTCCAGCCTGTTCTTCCAGAAGTTTCTAAGGCCTGAAAAACTGACTCAGATGAGGTTCGAGGGCGTTTGGAGCCGTAAAAATAAATGAACCTTTGCTAACGGGGGTTCCCACCGCTGAGAGACAGCTTTACTACTTTTTCCACCATCTCAAACAGTCTCATATCCTTGGTTTACCGTGCCTTGACCGGTACCTTTTTCAATTCAATCTCCTACAACTCTTCTCGTAAATTCCAATAGACGAGGAAATGAGCATAATTAAACAACATAAAGGTTATTAGTGAACAATTGCTTAGGAAAGGAAATGAACTGAATGAATAGGTAGGTACATATATATCTCTTTTCAATTACAACGTTAATATTAAGAGTTCAAAAGGATTTGATCATTCACCCTCGTTATGTCCTGGTCTGTTAATTCGAAGGGAAGTAGTATTTTTAAGTAGTACCTACTTAATACTCGGCTATCACGAAAAAACGTATAGAATAGTTCAACTGTAACAGTGGACAAAAATACTTGTTAGGTTGAAATAATCACTATAGTTCTTATTTCATATATTGCCTCTGCTTAGGATCCACTTACATATATATTTTTTTTCCTTCAAGTTCTAAAACTTTCTGAGCACAAATAGGTATTTGTATCATCTAAATAAATGGCAGACATAGTAGCCAGTTACAATTCAAGAACCAGCATTCTGTGCCATGATTTCAATATTTTATATCAGAAAACTATACAAATATCAATTAAATTACAAAAATTCTTTAGTTTCATCTTTTCAGTCGTTCGTTAGTTTTTGCTTCGAAAGTTTGTGTTACTAATGGTCCGCTTGTCAGGTGGTGACGCTATGGTGCCATGGTGCTACCAACAACTGTACAGTAATATAATTCCGGATATAAAAAGAGTCTGCTTACCAAAATTCGAGTTAATAGCTCCAAATTTGCGGCCTGTAGCGCGGAACACGCACGCACACACAACAATTGCAAGCCAAATAAGAGACTCACCATTTCATCAATTAGGTAAGATACAGTGGCGTAATTTGAGGAGGGGCAGGGAGGGCAGAGCCCCCCCACGATCACAGAGGATGTAGAAGTTCTTCTTGAAACGGATGCTGCATGAACAATAAATAATTTCACGTAACTAACGTCAGTACAAATTACGGTACGTTCGAGAATGCAACCCGCAAAGCACGCCTGTTATGTGGGTCCAGTTACCTAGCAACTTAGAACGCCCCTCCAAGGCTGGTTCCAGGCAGGTTCCAGGGAGGGCCAAACGCCGTGGATAATATAATTGCCCATCCAACAGAAGCGAAATAACTACGTGAAAATAATGGAATGCTGGATACTATGAAGTGTGGACACTATAAACTATGGTGAAACTATGTCGTTCCCCCTCTTCTTTTTGGGGGCATGCCCATCCTCATTTCCCTCTGGAAGCCAAAAGTCATTTTGCCCCTCTCTCAATGCCCCTAACTTCTCCACCTTTACAGCCCTCCGATTCACGTTCGATTGATCGATTCAATGCAGTAGCATCGATTGCGTCCTTCTCTCCATCAATAAGTTTTCTAACTCATAAAAGTCTTCAATATTGTCCCTGATTTTTGGTATGAGTCCCAGTAGAAGTAAGTAACGGTTAAATAACATTAATAGAATCTTACACGGACTAAAACATGTCTGTGCTGTGGTGATTGAAATATCCATAGTCGAATGGAAACGATTGAAACAATCGATATCTGAACCAACCGATAAATGATTGTACAATAATCTTCAAGCCGGCTTCGGTTTGTTTACCTTTGTGATTCTCTCGTCGATGTTCAATGCCTGTATCCTGTATTTTATTTCGTGGTAATTGGCGTACAGTGTGTAACATAAAAGAAATCTTAATCAGTGTAAAAGTGAGTGCTAAAGTTACGAGTTATGAACCCCTTAGAGAGATACATCCTCATAGGTATACAAACACGATTGGATTGGAAGCGGTAAGTCAATGATAAGCCTTGTGCTCCCAAGTTCATGAGCATTTTCATATAGCAAGACAGATTTAGTTTGGTAAGAATGTTTTTTTTTTGTGTCCACCAAGAGAAGGGTTAATTACCTTAATTTTTAGATTGTAAGGTTATGCTGTAAAAATAATAGTGTGCCTGCTCTTCCCTATTTATTTCCCTACATGATTACGTTCATTTTCTCTCGGTAGATAGGTAGGTATAATACATAGGAGTAGATAGATAGGTCAGTACATAGGACTCAAATTCAAATTAATTCTAAAGTGATGGTTTTCGCTCATTCATTTTTCAATAATGAACCTTTTGTAATCGGCTAACCTTGTAACCTTTAAGTGGGACACCCTTTATAGGTGCTACAATGCCCTCTTTGTGACTAGTAGTACCCACCATAGGTACATATACGATAGTTACATACACACATATATATATATATATATATATATATATATATATATATATATATATATATATATAATTTTTTTACTGTTGTTGTTGCCCCTCCATGATAAACGGCTTTGCTACGCCACTGGTAAGATACACCATGATTGGTAGGTAATATCTTCGCATTTAAATGCTGGGCAGCAGTAGGTATATCATAAACTGGAGATGCAAAAAAAAAAAAAATATATATATATATATATATACCTATATATATATATATATATACCTATATATATATATTAATTGCTATGCAATTCTTAGGCCGACCCCCAATAATTTTTTTCAAATGTCCACTTTTTTTGTGTAACGTTTTTTGTCCCGAGATGGGAAGCGAGAGGTCGTGGGTTCGAATCCCGGCCAGGCTTGAAATTTTTTTTTTCTTTTCTTTCCCCTTGCGAGGCCCGACGGGCCGAGTATATATATATATATATATATATATATATATATATATATATATATATATATACCTATATATATATATATATATATATCCCATTTTTTGTACTGTTTAGTTACTTTGGTCTAGGTATTAAAAAAAAGGGGAAAGTCAAATTTTCCTTCGGTCCGGGGGGGGGGGGGGGGGTTACTGATGCCCTCCCGAAACTGAGCCTTTTATCGTTATAATATTGAGAATTCTGTATGGTATCAGAACATAATTCAGAAAAATCTCTTCTTGTTCGATTATTTTACTGATTCGCTTGAAGAATTGGGTAACTCTGTGTAACCTTTATCAGTAAACTCTAAATTCAAGGTAAGTAATGGGAGAGGAAGAAGGATTTTATTAAGTATTCTCAACCGACTTTTTTTTTTTTTTTTTTTTTAGTAGGTGGCATTTCATTTTATTCGGTTTTTAGATTAGAAAAAGCAAATAATTAATAACGATGCATTCAGCTGAAGCTAGTAAATGTGTAAGCCGAGGATAATTTTTATATTACTACCTACTGCTTTCCATATTATTGAACTGATTGCTTGTTTTGAATATAAAGTAATAATAAAATGGTACGACTGCTTAATTAGTAAAATATATTGTCTTCCAAGTGCAATTTCAAATTATAATATGTTTGCTGCCATGTCAAGAAAGTGTGAACAGAAATATGATCCAAATAAATATGTCAACTCAATGGTGTTATTGTTGTCACAAAACTTCCTGAAAGAACAAAAAAGAGTTGTTATCTTGAAGACAGTGAAGGCGAAGTTACTATGACATGTTCAATTCTAATGCTTTTTATCCTGGTCCACAGCCCCTGTCAGTCCCGGCGGGGAATCCATTTCATCCTAATCTTCCACTTCAGAGACCCCTATCGAGTTAATATGCCGCTGTGTGACATTTTCTTCTATCGGCTGCGGGTCGGAGGGAAATAGCGCCTTGAGAAGGGAGAGTGGAGACACGACGTAAACACAAAATTGAAACCAACGTCAGAAACCACTCGGTTTAAGAGCCAACAACATCTTTGTTAGACAACTGCTATGTCCAACTTGGGTTTCTTGGACTTTCCTTCACAAAATCCTCTCTCGCCCATGTATATCATCCAATACTATTATAGAAAAGTAACACAACTACCAGTAGTCATACCAATCGGTGAGCTACGGGCTATAATATATCATTGTTTTTTAAGCGTATTTGACCAAAACAGTCAATGCGAAATATCGTTAACCAGGCTCTAAAACGAGATATTCAAATAATTTGTGATTCAGATTCAAGAAAAATAAAAATAGATTAATTTAAAATAAACCTACGCATAAACTCGTAAACGAGTTCCACTATCTGCTTTACAAGCAGATATCATGTTACATGGATATGTCTTTGATTGGGGATTTCATAACGGTTGTCCTCGAGAGTTGTAAAAAAAAATCCTTTAACTTTGGACTGTAGGCGACGAAATGCAGGATAAAGAATTTATTCTATTATTCTTGGAAACACAATAAGCATACTATACATAGGTACTATTAAAGTTATTCCTCCAATACAGGCGCTTTCATTTTCATGTTCATGATAGCCTGATTTTTCATTAATAAATTAAATTATATCATTTATTGTTTTATTTGATAACGTTTCGTTCTCGTACTGAGGACATCTTCAGATCTTTCTTTCTTGATATTGAGTTGACTTGGTGAGCCACTGTTTCATTTGACAAATCCGTTATATTCGGATGTTTATAAATTTTTTCCTGGACACACCAAGATCTGAAGATGTCCTCAGTAAGAGGACAAAACGTTATCAAATAAAACAATAAATTAAATAATTTCATTTATTTTCCCTGGGCCGCATCCCGACTAATTCCAACAAAACAACGGTTTACTTATAGAAATGTTGAAAATAACTGTGGAGCCACTACTCTACTACAATGAGTTGTTGTTTACAGTCGACTGTTGTCAAGAGGATGATAATGTTTCCTATGGAGTGCAGTAAATGATGCTATTGCTTTACGTTAAGAATAGTGTAACCGGCTTATTAAAATTGTTTATAGTCCATTCAACTTAGTTTAGGAATGTAGCCAGATACGTAAGGAGGGGGAAATTGGTAGCTTGAGATGTGAACATTTATCACATAAATCAAGCGCTTTCCAACGAGTGGCGAACGATTTCTGTGCGATGAAAACTACGGATGTTCCATTCCCCTAGCAACGGATTGGTTGTACGTGAACATCATTAGAAATTGTGACATATTTTTTGCGTCACGAAAAGTTTTGGTTGACCCCCCGGAGCAAAGACATATCCATGTCAAAACTGATTATGTTGCATGCCTACAAAATTTGATAGTCTCTCCTCCACCTGTTATCAACTATCTACATGTTGCCACCATGACTATGTTTGCTAGCCTCTCGGGCAAATTAAATTAAATTTTAAAAAATTAAAATTTTAAAATATTAAAATATTAAATTTTATATAATGTTAATATCATATTAATTTATTACATTTTATATTATATTAATATTATACCTAATAAATATTTAATTTTATATTATATTAATATTATATTAAAACATTGAATTAAACATTAAAATTAAATACTCCCTCATTTAATTTTTTGAAGCCATATAGGTAAATAGCTCTTTTTTTTTTTTTTAAATTCGCTCAAACACAGTTCGAGTCAAAATTATTGAATAAAAAATAGAACAGCAGTACCTATAGGTATGTGCATTCATGACTGTACAAGGAATGTTACTGTAGGTCATCGTTGCGCTCGCGAACATCCTAATACCATGAATCCAAAGGCACTCGCCATTTAAGGCACCATGAATCCAAAGGCACTCGCCATTTAAGGCACGTACATGGGTGAGGACCGACCGGCTCAACTGTCGACTAATAATCGAAATCAATCCGTACCAAAGTCACGGAGTTTTGTCTGTGAAAGCCGATTTCAGGTTTGCGCACGTGGTTACTAACCATTCCCAACGATATTAATTAATTATCATCCCCTGACATTCACACGAACAACGATTCAAATTTGAAGAGCAGTACATCACCAGCAATGAACAGGTTGATGGTTCTTTCAAACTGAAGAACATCTCAGTGTCTGGTGTAGTCTGGTGTAGTTATGGTGAGTTAACTATAAATTACATTGAAGAAAATGACCAAGTTGATAAAATTGTGTTGATAGTTATATTTAAGTTTCTCTCAAAGGACCACCCTAGTTATACCAGGTAAAAACATGGTACATCATGATGACATGATATTGTAGATTGACTCAAGTGTTGGTTGCAATTTTAAAGATATTTTATATTAACTTTGAACTGTGCTTCACCTAGCCCAAAACTGTATATTTTGGTGAGGCATTGCCAAGATACACCTAGGTTCAGTAAGTGTCCACTGGAAATAGATAGATAGAGGAGATAGAGAAGTATAGATGGATGGAGAAGATACCTGGTTAAAAGGTGTGATGTCGACAAGACAATTTGTAGGAATATAAGTCTTTGTAAGGTCTAGAAACTAAATAGTGTTTGTAAAATTGATGGTCTTACACGACCTGTGCCATTTTTTTTTTATAAAAGTTCGTACTTTAGTGATATGTTTGTTTAGGTGTATGGCTTCCATTGGTGTTGTGGTTTGGTTTATTGTATTGTTAAACGTTTTGATTGTTGATGCCGTGTGGGGAGGTTTTTGTTGCGTGGCCATTTTTCGTTGTTGAATTTTTAATTATATTTTGTTATGAATTCTTTAATTTCGTGATACGTTCATGGTATTTTTTGGAAGCTGAAAAGTATTCTTGTGTTGTCATTCGCGTAGTCTAGTATTATTTCGTTTAATTCCTTTTGAATCCTAACTAGTAGGTAGTATCCGGTTTGCTTAGTGGAAGCGTGCTAGGCCCATACATAACCCAGAGGTCCATGGATCGTAACCACGCTCTGCAACCATGTAGCAAGGGCTGAAGGCCAGTTGTACTGAAATTTGTAAGTTGTAACAATGACATTGAATGTTGATAATATTAAAAATGCGGTCGCCTAAAACTTTTAGAATTAGAATAGGTTTTTTAAGGATTTATATTTCAATGTGAATGAAGATAAACTAGGTCGATCGAATTAGCTATTTGTATCGGTAGTATATATGTACCAATTTTATGTGATGTGTTAAAGCCTATGGTATCAATAGACAGTGAAAATAAGGTTGGTAGGTGATTTTCTTCAAGTGCGTAGTCATACCTATCAATTGATATTGATATGCCCTATACTTGGTTTAATAATTATCTATCGACTAGTGATCTGCTCGGAAGGCCAACCTAGTGCAATAACTGAAACCATTTTGCAACAATTAGGCAGCATTTTTGGATCAGAATAATGTTCTCATATATGTGCTAATAGCTATTCCTGAGGGTCGATAAAGAAATATTTTCTTTGTTACCAAAATTCTCATTTATCATGCCTGCAAATAATTAAATTTTAACTTCGTTCAATTATATTATGAACAAGGTCAGAGTGAACTCAGAAGGATTGAATGGAGAAGACTGATGATGGCAACCGGAGATTCACGACGAAGAGAAGCGCATGTTAACAGCCGCGTAGTTTCTGGTCTATTAGCAATCTGTTAGCCCGACTATGGACTACCTACCTGTTAGGGTGTGCCTGGTCTTGAAGTGCTTCACCCTCAGCTGGAGGTAGTTTACGTCGAAGAGCCACGTAACTGAGGGTTGGAGGCTTGTGGTTAAGCGCTTAGGGTTATATTTATGTGGATACCGTCATTCGGCAGCTTCGTGCTGGGTACATTTTGTTGCCGAAAGGAAGTAAATGAAACACGTAACTACACAATGCTAACTGGATTTTCAATTATTGTAATAAAATTATATGAAAATCGGCGCAAATTATTACACAATGACGCATTGTTCCAGTATAATGTACCCACATTGGACGGATGTTTGGTATTATGAAAAACGTAAACTGAGCATATAGCGTCTAAGATGATCTACATTAGCATTGGCACAGCCAGGATTGCCATGTATTGGTAACACAAATGATAATGTACAATCTACGCACTATCAAAACAACATCGTTAAATTGGCGGGTACTAATATGAGTGTATCTTACATGGAATCAGACACAGGCGAACTAATTATTGAGACATAAAATGAAATAGGTCCAAGCGGTTCGCCGATTCTTCTACAGAGTGACTACAAAAAGTTCCAGTTATGCAGCATGATCGTATGAGCAAATTTTCTTAAATTTCGTATCTATAATGTGATATGTTAAATTTGAGCAATTGGAGTACTTAGACAGACTTTGTTAAAAAACCAAATTTATGGCAAACACTCATACTAAATGAAACAAGATTTTGAATTTTTAGATGTTTTGCAGTTTTTGTAGATTTTTTAGCAAATAATAATAAAATTTAAGTACGGTTTGCAGCATAATTTTGTGCATTTTTCTAAATGTCCGAATTTTTCGTTTATAATTTTGATTTGACTAAAATTCTACTAAAAATCTAAAAATTATAAATGTAACGATTTATGGCCATTTTCGGCCATTTTTAGTGATTTTTTTTTTACTATTTGAAATTCGACCAATTGAATGTGCTTAGCACGTGCTGGCCAACAAACTCATCCTTCCATTGGGGAAGCTAGATTTTTATCTCCATTCTAAGGAGAGTTATCTTCTGGAATGACGAACACACACGCACTTTTATTTTATTTTTTTTTACAAAACTGTTCAACGGCGAAGGGGGCACACCATTGAATTGAAAAATAAATAGATAAAATATTGGGAAGGACGCCCAGGTATACACGACGCCGGCTCCAGGGATGAGAGAATATGCAGATGGATGAGGAGGAAGAGTGGGATGAAAGGATGGGTCCTTATAAAACGATCACCAGTTCATCTAAGAGCCCTCAGGACGCGGGTGGTGAAGCACTCCCGCCAAGATGCCCAACTCGAGTAACTCCGTGGGTCTTTTCCTGCGCCATGACCCGGTCGCTGCCATTACCCTGATGTTGGTCGTCGCCACTCCTTTTACCTCGGGAATCGCTTGACGTAGGTCATTTCTGTCCTACTTATTTATCTTTGCCCGCCAGGTCTGCTCCATGTCCGAGCTGCCATAGAGAACCTTGACATCCAAGATTATTGCAGACCCATTGGGCTTAACAGCAACGATACCGGGTTTCTTGCCCAGTTCACTCGGCATGTGATATAGTCTCTCCCTTTCGACATCCAGGCCGCTGGATGACAAAGCGCCTGCTATCTGCTTGGCTACCGCATCGTGACGGTGAATGTGGCCACCGTGAGTACGAGGACACTGATGAAGATTCTAATTTTTACCCTGACAGGCACGGCAAAGGGTGTCAGTGATCAGCTGAATGTAGAAAATTTCCTTCTTTTCACCCCAGAAACGTAAATTTAATAGGGGAGTTTCTCTGAGACATGAGTCGAATTGAACGTCGGTCTCCATCCTGATGAGATGAGTGACTTCTCGATGAGTAACTTCCCTCCTGTTCACCCTCGGAAGTTGAAATTTAGCATGGAACGTTTCCGGGATGTCTAGAGATAAATGAAATGAAGGAACCCGTACTTATCAGCTGAATGAGCCAAATTATCTCCATGTCACCCCTTAAACTAGAAATTCAATCGGGAAGTCTCCTTGGAACATGGAGATACGAGATGACAGGCTCCATCCTGATCCGGTGAGAGAGCCGAATTCTCTCCTGTTCACTCTAAAAACGTTAAATTCATTATGAAGCTCTGACATACCTAGAGCCACCGAAATGACGCACTGTTTCCTGATCAGCTTAATGAAACAAATTTTCTCCTTTTCACCCCTGAAACTTGAAATTAGTAGGGCCTTGTCCCTGGAGAATGATGAGACGAATGAAATTACAGAATCTAGACTAATCAGCTGAGTGAGCTAAATTCTCTCTTGTTCCTCCTAGAAAGTTGAAAATTTTATATGGAGCCTCTGAGAAATCTCGAGACAAATGAAATGCGGAACCTGTCCTGAATCAGCTCAATGAGCCAATTATCTCCTTCACCGTTGAACTTAAAATTTAAGTTCAGAACAAGAATTTAAGTTAGAACAAGAAGAGAAGAATGAAATGACAGCCTCTAGCCTAATCTGCTGAGTAAGCTGAATTCCCTCTTGATCACTTTAGAAATTTTGAATGCAATATGTTCTCTCTGTGATATCTAGAGACGAATGAAATGAGGTACTCTTTCCTGATCTGCTGAATGAGCTAAATACTCTAATTTTCTCTTGTGATTGTTGAAGTTTAATAGGTTGTCACTCAGGAATTTCAAGAAAAGCATGACATGACAGGATCCATCCAAATCAGCAAGGCAAGCTAGATACTGTTCGTTTCACCCTTAAAAGAAAAATATTAATATTAATTACCAATAATCACTTCCAAATTAAGTATTCTTGTCGTGTAATATTATATTATAGAAACAATCAACTCTGTCAGTAGAAACATCCACTTAACAGGAGTATTACGTTATTCTAACAAACCGACTATTTCTCTAATATTCTAATGCTCCTTTGGGTTCAAATTTTTAAACGCAAAACGTAATGTTTTTTGGTAGTTAGGTCATGTTTAATACATATCCCATGCTTATCAAAATTATTACGTCTTCTGAATATAAATATATAAGGAGTAAACATGATGTACTTTCGAATTCTGGAGCGATTTCTGGATTTTAACTAAATCGACATATTAGTGAGCGAATGTGAATCACGGTGGTTGTATTCTACGTCACTATGCGTTTGACAGGAAGGAAGCAGGTGCTTAGTCATCCAGGGGCTGATGTGAGAAGGAGAGACTCTATTGTATGGCATGTAACCGGAGAAAAAAGTTGGTTAAAGTTTCCATCAAATTCGATTCATGATCCGGGATGTTCCGGTTGTTCTTGGCAGTGTGGACATGGAGAAAATTTGGAGGGCTGATAATATGATAGAATATATATCTTTGCTAGAAGGAGTGGTGGTAAATAACATCAAGGTCACGCCCACGACCGTATCGTGGCGCGGGGTGTGGTTCGGTAAAAGTGCCACTGATTTACATGAATTTTGCATTTCGGCAGGAGTGCTTCGTGATATCACCACCTCACTCCATCGGGGCTCATTCCCTAATTTTTGGCCATCTATGGAGCACAGCGGAGAGTAAACCTAGGCATCCTTCCATTTTTCAAATTAATCAATACTATTATTTTGTTTTGATGATATGCCATTGTTGATGGTTTTCCACTTAAGGGTAGTTCCCTAAAATAGAGAAAAAAGGTTCATGATTGCATATAAATGTTATTATAAAACGAATTTAAATATTTCCGTCTGAAAAAGCGACTATAAGGTAGACAAATTATTTGTGAGATCTTACTACTTGGGATGTGGGCATAGATACAAGCGGGGATTCGATGAGAGAGCAGTGCTTGAATAAATTGTAAGTCAATGAATATTCTACTCTTGATGTAATTCAATTAACGGATGCTTTTTACCCATCAACACGCCTTTACATTGGTGACTACACGGGAATTGATTGAATAAAAAGGTTCCTACTAACAATGGGTCGCCAGTGTAACAATGTAACAAGGTTAGATTTTTATTCGCATTCCCCAGAGGATGTTGCATTTACTGAATATCACATGAAGCGTTGATCTGATTTATGCAGGGCGAGGTGAAATCCATGGAGCGGCATGAAGCTTTTAAACTAGATTTCGTATTGACTGAATCAGTTACTATTTCTCATTTATTGTTATCACGAGCCGGCTTACAAGTAGGTTCTTCTACAGACTTTGCTAGTG
This sequence comes from Adelphocoris suturalis, assembly GCA_030762985.1. Lineage (NCBI taxonomy): Eukaryota > Metazoa > Arthropoda > Insecta > Hemiptera > Miridae > Adelphocoris > Adelphocoris suturalis. The sequence goes on along the minus strand of CM061040.1, from coordinate 44,739,769 downwards.
AACTCACAACCATTTGATGCCCACCTTCATAATTTATCTTATTTATTATACTTATTTATACATTTATCTAGTATCATTTTATGATATAAAACATCACATAGAAATAATAATCATGTACAGTGAATCAATTTTGGTTTATAATTTTCTCTGATAACCAATGTAATCAACCAACTGTAACCAACCATTGTAATTTTCTCTGATAACCATTGTAATCAACCAACCCCCTCATACTTAGTTGGCTCACGTTACGTTGCAAGATGCATGTTGGTAGGTAAATTAAGCGGAGAAAAACAAGGAAAAGACGACCAATTTACTAAACAAAACATCTGTAGGCATGACGACCGTGGACGTCGCTTGAAATCGTATTTGCATTGAATCGGATGGAGCTTAACGCCATTTCTATCAATAGATTCAACATGTCCAAAACTATCAAAATCCTGAAGAAACACCTATTCATGAGGCGTTTCGTTCGACGTCGTCGTCTCCACATCGAGTCTGATCAGCATCAGCAACTATTCAGCACATTCGCGTGCCTGAGGAGCACACTCAATAAATTTCAAGTCGATAGCTTCATAATGTCGATCAGTAGCACGGAACAGACAAACAATCATGAATGCATACAATGTATTTGTACATACATTCGAACAATTGCAGGTCAGAGTCAGAGTAACAATTTGACAGAGGCTTCGTTCGTCAAATACTACAAGTTCGCCGCACACAAAAACTATACTCAAATACACAAAATAGAAATATCAGCTTCAGCTAGACTATGTTTGACTGTGCATGCCTAGATTTCTCTTGCTTTGATTACTATGTGGTTTGATTGAAGGAGTCAAATACAAGTATTGGAACGACTTAATGTATTATACAACGATAACTTTTTTATAGTTATTTAGAGTTATCGGGTAGTTAAGTTTATTCGGAGATCGAAGGCGGTGAATGTTTCCAATGGAATTCGCATCAAATATTTCACTTCCCTGCTTAATTCTGAATCATTGCATGTTAATAGTGAGTTGAAAACACTTATCGTTATTATGTAAATATTATGTGATAACAATAACAGCTCTCAACCTACTATTATCATGCAATGATTCACCATGTTTCATTATTTTTCATGATAGTACACGCGCTGAGTGTAGCACAGGTCGAAATGTACGTAACAAAATCATTCATGGAATATAATCAAATCGGCACCTACGATATCGATCTCCGACAAAACCTATCAATATGATCAAACGATATCGAGTGGGTTATAAGTAAGTTGCAATTGTCATGAAGTCAGAAATACACGTTACTAAAAAATCTTTTCAGGATGCCACAAATCTCAAGTAACGGCCGAGATGGTGCCATCCTTGAACGTGATAATAAGTGTTTCCTGAGCATTAGTTCACTTGAAAGAAAACATATTTATTGTCACCACTATCGACTGCCCTACCCGAACCACCCTAGTCCATTTCTATTTGGAATAAGAGTTTGAATGAAAGGGTTCTGAGAAGAGAAAAAAAGGACGTGGCCGATAAAAGCCTGGAAGGCATAAAACCCTGAATGCCGAAAGCAACATCCAGTTAGACGTTCCGAACTCACCTTCGTAGGTAAGGTAGCTCAGAACACCAGCGTTTCCATTAGAGGCATAATACCACTCTGCATATTTAGTTGAAGCCCCTCAAGAGTTGTTTACCCAGCCGGAAAATCCATGAAGAAACGCCATGAAGTGGCTCAGGAGGTTGTGATGGAAAAGTTCGCCCTAATCTAGGGTTTATATTAGAACACATCGCGTTTTTTCTGATTCTGGTTTACCTTTGCTCCTTTTCAGCAAGGCTTGTTTGTTTTCTTCTTTTACGTTTTCTCCTCTGTTCAAATGACTGAGGAGTTGATTCCATTCACTTCTAAGCCCTCAATTTTTTCTTCAGAATCGTCGACTATAACATTTGATTGACCCTTATCCCTCTCAAGTTTGAAAATTAACCCAAGAAAACTGAAATAAGACACTTCTTTCCAAAAATCTATCATGAAATATCTATTATTGATTGAAACAGTGATTTTGGTTGTTTTTATGTTTTTACAGTTTTGTAGATCCTAAACCCCCCCCCCCCCCCCTCATCAAATTTTTGTCAGTCACATCTCAAGACTCGTAAGATTCAAAAGGTGAGTAATATAAAATTTTAACATTTGAAATATTTATATTTGTCTCTTATATGATTACACTAGCTGTACCCACTCGCTTCGCTGGTCCGTCCAAGACCTAAGATCAGATTACAGAATACCATCATAAAATACATATTTATAATCAATGCTCCAGCCATCTGCTGGCTCTCTCCATCTGATCAGGGTAGATTACTTCATTTCATATGCATTTTGTTGTCCGGAAGCCTTGTCAAATTGCAACTTCTTAGCATGAATAGGAGATCCCCCCTCTTATTAGGACGGAGCCCATAATTTCTTTTGACTCGTATTGTCCAAGAGAGGCTCTCAGACAAATAAAAATTTTCCCAAGGTGAACAGAAGAGGATTCATCTCAATATGATAATCAGGATAGAGCCCGCCATTTCATTTGTCTCTTGATATCCCAGAGAGGATCCCTTTAGATGTAAACTTCCTGAATAACTTCACCTACTCGTGGATAGCTACACTTATAATTCATCAAAGCTTTGCAGCGTGAAGCAAATTTCATAATTACGGTTTGGGTGTACCAACAGCTAGGTGTAGTTTACTCAGACGACATTGCTATCAAGACATTGCAAGATATACTACTATCTACATATGAAATTATATTGAATAACATTAAATAAAATAACATTAAATAACATTCTCAAAAAATCTTTACTTGCTCGAAGATATAAATTACTTTAATTTAGAACATAGAATATTTATAGAACTCGATGTAAGAACAAAATTATCATTTTATATTCTTCAGGATAAACCTGACATTTTGTAAATTTTGGTTTTCGAATTTCTGTATATTTGGAAGAGCCATTGCACCTCTTGGGAGTGACCTGAGTCCTTGATAAATTATGGGTTCTTTCCCAGTCAGATGAGTGAGGTAAAATCTGTTCTGTCCATCCAATGAAGTTGAAATTTGATTGTGAGACTCTCTGGGACATTAAGAGACGATTGAAATGACGGGATTTTTCCTGATCAGCTGATCTGAGATTTACATGGATTCTCATAACTGTCATTTGTCCGAACTGGAGAAATGTGTTAATCTACAAGGTCATATTGTCCTATCTAACAAGTTTCACTAAGTTAAATAGTCCAATCTTCATCGCAAATTGTATGACACGACGATCTTCCCTAGGAAGAACAGTTAGGACTTTTCAACTTCGAAAACTGCGTAAAACTGCAGATAGGACGAACTACATCATTCTCTCAAAAGCCAAGGAACACGAATTGGACGTTCTAACTTGTATGAAGAAATAGTAGAAATTGAAAGCTTTAAAACGAGCTAAACCTCACAATGGGCATTTTATGTTGGAACATTTTTTCTTAGGAGGGCATTATTGCCAAAGTAATTGAAGAATATAACCACGAAAGAGCTATGAAGCATCTCACAATCATCGTATCGAAAGCAACTGAAAAAAATCATTTTGGTATCGTTGAATTCGATATCGAAAGTTCTTCACGCGTGAACCCACCCTATTCACATTTAGCATGAAAAGTTCAACGCATGTCCGATTGTTCAGTAGTGGAACCCAGGTGACGTCATTACGTAATGCTGAATCCTCAATCCAGAAGTACGTATAGAGGAATGTATTATAGCCTAAAATATAATCCGGAACATGCTCGTCAATTCGTCAATCTGTTCGGCCTTGTTGTACATTCAAACAAACAGACATTGGATTAATATATTATTGAGTTTTTATATGATTCATATATTAAAGACATTATACATATGATTAATGTATAACTATTAATCATAGTTATATAAGATTAATGTATAACTATTGATCATAGTTATATAAGATTAATATATAACTAGCCGGTTAACCGTGCTTTAATTGAAAAAGGCTTCAATTCAAATGTCAGCTATCAAGTTTCAACTTGAACCGAAAATTTAATACAAGTTAACACAGGCATAAGTTAAGACAACCTTGAATAGTTTTCCAAGTCATTCATCGTGTTTGTTCGTATGCGGTAATTAATAATGATTACCCAATCATTACCAACTTATATCAAAACTTAACGCTTGAAGTAACTACGGCGTAATGGAAACCCTCCTTCTGTAATAACTAATAACCAATAGACGCCACTGTTCTCTCCTTTTTCCTAACTAAAACAGAGTTGATCCGATTTAACCTTCTCCTTGACTCCTGGAGCAAAGTTGGTGGGTAGCTATTATTCGTTCTGACAAGGGAGATCACCTCTTTCACTCTGAAACCCTTTTAGCGAGAAGGCATAAAAGTTCTGTTGCTCCTGATACTCAACACGCGTTTTTTTCCTAATCCTAATTTCACTTGTTTCTCTTGAAAAGAGACAGAGATGAAGAGAGTCTATAGTGATTGATATTAAAAACTCGGCGCTTCGCCCCCCTGGACCCCCCTAATCCATACTCGGCGCTCCGCGCCTCGCCGGATCTTTTCTCTTTTCTACTGCGTAGGAAACGAGGATAATTTGCTATGCAATTCTTAGCCTGAATCAACTTAGTTTTGGAATGTAGCCAGGTACGTAAGGAGAGGGAAATTGGTAGCTTGAAATGTGAACATTTATCACATAAATCAAGCGCTTTCCAACGAGTGGCGAACGATTTTTGTGCGATGAAAACTGCGGAAGTTTCATTCCCCTAACAACGACTGGGTTGTACGTGAAAAACACTGAAATTGTGACACAATCTATAGCAACTACTCAACTACTCAGTTGTACGTGAAAATCATCTTTAATTTCGTCCCGGACGGTACATAAAAATTATTGGGGGTCGGCCTAAAAATTGCATAGCAATTAAAAATGGACGGTAGACCTACGGTTCTACAGTAATATAATTTAATAATGATTAATTTTACACATTATTAGTTCATTATGGTTACTTAGCAATATTAGTTTGTAACTTAGCGTAATAAATCAGCTTTCCTTGACACTACAGAGGCGTAGGGATTATGAGATGCTGTGATAAAATGAGAGCATTCCAAAAAGTGGCTAACGATTTCCCTGCTATGAAAACTAGGGGAGTCACACGCATTGGTTGTACTTGAAAATCAATAGAAAACCCCACCGTGACGTGACGCTCGTGACGTGACGAAAACAAATGGAAACGTCCTGTTAATCATTATTAAATGATTGAAAAAAACGTTATTTAGGTTACCGGAGAAGTAAATTCTACTCTTATCTTACCTAATGTTATTTATACGTTCCCAACGGCCAGAAGGCCAAAAATAAGTATAAACCAATGAAAACCGTTTAAAAAAATTTATCTGGTAAACAAAAAAATTAGTACTATAGATGTATTGAACAAGAGAAATGCACTTGCGAACTTTTGTTTTTTTTAAATAAAGCTGGCTACGTCATTTTAGTGTGCCATCATCAGTAGCTAGTGAATATGATTCTGTCAGGAATTACAAATAACAATAAGCAAATTATGTGATTAAACCAACCTTTCAAGTCTTCGAACTTACTACAATGCAGCATTCCGAATATATTCTAAAATAAAATCCGATTTGACAATTACTCTGTTCAAAAATTCTTGGATGCTTCGTAAAAAAGCTACGGCCTAAAAAGTTTCGTCCTTACCAATAAAAATGAAATTCACGTTTGCGCATGCGCATAGGTTACTATCGATCCAACGACGATCACATATATAGAAAATCACTTGGGAGGTAACCCATATCCCTGAAAATTGCATAAAAACAGTCCCTCAGTTTCGGGGTTTTGCGACGGTTCAATAATTTTAGTTTTGCGCAAGTCCGATACTTATCGAGCTTATCGGAGCAATCGTGAAGAAAATCATCTGGGACAATATATCCTAAGTGAAACTATCCCCTAAGTTTGAAATAAATCAAACCGAAAGATCATACAAATCGATATGATACGAAATTTACTCTTGCACATTCGCACGCGCTACTATCATTTTGACGTCAATGAAATTAATAGGGAATCATCTATTAGACTGCCCGCTCAATCCTTTAAGTTTAAAGTATCACAGAAATATACCGGGGGGTACGGGTTTGAGCTCGCTCGCAAAACAAAAGAATTCTTACGTACAACGGTGTACACTCTTCAGATAAGACTACGAATTCGGCAACTTTTAAAAAATACAGTATAATAAGTTCAAGTCATGCAGCATAATTGTATGAGCGAATTTTCTTGAATTACCTATCGTATTAGGTATGAGATGTTAAATTGTATTGAAATTAAAAATCCAAAACTAAAACCAACCAAAGTTTTAAAATGGAGAAGAGTTTTGATTTTGGACGGCGGACCCAAACCAGGTGCTGTTGACAAGCCCAATTTCAGTGCATGCATCAATAGCATAGCTTATTGAGTTATTTGGGAACATTTAGCCGACTACCATCCAAGTTTAATTGAAATGGAACCCATGGATAGTGAGATACGAGTATATCGATTTAGGGAATTCACGTACACGCTTGCACACACGCTGCTATTCATATAACGGTAATGAAAATTTTAGGGTACCGTACAGCTTTTGATACAGTTTTGGGCTTTACAAGAATTCACCACATTCAATCAGACAGATTCACAGACACGGAATCGAAATTGATCAGCAAGCTCTGTAACGCTAAAAGCATGTGGACATTCAATTTTGGTGATTTCTTTCTTAATTTCTCGCATAAACAAAGCCTTCCATATCCGTTAATGAGAAATCAAAATGACCGAATTCAAATTATACGCCCCTAGCATTCAAACAGGTTAATTCGGAGCCCCATTTGGAAAACATAACAGACCTTATAAGATCAAATTCGATGTTACGCGGCAACGAATGCTTCATAGTGTTAGTTTTGCTTTCCCGGATTTGAAGCCCTTTAGAGACCTTATTTCTTGCGCCAGTGTTATTCCATGCTTGCATACACCTGTGCCGGGAGAAGTTAGACCTGCAGGCTCGGGGTCAGTCAATGTCTTTTTGGATTTATCAGAACTTAGGAATAGATTATTAGAAACGTCTAGAGATTGCTAGGGATTGGTGCGGGCGGTTCAGTCATTACGCCTCTCTCAACCCTGAAAACAACCTGGCCTCAGTAAATGCCAATTCAGTCATTCACTCATTTATATGCCTTTATTATAGATCACTATATACTATTACGTTCCATAAATAATTACGCTTTTAATTATCACGATCTCTACGTCATTTTATTACATATATGCTAATGATGATGAAGATCCTGAAGTTCCATCGTCGGACATAATCTGCAACGCTGTTATAGTACAAGAAATGCCATGACTATCTCCCATTAGCAGAAAATCTCAGCCAACCTACTAAACTCACCTACCGGTTTGTACACTCTTGCACTCGCAAAAAATATCACAAAATATGAACTAAATCACTAGCGACGAAGTTGTGGAAACCCATTTCAAAAAGGAAGTTGGTGAAAAAACGTGGTCTATTTCCACGAAAAGTAAAGAGTTGCAATGTTAAATCGATTTCGACGGTTAGGCTATTATCAGTTATAAACAATAATTGAGGCCTCATTTGAAAGGACACAGCTTTTATAGTCACAGATAAAGGGAGATTGAATCCCACTGGTCAAGAGAAAGGAAAGGGGCAGGAGTTACAACCAATTAAGTGCAAGCAAAGTGAAGGTGGATTATAATTAATCAGATGGGGTAAAATAAGGGAATTTCTACAGTGAGAAGAGATAATTCCGAACATTATAGAAATGGGCTTATAAGTGGTGAAATATATTGAGGTACAAGTATCCTAATTCATATACCAGATCTGTCACTTTTGATAATTTAAAATTTTTCAAGTACATTCAACATATCTCTCTTTGGACAAAAATTGAGAAATTCTAAAAACTGTCTGCCTGTCAAATGAAAATTATAACTATGATTGGATCCCTTAAGATGTTTTGCAAATGTAGACTTCTCTTATTTTCCTTGAAATCCTCCTGATGCTCGTCTATTCTTTCCCTGAATTTCCTACCAGTTTGACCGCAACATTCGTAGCCACAAGAACACTTCAGTTTATTAACCCCACTTTTATGATGAACATTGATTTTGTCCTTAACGGATCTTAGTAATGCGTTAAGATTATTTTTAGTTCTAAAACCTACTTTGTAACCTCTTGATGATAGAATTTTGCCGATTTTATCAGGAATTGTCCCATAATAAGTTATGATCATCCATTGCTTTTCTACTGAATTTACATCTTCCCTAGCCAGATTGGAAACGTTCTTCGTACTCTCTTTCCTAAGAACGTCGTTCCATTGGTATCAACGAGATCTCCTCCATATCCGCTATTCACCTTACTGGCCGCTATGCTTTTGATAATGGATTCTTCTTTTGATAAATTTTGTTCACTCATTGGAATAGATAGTGCTCGGTTGATCAAACTATGGAAGGCTGCATGCTTATTGACTAAACGGTGATTTGAATTACCAACTATGGATAGTTGTACCGCTTTATATATTTTTTTCTATAAATTGTGAAATCATGCTTTTAGTTTACCAAAGAGATAGTCAGATCTAAAAAATGGAGTTTATTCCCGCCGAATTCGAGGGTGAATTTGATAAAGGGATCTAATTCATTGATTTTTTCGTGAAAAGAATTCAGTTGTCTTTCTGTGCCTCTCCATAGAATGATAATATCACCGATATATATATATATATATATATATATATATATATATATATATATATATATATATCGTTTTTGCTCATATCGTACCTCCGGGAAAGTAGTGATGTTTACCAGCGTGACCATCATGGAGACAGCATCATGGACACTCCACTGCATTAAGCAACATCGACACGAATTGCTAAGAAGATGAGTTTCACCCAGATCCCAACAGTCTTGATAACGCAAAATGCGAAACGTTGATAAAAAAATTTTGAAATTTATGAATTCCTTTGTGAATAGTTTGTGTCCAATTTAAGTATATATATATATATATATATATATATATATATATATATATATATATATATATATCAATAGAGAAGATTATTTGTGTTACAAGTTGTAAATATTTGTTGCTCAAGATAATCCAAGTAAATATCTGCAAGCAGAAGAGATAACGGAGAACCCATAGCAACCCCTGGCTGTGTATAATATTTCCCCTCAAATAAAAAGTAATTTAGATCCATACGAACAGACATAAAATTAAACAAGTCTTCCTTTACGGAAATATATCAAGTTTAGAGGCGTGAATCAGCCTGCATACCACATCTTCCCATCTAGCTACGTTGATATTGGTGAACAGACTAACCACGTCAAAAGATGCAAGTTTAGAATTTGGAGGCATCTGAATGTCTTTAAGTAATTTTGGAAACCAAATCACAAGAATTTAAAACAGTATTTTGATTTCGTTTCTAAATAAAATATTGAGTTTTTTTGTCAATTTATAAGCAGGAGCACCAATATAAGACACCACCGGTCTCATCAGCGCCCCTTCTTTATGAATTTTAGAGAGACAAGGCGCATGAGGGTTCGTTTCTACAAAACTTGGTGTGTACCATTCCTTTCTCTTGACCTAATATGGGATTCAATCTTCTTTCACCTGTGACTATGAAAGCTGTGTCCTTTTTAATGTGCCTTCAGTTATTGTTTGTTACTGATGACGGCCTGACCGTCGAAATCGATTTAACATTGTAATTCTTGACTATTCGTGGAAATATACAAAGTTTTTTCACTAATTCCGTTTAGAATATTCACACAGGCTGACGCTTCTTCTCCAATCTTCACATGTCTCATAGCCTTTCTCTTCAAACTTTGAAAAACATAAATGATTAAATAAATATTTAATAACTATTGTTAGGAAGTGGGATTATCTGTTACATTGGTTTCCTAAGTACGAATTTTCTGTTGTCTCGTTTTTAGTTTAGTTTTGTGCTAGAGTTACGAGTGTTGTGAATAAAACCTAATCCATAACTTAAATCAACTATTAGAGCACTTTTGCTACAAGCGGTGTCAGAAGTGGGATGATGAATGACAATGAAGAACAACAATAAGATCGTGAGGGGCGACGCATGCATAGCGGAAGGATTTTGCCAGGACATTAGCCAAATAGGGTACTTTCTCACGACTCCGTTTTAAGGGAAGAGAATTTTTAATTGTGTACTGAGCCTTCAGATGAACAAAATGGGTTTCAAGTGCTTACACTCGCCTCGCGAACACTCCAACTTTACATGGAAACTCACCGACACTGCGTTTGATTGCCCTACCCGTCAACAGTTGGGAAACGGACTACGGTCATAGGGAATAAGGTGCCTGTGACCCAGGTGAAAGAGGGACCTTGCGAACCCACTGTAATAATGACTGATCACATACAGAGCCAGCTAAGTCTACAGCCAGCTTTGTCTACAGAATAAGTTCGACAGCCTCCATCATTGTCAAGGGAACTATCAATAGTAAGCCCTGTGCAATGGTAGTTGACACTGGTGCCATGGTGGCCAGTGATCGCAAGGGTATGCTGTCAGTGATTGTAAGTGCTCAATTCACCGATCGGCCTATTGTCTTGCAAGCAGTAACAGGTGAGGAGTTCCCTCACCTGAAAAAAGTTTTTATAGCAAACATACATGATGAGTGTATACTGGGGATGGACTTTTTGGCAGCAGCAAAGTGCAAGATAGATAGCGGAAGTTACCATGGAGGGATCAACTGGTGAGACTTTGAAATCTCAGCAATCAAATTGAGGAGCTGATAGCTGGGTGGTGAACCAAGTGGAGAATAAGGAATGGAGCGGAGCTGGGGGTCCCTTAGAGCTGGAAGAGAGAGAATGGGTCATTTCTGTTGTTTATACAAACTGACACTCCAATAATAATTTATTTAGTTAACTGCGTTATATTCACATGTTGATAGTTATGTTGTGTTGTCAACAAATAAAATCACTTCGCCTCTAAAATCTATCAATGACAGTTGTTCTTATTTCACTTATAAAATAATTAACTTTGCTAAAATAAAATTCACCAAATAACACAGATTTACAAGAATTTCATTCAAGACTTCAGATAATTTGAAAGCACTTATTCAGCGCTCAAGCCAGGGATTAGAGAAAAATCAACAGGTCAGAATGGCTAACTTGGTTAGGGGGTGTTATGACATATTTTCAACAAAAGACAGTGGATTAGGAAGAATTTGAAGCATCCAATTGCAATTGAGCCAGAGGTGCCTATACGGCAAAGCCCAAAAACGATACCTCTGAACCTACCAGTAGAGGTTGACACTCTCATAGATGACATGTTGTAGAAGGACGGAGTCATTGAACCGTCAGGCAGACCATGGGCTGGCCCTATTATAGTCCTCGTCAAAAAGAAAGATGGCTAAAAGAGATTCTGCGTTGACTATCGGAAACTAAATGAAGTAACCCAGAAGGATGCCACATATTGATGACCTTCCTGCAGCAACTAGGGAATGTTCCTAGATTTCCTCTCTATACCTCAAGTGTGGATACTGGCAGATCATCATGAAAAAGGCAGGCTAGGGCAGTGGCAGTTTTTGGTGATGACGTTCAACAGGCAATGAATAGATTGTTTCACTGTCTCATCTGAAGAGGATGAGTGTTGGTATACCTCAATGATGTGCTTGTTGATGCGGCAAGCTTTGAAGAAATGCTGAGTTGGCTCAGGGAGGTTTTTCTGGTCTACAGAAGTAATGGCCTGCAGTTGGATGCCATGACATGTGAATTGTTTCACCGCAGTATATCGTATCAGGGTTATGTTATACCTGATCAAGGAGTGCAGACGAATCCCGTAAAGACTGAGTGCATCTTGTTGCGGCCCAAAACAAGTTCAGTGAAGGAACTACACAGCTTTGTTCAATTTTGCTCTTACTGTCGCTCCTTTGTTCCCAATTTCGCAAGCCTGCTGGACTATTGTATAATCTGGAAAAGACGAAAGAGAGTTTCAAATGGACAATGGAGTATGAAGCAGTCACACACACCTTTTACATTTATATCATCAGATTCACACCATTACATTTCCGTTACCCCGATATTTTACGCTTTATCGTAAAATGTAAAAAAAAAAAAAATATATATATATATATATATATATATATATATATATACCGGGTGGTCCTTAATGAACGTACCACCCTTTTAATTTCGTTGGTTGTGGAGAAATCAAAAAACTTGTCGAAGTAACCTCCCCTTATTTTTTTGCAAAGAATTCGAAAATTGCAGTTTGAAGCGTCGCGCATGCGCGCAAATGCGCGCTGCGCGCACCAACTTTGTTTTTTCAAATGGAACCCCCCCATTTTTATTGCAGATTCGCATTCTACATCAAATTTCATGAACATTTTACTTCGACAACTTTTTTTTTCCACTGCGCGAAACGGGCGCCAGGAGCGTTCAAAGTTGCTAAAGTCATCAAAATTGCGCAAAACATGGATTATGGGAAACCCCAAGTGTGGCACATGACTTTACTTTGTTTTTCAGCGCTGATTCACGTGGTGCTGTCAGTATTTAGATTTAGCTCAGTTTTTTCGATTTTATAAGCTTAATCTACGTCTTTTGGTGAAATATTACAGTTTTTCCGAAGTATCAACTTTGGCAGTAGATTTATTTTCCCTCGCCCTTTCGCAACCTGGGTTTGGGACCGGCTAAGGCGGCCTTAAAAATAAATTACGTGGTGTTTTTTTATTGAACTTGATGAATCCGAAATAACAGCCGGAAACATGGTCGTTTTTTTAAGAAAAAAGTGGCTTGGTTCCTGCACCCAGAAGGATACTCTGAGAAATCATGAATGTTATGGTACCAAAAGCGTTTGAATACGATTGAATCACAAGAGGTAAACAACTCGGATTTCTCGATTCTCGGACTGCTTATCTGCTGCACTTTGTGACGAGACGTCACTAACCGCTCACGTTACGACTTCAACTCCAAGTTGATCTGTACCCGTTATCATATTTATTTTGTCTTTAATCGTGAGAAGCAACTGATCCGGTTAATAGTCTCACTGTGAACGTTCTTGAGTGCGTATCATGCCGCGTTTTACCCAAAACGAACTGACCGAGATGGTGCGGTTGTACTACACGCACGACGGAAATGCTCGAAAAACTGCAGCCGCTTGTCAGCAAGTGTTTAATCGGCTGGTTCACCACCAGGCGATATTACGAACGGTTCGCCGTTTTGTTCGCACGGGCAGAGTTGACGTTCCTCGTCCACCCGGAAGACCTTCCGCTGTACGCTCCTTCAACTTTGATTTGGACGTGTTGCTGTATCAACGGGAAAATCCTCACTCTTCCGAACGTCAGACGGCTCGAGTAGTTGGTTGCAGCAAAACCACAGTTCATCGGGTCCTTCACACCTATGGCATGAGGCCATTTAGGTCTCATGTCGTTCATGGCCAGCGTGAAGGGGATAAGGAAAGGCGGCTGCTTTTCCTCGCACACATGGAGGCGCTCCGCGAACAGGTCCCACACTTGGCCACCGCTCTTTTGTGGACCGACGAGTCCACATTTACAAACAATGGACTCTTCAATCGTTGGAATTTTCGAACGTGGGCTGACGAGAATCCACGATTATCGTATTCCACCAGACACCAGGTGCGTTTCACGGTAAATGTATGGTGTGGGTTGGTCGGCAACCACCTCATTGGGCCACATTTCTTGACCGGTGGTAGCCTCAACGGGGAGAGATACCTTCAGTTTCTCCAGGAGGTTCTGCCTGAATTGTTGGAGGACGTCCCTCTCGCCACCAGGCAGGCAATGTGGTTCCAACATGATGGTTGTCCTGCCCACAACGCACGGGCTGTTACACGCCATTTGGATGCCCGATTCCGTTCTCGGTGGATTGGCAATCGGAGCCTGATTTCTTGGCCACCCCGTTCTCCGGACTTGACTCCACTAGATTATTTTTTATGGGGTTACCTGAAGAACAAGGTCTACGACGCCTCCCTCCCTCCTATCGCAAGTGCTGCCGAATTGCAACAGCGGATCATCGACGCCTGCGATTCGGTATCTCCGGCATCTACGTTCGAGGCAGTCACCACCGAATGGGAACGTCGAGCTGCCGCCTGTTTGGAGGACGACGGCGGTCCATTTGAACGACTACTGTGAACGATTTATTTTCTTAATTTTTTTTCTTTTATTCTTTTTTAAAAAAGAAAGAATTGTTTTTGTTGTATTTTAGCAGAAAAATTATCGAGGAGTGTGATTTATTTTTAAGCCCGCCTTAGCCGGTCCCAAGCCCGGGTTGCGAAAGGGCGAGGGAAAATAAATCTACTGCCAAAGTTGATAATTCGGAAAAACTGTAATATTTCACCAAAAGACGTAGATTAAGCTTATAAAATCGAAAAAACTGAGCTAAATCTAAAAACTGACAGCACCACGTGAATCAGCGCTGAAAAACAATGTAAAGTCATGTGCCACACTTGGGGTTTACCATAATCCATGTTTTGCGCAATTTTGATGACTTTAGCAACTTTGAACGCTCCTGGCGCCCGTTTCGCGCAGTGGAAAAAAAAAGTTGTCGAAGTAAAATGTTCATGAAATTTGATGTAGAATGCGAATCTGCAATAAAAATGGGGGGGTTCCATTTGAAAAAACAAAGTTGGTGCGCGCAGCGCGCATTTGCGCGCATGCGCGACGCTTCAAACTGCAATTTTCGAATTCTTTGCAAAAAAATAAGGGGAGGTTACTTCGACAAGTTTTTTGATTTCTCCACAACCAACGAAATTGAAAGGGTGGTACGTTCATTGAGGACCCCCCTGTATATATATATATATATATATATATATATATATATATATATATATATATATTGGTAAGGAAAGAATATAGGTCTAGAGACCCCTTAGCTAATCAGTGCGAGTCGAAAGAGCGGTTATCAGAGAACCGTATGTCGATTAGGAAAGAAATTAGCCTCACTTACTTACTACTTAGTAATTTTGCATTTCAGATGTCCAGAAAGGAATTGCATTTCAGGTTTCAGCATCATAAGTAGCATAAGAAACAAATTAGGCTCAAAGCCCCACAGCTGATCTGCTTGCACTAACATTGAATTCCTGATATTACAAAGGAGGTTCATTTCAATATGCTTGCGGATATGTAGGTAACGTAAAACATCAAAATCGGTCATTTAGGTAACAGGAAAATAGTGCTTGGCGTAACTTACGTTAGCACATGTGCAGAATGGAGTAATGAATTGAGGAAAATGCAATTGGTAGGGAAAAATCTACAGCCTAACCCGCACATTCCCAGAAAATATCAACAAAATGTTATGAAAACCAGAAATTAACCTCGTTCCGGGGACATCACTTTTGCGCATGCGCAGGAGCCATCATACCAGGATACCATCATTTTGAAATTATTAATTCTAGTCTTAAGGAATAATAATCTCAAGTTTGTAATATTCATTTTAAATTTCTATCTCTTCATATCAGCGAATATTGGAAACCAGTCGTATAAGTTGTAAGTTGAAAAAGTCAGTTGTTTTTCTAGTCAGAAAACTAGAAGCATTCTTTTCGGAATTTGATGGTGAATTTGAATTTTTAACCCGTTATTTTGGCAAACCTCAGCAAATATAGATTTTTTTTCAATTTTTGGAATCAATTAGCATAATTCGAAACAATGAGTTTTAAATTAAAAATGGCCGTGAAACATGAAAGCCCAGCAAAATACGGCCATTTACACGTTTCTAGTTTCTAATTATAACTTTAGATTTAATATTTCGTGGGTTTAAATAAAATTAATGCAAAATTAAAATCGATCATTCCAAAATCACCTTATAATTTTTTTTAGCCAACTTCATCAATGAAACGATTAGGCTTCAAAATTATTTTTGTTCTCTATTTATCTCATTTGTATTAGTTTCTTATATTAGATTAGGGTAATAGAACCTCAATACGCAATACTACCGATGTACGTGGTTTTGGACTATTCCACCAAAACCCAATGAATCGAAAAACTGCGCATCAAGTCTGCCTGTAACCTCTGAGAAAACCGTCTTGCTCATTCCACACTAGGGATGGAAATGCGATGATTGAGAGATAACATGATACATAAGCCAGATAACCAGGCTATAAACTCTTTTCGTTACTATATTTACGGCACACGAAACGAAATATATTATGCTGTTCCATTAGATGTTACGAGTACTATCAACACAATATTCGATCAGCGTGGATCAACAAAATACTGATGGCTGTATTTACCATTGATCTTAGTACACTGTATAGGTATTGATGTTCAGCAGTAACAAGATTCATTGATATGACTTGATTTTCCACCAAAGGGTGTATCGTGAAGAGAATACCGCACAAAATAATATTGCCGTAAGCTAGTGTGTTCCGAAATTTGAAGGCTCACCTCTATTAGGACTATAAAGCTCAAAATTGTTTACCGAGGTCGCTAACATTACAAAAAGATGAATCGAAACAAACGTACATCACATTATTTAACCAATCCTAGAAAGCATTTACATATTTAGTGACGATCAACTAGTAATCCTGGCTACTTTCTCAGACCGGACTTTATTATTCTTCATCAACTTATCTCTAATTCCCCACCCTGATGTTCCGGGCGAGAGTCAACAGGTTTCGTGAGCTCTACCCCACAAAAGATATTTAATTCCGAAGCTCGGGTCACTGGCAAGCTCATCGTGGATTCAGGTCTTCAATATTTCATTGTGGTGAAGGGAGGAGAAAGGGGAGACCTACTGCACCCCCCTCCTTTGCCTCTGGGCGTATCTTTTCACCCTTTTGGTCTCTCGGGAGACCCCGTTACCCTTCGCCTGGCTACCATTGAATTTCAAATCAGACTTTAAACCGCAGGGATTTCGAGGAGAGACGGTAGAAAACGTGAGGGATATTTTCGTGCTTCAAAAAAGTGCCAAATCTGATAAACTGATGACGTTTTTCACCCAAGATATGAAGCGTTCACCTCACAACCGCTGAGAAACTCCATAGAGAGTATTCTCCATTACTGTTCAATAGTGAAATATAACCTATTATGAAAAGGACCTTCAGACCGTTTCTTCATATCTTCTTTTAAACAAATTGACATGAAAATTGTTATTTTCATTGAGTAGTACAACAATTTCCTTCAGTATTTAGCTTAAGGAAATGTTCATAGAGCCAGCAGTGAGGTTCGCTCTCAGAGCCATAGAACAGATTTCCTTCGGCGACGAGCTCCTAGATAAAAAAAACTGTGCCGCTCTGAAAAACTGAGCCCTTTTATGAAGGGAAGGCTAAGTCTCCACCGGTCTCCCAAGTATGTTTTGATCATTTTCTTTTTGATAGGTACATTATTTTAATAATAAAACTTTGTGATCACCAGGAAGGAAAAACCTCAACTCCCAAACGTTTTTGGTTTGCGTATCAAAGACAAGTAGGTAGATTCCGCGATTCTGAAAATCCCGTTGGCCGAACGTGCATGTGTTTTAGCCATGGACTAACTAGGCAAAAAAGCTAACGAAATCTGGGACGAAATTTATGGCGACAACATTCTGATGATTTCCGCTTACAACCGAGTCGTTGCTAGAGAAATGGTACTTCGCCGTTTTTCATCCCCCGAAATTCGTTGACGATTCGTTCGAAAGCTCTCGATTTATCCAACCATATTATGTTAACTACTGCGAAGTGCGTGGCCAACAAGCCGAGTTATGAGCATGGTTATTTGAATAATTGTGTACACTCAGGTGATCATTCTCAATAATTGATATTGTGAACATGATTGCAACCGCTTGTTAATTTCTGATGATTTCATTGAGCTGGTGTTTCGATGATTTGATTCATAGCAGGTGATCCGAATATTGCGAGAACGGTTTGATTTGTGAAGCGGTGGTTAAATAAGCTAAGGATCGTGTAACCTGGTTTAACCTATGTAACCGAAGCTGAAATTTGGGAGGGAGGCTCAAGGGAGAATGCTGAAGACGCCTGGGTGACCATTGATCACTCATTCAATTAAAAACCAAAGAAAAAAATTATCAGTGATGCTGGTTATTATCATAGGAACCAGGGTTTGAAACGGATGATTATTTTTTCTTGAAATTAATCAAATAATGTTCGTTTCATCTAATATTTTAATTCGTGTGAAAAAATAATTTTTTGATTTTTATCAAGTTTTATTGATATAATTTTACCAATCATTTTTCCATGAGGGTGGGTGCAAAATAACGATCATGTTCCGGAATAGAACGTAGGATATATTACGATCCTCTAGGATCCTCCTTTATCGAAAACTCAGCATCGCCCAGGAAGTCAAATTTGTAATTAAGCCAAAACCGTAAAATCGTCGAACTTTTCACGTCAATTGTGGATTATCGCGTAAAGAACTTTTGATAACAAATTCAACGATAGCAAATTGATTTTAGTGGGTTGAGCCTAGCAGGTTTTGCATATTTGTGAATGTATATATATCATCAAAAACTGCTAATAAAATTGTACTAAGCTAATCAGTACCTAATCACCTTAATGTACCTTGAGAATTGTTGCATAATTCATTGCTAACTTAGCGTCTAGTTCCGCTGCTTTAATTTTCAGAGATGTTGAGGCAGAGTTAGAAATGAGATTTTTCGACGAGTGGTTAACCTAATCATTTAATTTATGAGCGCACAACAATGATTGCCACTTGGCTGAAATCCAATCCCAGCACCTGCTATCCCATTTATAGAAGATATGACCGATCGTTTATGAAATTCTTGATTAGTACCTAATGTTTCATTACTTAAATTTTTATTTATTTATTTATAACAAGAACGGCACTTCGTGCCAATCGCAGCAGATACGTATGAAAAACAATATTGTTGCCATTACAGGGCGAAATTTATAAATTGACAATAATAGCTTGAAGACAAATTTAGATAGCATGGTGAAGTTTACAGAAGTTATAAATGTTAATTTTCTGAAACAAAGTCGGAGTAGTTTGGTGTTCTACTAGCAGTTTAGGGAAGGTAGATAAGCTGTTTCTGAGTGTGCCCCACCCTCCCTCTGCACCAATTAGAGCTATGTAATGCCTTTCTCTGATGTTCGTATATTTTAGTATTATCTATAGGTATTCATGATTAATCAAGCTTGTACTTATTGAATGTGATCGGTAGAAGGAAGATTGGTTAAGCGCATAATTTATGATATCAAGTTTAGTAGATGTAGAAATGTAGATCCGTACTGTGGTATGTTATAAGTACTTTAATAGACACAATAAAGGTGAGGCAATGATGTTAATTTGAGCGGAAAATAAATTTAGTCCTAAGCACTAAATCTTGACAGAACTTGGGAGAAAAGGAGATAATTTAGGTCACTCAGCTGCTTAGAAAAGAGCTCATCATTTCAATCGTCTCTTTTAATGTCCCAGAGAGTCTCGCTATCAAATGTTAAATTCCATCTTTCTTTCCAGACTAGTAGTGGTTGTAATCATGTTTGCAAAATTAACTGAGAAGAATCTCCTGTATGGAAACAATTATTCAGACAACCACCCTCATACCTCACCACGCACTGTTCAGTGCTTAACAAGATACGGATCCCTCAGTGGGTGTACGTTTGATCCGGACTAGATAAGGTCCGATCCTTGATGTTGTACCTGAGAGCCGCTGAGCTCTACTACGAACTGTGATATCTGATCAGTGATATATTTATACGTATTTACGTCCTACTTTTATTTCACTTTGCTGATTGTATATAGTAGCATGTATATAGTTATCAGCCTATTTTACATCTAGTCTTAGTTCTATTACTTTATTTTTAATTTTATTTTATTTCATTCTTTTCAATCCACTTTGGGGGCTAAACAGCTCCAAGCTAAACATCATCACTGCACCCTTCATTTTTTTCCCCCTCCGAGTTGTCAGTGGAGTCCATGATGGCGCTCCTTTTTAGTAAAGGATGGCAACATGGCTCCTCTTAGAATCGTTAGACACCTTGCTAATGACCCTTCTGGTTGAGGCGCGGCTAAAACCTTAAAAAAAAAAAAAACGGTTAGGTAAATCGAGAGCTTTCCAACGACTGGCGAATGATTTTTGTACAATGATAAATTGATAGATGCCTAAGATACAATTCCGTTGTTGGTTGTTTGCGATAATCATCAGAAAATAGGAGTGTAACGCACTAAATGTCACGTACGGTAATTCTGTTTCACTGTTGGCCGGGTTATGATGGCAAAAACATGTTCCACGTTAAAAACCCCAGTCAACTGCAGCGATGTTGGTCGGGAAGGGTTTCAACGTAACTAAGGTTAGATTGAGTACAATAAGGGGACATATAGTTGAAATATTATTAGGTAATAGGGATGGGCAGTTTCAGCGGTTTCAAGGAACGGATCCAGCCGTTCCGATCCAGGGCGGGATCGGGTATTTTTCCGTTACGATCCCAGTTTCGTTCCTGACATCCTAACCTAAGTCAGGTTTTTTTTCTCAGAGGTGTTTAGCGGCGGGACCCTTCGATCCGTTCCATGGAAGCAGGAAAAAATCTTCCTTCCGTTCTAGGAATCTTGAGTCGTTCCTTCGTCTTTCTTTCCGCTCACACTCTGCCTCTTTCCCTAGACTTCTCAACCTCATCAAACTATAATGAAGTTTCCATTTTTCTTACAATAATCATAAAACGCTGGTGAAGACCGCAAGGTAAAACAAATTGGAAATTAGGCCTCTTAAAAACCTCAATAAAATAGTAAATTAAATCCCAAAAAACATTATTTTCAAAGAGTGGGCTCTGGCTTTTTTTCTTATCATGTTTAATGGTGTGTCTGTCCTCTACGCCATTGAAGAGTTTTAACTCGTTTCAGACTTGAAACTCACTTCTTAGGATTGAGATAAAAATTTGCAAGCGCAAAAAAAAAAAAAAAAAAAAAAAAAAAACAAGTAACAAGTTTTTCAAATAAAAGGATGAAGTCATTGGCCATCCCTTTGTTGGCACTATAAATTGATCAAATTCCAATAATTGTGGTAAAAAAACACGTAAGGACAAATATCGTCAGTAAGTATATGTTTTTTACTAGGCACAATTTTAATCAAAAGAAACTCATCAACGATGAATTAGAATAGGTATTAAAAAATGCTGCACATGATTGATTTCAAAGATATTCGCTGAAAAGAATTGATAAAAACCGAAGAAGAAAATGCTAAAATCCAAAACGTTTTCAGAATCGCTAAATATTACAACGAGTTTTTTCGCTATAAAACTTATAGTCAACATACCTATTATTTGCATTGAAACTAAAACTTGAATTTCAAAACAATGTGACGTAATATTACACAATACGGTTATGGAATACCATATTTATCTGTTTCAAATTATGCTGAAAAAAAAAAACAGAAAATAAATAAATAAAGAATCCGAAAACTCGTTTGAGAAGCTAAATATTATTTTTGGAACAATTGTATTTGCCATAAAACTTACTGTTAACAATTTCATTGCGCACAAAGCGCTCAAATTTCAAATTTATTTAACATAATTTTTTGACGATTGATTACGAAAATTCGCTGATGCCAGCACGGCAAGAACTTTTAAGGGTTGATAAATAAGAGTAAAATGTGAAAAGCGATACGAAACAGTCACTTTTCCTCTATCGACAAAATTCAGCGAGCAATGAGATATACTTTAGGAAGATAAAGTTCTGAAGTGTTGTAAAAAGTTATTGGGGTGCCAAGAAAGAGAATACGGCAGTACAGGTTCGGAGAATGCTGGTCAATCCAAAGTTGGAGTTCTGTTCCAAAGTGAATCAACGTTTACCTACACTCTGGGTCAAGGGAGAGACGTTGGAAGAACAAGCTCTTCCAACTTGCGCGTCCTCCGCGGAAAACTTTGCTGTGCTGAGGTAAATATGATTGGCCTATTGTGTTCCTGGTGCTTCCGGACATGTTTTTTCTTTTATGTTTTATTGATGTTGCTGTTACTAACATTATGATTCAAATCTTCATCAAAGGAAGTTAAAGTGAGAAGGAACCCAATCTGAGATATTCCAGTCTACAACTACTAGGTACTACTGTAACCGAACAGACACATTCTTCTACCCTCACTTAATACTGCCAGTTATTCATAAGCTGTACCTAACAGTTATTAGCTCAATTATATGATTTTACAAGATTATTAAAAGTTTAATTCAGAAAATCCGCACATAGTCACACATTGGTTCAATATTTTTCATTCTATACTCACGTCAGTTCACATTCACGCTCATGTTGACGTATTTTTTCCTGCCAAAGTTCAAGACCTCTAATATTTCAAATGGGTGTGTACATAATTACCCGAGTTGGCTCATTTTATTCGTTGCAATAAGATCTATGGATTCAAACCAAAAAAGTACTCAGTCATACTTCATGGCTAATAGAGCGAATTTGTAAGGAAGAGTTGTGGTTAAAATTGAATTCAGCACAACTTTAAAACTACAAGATATCAGTCAATTATGGGTATTTTTCACCTAAAAAACTATTTTTCTCGATTATAAACTTAAAGATCTGGGAATGGTCGCAATCGACTTAGCACAGAAAAATACCCCGATTGTGACAAACCTCTTGCACATTTGTAAAAAAAAAAAAAAATTTTTTTAGCATTTCTCGAGCTACTCTGAATTGTTAATTTGAACCTGCGATTTGCCTGATTCAGTCTTCCATTTCCTCTGCGTTTGCCCTGTCCTTCGTGGCGAGAGATACTCTTTCTTTCTTGAAAATGAATTATCTTTTGATAGGCTTTCTTCATTACTCTCTCTTGAAGACATACTACATTGCAAAAAATATTCTTCTTCGTTAAAAATTGTATAAGGACTAGGGTTTTTTTCTTGAATGAGGGATTTTTGTACTAATTTTCTGTCTTCTGTATATTTTCGCCTTTCTTTCTTCTCTCACCTCGTGGGATTTTATAATGATGTAATGATGTACTTGCGTTGCTTTCTTCTTTATAATGTATTCTTTATACTACATTGAATAACGTATTGTCCTTTGTGTAACCTTTTCTTCATCTGCTTCTCATTGTTCATTACGTACCTTGCACTATGTCTATTCTGTATATCTATATCTAATTCTTGTATGATTCGTTGCACTATTTCTTTTCATTTAACGTACAGATTGTTTTTTCTTTCTCTCTTTCTGCTTAAATATTCTACCTTGATTACTTATGTGTTGTTTGAACTTTTGTATCGCCGGAAGGCTTTTACAAATAAACAATTTCATTTCAATTTGAACCTGCGATTTTGAAACTCGACCTGTCCTTTGCCAGTAAGTTATCATCTGGAAACACCCTACAAATATGCATACAGAATATATATTATACTTTAAGTAGGTACTTCCAACAGAAGCACAAATCCAAATCCAAATACAGTACCATAAAATCATGAAACTGTACCAATTTGAGGATGAATACAAATAATAAGTTAATCCAACATATTCGAGAATGGAAGAAGTAGGTTCTACTTCTGTATTTTCGCTAATTTCTTGTCAAACTGTTTCCTTCAATTGGATCAGCTGGTCATAAGAAGCAGTTTCCCACAAGGAGAATGAGGAAAAAAAAATCATGCCTGTCTACACTTTAAAATATGATAATATATTTCCATCTCATGATATATACCATCTCTCTTCCAAGTAGTAGAAATACCGCTTTTTCGGTGGAAAAAAGCAAAAATACCACCCTGAAATGTTGAAAGAAAAAAAAAATCCTTTTAACCTCTTCTGATTAACGGTGAATAGAACATTTTGTGATTGGTCCAACATAACCTCAATTTATGACGTTCCACTATAATATGTATATTAGTTTTGTGCGTACAGATTGGAGCAACTTTAAATTATACCTACGGTTGCGATAGCTATGAAAAAGCTGAGTGAAAGTAAAAAAACTAAGCCATTTGAATCGTATGTATATTACACTACAACACCACTATTTTTACGTACTTTGACGGAGTATGATCAGAAAACCCCAATCAATACACCTGGTACTGATCATACCTAATACAGCATGGATGGCTAATAATAATAATAATAATTCAAGTACTTCAGAGAATTCGGGACATTGCTGGCCTTGTACTGGGCGGAACCTATAACTGAACATTAACTATTCCACGTTAACTTGATGTTTAATAGTAATATAATATTTCTAATATAGGTACTTTTAAAACTGTTTAATATAGGCTTTCAAATAACTCTCACATTACTTATAGATGTGGATTGGATTACATACAGATCTATAATTTGGAGCGGTATTTTAACTATATCCTTCTCATGCTGATGGTAATAGGAGACGAGTTTCCCGGTTATGCGGCACGATATAATGTAAAATAGTTTATCGTATTTAATCACATTAAATTTCTCATGAGCTCGAATATTTGATTATGTTTTGCTCAAATCAATTACTAAACAATTATTAATGATAATAAAAATGAGAACCCAACAGCTACGAACATGAATAACACATACTGTCATTGAAGTAATTCGTCAACTTGTTTACGGTTTGTACGTAAGTGATGTGGTTTTGTTTCATAATCTTTTAAATAAATTGAAACACATCATCGTCCGAGCGAATGGCAACGTTCTGTCCACGGTCCACGTCTTAGTCTACGGGAAGATTGCTTTTTTTTCTTAATAGAGTATGTTCAATACGGACACATGCAAGTTGTGGTTTTGTAGAACGTGATACAATTTTATCGTCCATTTCAATGCTTTCTCTTGGACGGAAATATTCTTGCAAATAATTTGTAGGTAATGTAGCTAGGTACATGATTATCTTTGCGTTATACGGAGAATCGCTTGAACTCATCATCTCGAAGGAGACGTCCAAATAAATTCAACTGTTATATCTTGTGTTAGTAATAGATTACAAATTATTATCGAGATAATAGGAAAGCATACACAGGTATTTTTGTGAACACAAAAATAGCAGTGCCTATCTAACCCTCCGGTACTTTGGAGGTCAAGGCTGGAATGATTCTTTGTTCGAGTCAGATCCGACCCGTCCTCACTTTCAGTAGTTTTTTCAGTTGTAGTTTGCTATAATATAGGTATTAGACATTTTGACAACATTATAATACGAAACATCCATCATTCCTCCACGTATGAAGAGAAAACTCAGATAAGACAAAACTAGTATATGATCTCCGTTGGAGGGGACCCTTCAGGTCCTACAGGGTTGGCGTCCTGTACCCCCGAGCAAGCGTTGGTTCACCCTAGGTGATAGGCTTAGATGATGATCTAACGTACCGTCCATGTCCCTGAAGGTCCCATGCGAATGAGATGAGAACTGTGGAAAATAAGCTTGTTACAAGGATTAGCGGACACACACTCATACAGACATGGAACCAAAGCTGTTCAGAATGGTTTAAAACAAATGCAAATAGAGGTTTTGGAGACTAACAAATTTTTTTGGTCCCGAAAGTGAAAACAATGCTTCCGCTACCTATAGGTAGATTCGGAAGCAAAATGCAGGGAATGAAATAAAACGCTGGAGTTATAAATCAATAATACGCAATAACTTGATGTAATTTATTTATAAATTACACATTTAATAAGGTGAACACAAGATTAAATAATAATAACCTCTTCATTTTTTCAACGTGCTTAATTTAGAAACAACAATTTTTAATAAACATTCACGATAAAATTAAATGAACAAAGTACATTTTTCAATAAAGATGAAAATACAAATAAAATATTACCTAGTTGAACATTTTTTATCTATTACTGGTAAAAGTAAGATAGTGAATAGGTACTATTTTTTTTTTTTTTTTTTTTCTGCCCCACAGAAGCGGCAGAGAGTGGAGTCTGATTTGCCCATTTTATGGAGATGGTATCTAAGTGGGCAGTGCCCAGTTAAGAGCCCCACAACCATACGCAGCTCCCTTCTCCCCAGGCTGAGCAGCTTTAGCTCTCTTCCTAGAGAAGTGAATAAATTGTTTCGCCTGCCTCAGGCCCTTGACGTGGAGCCAGTGGGCAGTCCTCTTTTTACTCTCCCGTTTGGTGAGCTCTCCGAGGAGAAAGCTCTCCGTAGTGGCCAGAAAAGGTTCTGGGCCCATAGGGAGAGAAGCAGCACCCTTCCTAGCAAGAGCGTCAGCTTGTTCATTCCCCTCCACCCCCTGGTGCCCTGGGCACCACAGCAAGGTAACCTTATTGTTCCTGGCTTGAGGTTAGTCAAGCATTCCCACACCAGCTTCGACGAGATGTTGAAAGAAGTTAGTGCCTTCAAGTCTGCTTGACTATCTGATAAAAATGTAGATTTTTGCTCCATTCACTTGACGCGCAGGAGTTTATGGCATATATTTCTGCCTGGAAAATGGTGGTGACTGTTCCCATAGATTCTGAAATCTCCGTTCGTGGGCAAAAAATACCCGAGCCAGCCCTACCATTCATGATGGAGCCATCTGTGTAGAACACTATAGCCCCACGTTCGAATTGGGGCCTCCCTTCTGACCACATTGATCTACTGTGAATGTAGACCTTGAAGGGGAGACCAAAGTTCCGTGGCCCCTCCATGTGGTCGGAAACACTGAGCGATGACTCATCCACTGCAACCTCCTTCAAGATGGCATGGTGAGAATCCCCCCCCAGAATCCCGCTTTAAAAAGCCATTCCTCCACAACCTCACTCCCTGCAGGAAGGAAACCTTCCTAACATGGATATGCAGAGGAGGAAGGTCCAAAAGGACCTCCAGTGCAGCTGTAGGACTTGTGTGCATGGAGCCTGTAACCCCAATGCACGCCATCCTTTGCAGCCTTGCCAGCTGACTCACAGCCGTTGCCCAGCTGACCTTTGTCCACCAGACAGGGGGTCAGCATCGGTCTGACCACTGTGGTATATAACCACATGGTCATCTTTGGGCTCAAGCCCCATGTCTTTCCTCACATGCATCGGCCCGACGCCATAACAAAGATGGCGTCCGTCTTAATGTGAGGCGTCCAGGTTAGCTTCTGATCAAAGGTGACTCCCAGGTATCTGGCCCTGGTGCAGAAGGGAAGTTGCCTGCCCCCCAGACATACCACCTGCATGTCAACCTTTCGTCTTCTGGTGAACGGAAGAAGGGTCACTTTATCAGGGTTCACATATAGCCCCTCCTCCGTGCACCATTGCGTACGACATCCAACGCCATCTGCATCCGTTCGCGAACTGTCTCCTCGAACTTGCCCCTGACAATGACTACAATGTCGTCAGCATATCCCATCACCTCAAAGCCATTATCTTTGAGTTTTTGTAGGAGGCTATCTACCACGAGTAGCCACAACAGAAGGGAAAGCACACCGCCCTGCGGATTTCCCCTACTTGGAATGGCACTGATGATTGCTTCCCCCAACTCCGAGGATACAACCCTGCCCTTCAGCATGGTATGTATCCATTTGGTGATTTGCGGATCAACATCTCGATCCTCTGCTGCCTTATTGATGGAGTCATATATGACGTGTTGTCAAATGCCCCACCTATATCCATAAAGCAGCAGAGAGCTACTTCCTTGGCCTCCAGACTCCTGTCAATCAACACCCTCAATTCATTCAGAGCAGTCTCAGTAGATTTCCCCCTCTGATACGCGTGTTGTGCCGCCTGGAGTGGTACCTGGGTTAATTGCTCTTCCCTGATTACAAGGTTCACAATCTTCTCCATAGTTTTCAGTAGGAAGGACATGAGACTGATGGGGGGGGGGGGGGGGTAGTCTTTTGCATGGCCCTGTCGGCCTGCTTTTGGAATAAAGACCACCCTGACCTTCCTCCACATCCTAGGGATGTGGTTCAGCGTATAACTGGCCCTAAAGATCTTGACCAGCACCGGCACGAGAGCCCCCCCTCCATGTTGTAGCATGACTGGGATGATCCCATCCGGGCCCGGAGATTTATAGGGCTTATATGTGCCAAGTGCCCATTTAACTCTATGGGGTGTAAATATCCTGCCAGAAGCTGCATACAAGGCTTTCCTTTCATGGCAGAAGTCATCAGTATGCTGATGTGGAAAACTTTCACTGTGTATGCGTGCAGACCCCGTAAAGTGCACACGTAGGAGCTCCTCCAGGGTCTCTTGCGAGCTTCCAGTATCCCTCGAGCTTCCAGTCTGCCTTTTGTATAGTGCCCGGCTCAGCTGGTCTGTCCTTGACAAGGATCTTCTGCACTTTGGACAGCACAGACAACTCTGTAATGTCCTGACAGAAGTTCCTCCAGGACAGTTTCCCGGCCTTTCTAAGGGCACAGGTGTAGGAGTTGGCAATAGCTTTATAGGCCTGCCATCTCCCATCCCGCTTCGCCCTGTTGAAAAGCCTTCTCGTCTCTCTGCGAAGGAGACCCAGGTCCATGTTCCACCATGGAACAGACCTGTTTGTTCTGACAGTCTTGACTGGGCAGCTTAGCTCGTAGCTTCGCTGAATGGCTGCCCAAACGAGTTCATTAACTCGGTCAAGATCTCTTGTTGTCTGGATATTAGTGTCCAGGTCCTCCAGCTCATCAGCTAGAAGAGTGTTAAACAGAGTCCAATTAGTGTTGTTAGGACTCCGATATGTCTCAGTGAAGCAGTTCGGATGTTCCAGCCGGAACCCAATAATCCGATGGTCTGACAATGAAGCCTCTTCCGACACATGCCACTCTGAGACCCTATTTGCATAGAAACTACTCGCCACAGTGATATCCAAAATCTCACTCCTTGTCCGAGTAACAAAAGTAGGCTCACTGCCCCTATTCAAAACCGCCAGATTTTCCGCGGTCAGAAACTGGACAATGGACTCACCTCTTCTGTTGATGTCGTTGCAACCCCACAGCAGATGATGACCATTGGCGTCTGCATGAGATGCAGCCGTTGTCTCTGGCAGTGTGGCACTAGCTGCCGCACCATCACCGGAGGTGGCTCGTCCTCATCCCCTGGAAAGTAGGCTGAGGCGACAACATATCTTCCTCCGTTGCTGTCCTCAAGCAGTATAGTTGTGAGGTCTCTGGAACAGAACTCAGGCATGGCCAAAAACTTGACTAGGCTGTTTACTAGGATGGCCGATCTTGGCCTATCCTTGCCACGGTGGAAAATTACCTTTCTGTTCTGTGCAGATAGTCCCATCACCTTGCCCTCAGTGGCCCACGGCTCCTGGATAAGGGCAATGTGGTGGTCTTCCGATGTGAACTTGTGGCTCAGGACCGCCGACGCGCCCCTTGCCCTGTGCAAGTTCACTTGAAGAAATTTTAGATGTGTATTATTAATTTTTTTCTATGTGGTCCATTTTGTTCCCACAAGAAGCTAGGGAAATGAACAGTCCACCCGCGCAGAGCCCCGCATGCACAGGTAAGCCTAATTACACCCAGGGGGTCGGCCGGTACCCTGGGGCAGCCGTTTGAGGTGCACTTTACCTTCTGCACCATGCAGACCATAGGCACGGCGTGGACACCTTTGTCTTGAGGGTTGGTGTCTGTACTTAGTTGCCAGTGCAATAGCTCACATTGCCCAGTATACTCCTAGGAGATACTATCGTGCAATAGGCAGTGTGAGCCGTGGCTTAAGCCCTCCCACCACGACAAGGTAACAGACATCGGGAGGGAGTGAATACTATTTCACTTCTACCGAAAAATACTGGTTGCAATCAGTTAAGAAAACATAGTTCGTTTCTTTCTTCGTCGAAACAGTACTGCTTATGTATCCTTACCGTTACCGAAAGTGGTAGAAGAGAGACAAATACAGTACCGTAACTTGTCAAATAAACTGATGAAAACAAAGCTATTCTTATTGATATAAATTGACTATGGTAATGGTGGTTTGAGGGGGTGAGCATTTTGGTGGGCAAAACTCAAGACTCATCGTGGTTTATTAGTGTCCAAGTACTTTCGCCTGTAATATTTCACATCAGGGATCCGAAATATAAATTTAAAAAAAAAAAAAAGTTTCCTTATTTTGCTTCAGAAAGAAACTCGTAAACGAGTTCCACTATCTGCTTTACAAGCAGATACCATGTTATATAGATATGTCTTTGATTGGGGATTTCATAACGGTAGTCCTCGAGAGTTGTAAACAAATCCTTTAACGTTGGACTGCAGGCGACGACATGTAGGATTAAGAATTTATTTTATTATTCTTTGAGGCACAAAAATCACCATGCAGCATATTAACCGGAACGATCTTCTTATTGGGAATTTCCCGAATCGTGGGGTTGTTTGCACTTTGAAACAAATTAATATCCTCGTCAAGCAGGCCGATTGAATTGTCATCGGTTATAGGAGAATTAACGGACACTGATGGTTCTGGTTGTATCTTCTTATTGGGAAATTCCCAAATCGCAGGGTTGTTTGCGCTTGGAAATACATTAATCATGTCTAGACTCTCCTCCACATGTTATTAACTCCCCAAATAATGTCAGCAACAAGCAGTTGACAGTAAATATTAAATATTAAATTTCGCCAAACCGAATCATGTGTCATCGCAAAATTTAGTTTCTGCCAAGAAAATTGTTTACAGTCCAGTCAACTTAGTTTAGGAATGTAGCCAGGTACGTAACGAGGGGAATTTGGTAGCTTGAGATGTGAACATTTATCACATAAATCAAAGCTTTCCAACGAGTGGCGAACGATTTCTGTGCAATGAAAACTACAGAAGTTCCATTCCCCTAGCAACGGCTGGGTTGTACGTGAAAATCATTAGTTTGGAAAATCGTGACATCAACTATTGCGTGACAAAAATTTTCGGTTGACCCCCCAGAGCAAAGACATATCCATGTAAATATGCACCTCTTAGTCATATGTCTAATTACTGGGGTTCAGATTGTAAAGAGTTGACTAGAGTGACAACTTACATGGTAGGTACTTGTTAGGGTACCCACAGGTAAGCAGTATGGGTTTGTTTTCGGTGTTGGATAATACAAAATCATCGTTGCTCCAAGTTGAACTGGTCTGTAATGGGTGATATTACAATTTAAAATTATGAAGTAGTTGTAGAGAAGCAATAAGTCAGGGAAATGGGCTTGGTTGAGACATGCTAGCCTCTACTCACGAGTACGTGTTGATTGTTCACTCTATCTGGTTTACAATTTTTTTGCTACTTCCCACTATATAATGAGTTATATAAATAATTGACTACATCAAACATTTGCAAACCTCCTCCTCGTGTAACCACAACTAGGCAATAAGTTCATCCCATGCAATCAACAAGTGCTGGTGAGTAGAGGTTACTCAACCCAGCCCAGATCCTTGACTTATTGCCTCTCTACTATTACCTCATCATTTTAACAACATTGTAATATCATTCATTACAGACCTGTTACAACCTAGTACAACAATCATTTTGTGTTATCCTAGACCAAGAACATACCCAAATTGCTTACCTGTAAGTACCCCAACTAGTAACTACCATATAAGTTGTCACTCTAGTCAACTCTTTACAATCTGAACCCTAGTAATCAGATTTATTACTAAGACCAGCATATTTTTATTTATATTTTAGATCCCTGATGAGGCCTGTTACATGCGAAAATACTTGGACACCAATAAACCACAATGAGTAACAACCTACCAAAATGCCCGTCCCCTCAATTTACTCCTACCATAGTCAATGAAAGGCAACACACCGATCATATTAATAGAAATTGTATTCCTTACCTGCTGCCTTATGTGTTTTAAAGAAGAAAGATGTTATCTTCGATGGTCGTTTCATGAAGGATCGAAACTCAAATACCAAAAACAACTTATGTTCGCACTTTACCTGAAGTTTGTTTTCTAATGCTCTTTTACTCACGAAATGGCGACAACAGACAACATCACGACGCGGACACAACAGCGCCCATGAACATTTTGACACTACCCTCGTCAATCCACGATTGATCCCCCGTGAGAAGGACAGTTTGTATGGCTACCAAAATTCAAACGCACAGATTAGTAAATTGGCCGCGACAGATTAGCATTTTTTTTCCGCCTCTCAGGGGGAGGGGGGGGAGGCTACCCCCCCCCCCCCCCTTTTAATCCGTCCCTGGTATGTGTGTCCTCTTGAAATTGTTTTAAATGCCACTTCCCTTCGCCTGATTTTGATGAAACTTAGTACGGCTGTAATCTGTAAAATGGCGAGGATAAAGATTATCAGGGGCCACTGACACATGAGAGGTCATCGATCAGCGGAGTGAAATCCAAAGACATTTTGTCTCCTGTTCGACGCAAAAAGCTGAAATTTGAGAGAGAGGCTGGAGGGGGAATGCTGAAGACGACTGAGATGTCAATGATTAGCTGAGTGAATTCGAAATCCATTTCGTCTCCTATTCAGCAAAGGAAGCTGAAATTTGAGAGGGAGGCTCAACAGAGAATGCAGAAGACGACTGAGAGATCATCGATTAGCTGAGTGAGCTCCAAAGCGATTTTTTCTCCTACTCGACGCAGGAAGCGTCTATTTCACGAGTATCTCCTGACAAGAAAATGCGCTATCATGTGACTCTCTTCTTGAGCACTGATATACTTGTTTGGAATTTGACCAATGTAATGTACCTACTGAAAAATTTTTGGCGAACAAATTCATGCTTTCGTATGGAAAGCTTGGTTTTCGGCGCAAGAACGGGATTTTTATTTCAATCCTAAGGAGAGTTATGGTCTATAATGTCATACGAGAAACTGCAAACTTCAGGAGTCGTTTCATAATGCCTTAACCCTAGTAGGATAAGTTGTGTAAAGTTTACACATTGCTGGTTAGCATTCACTGATTACGCCTTGACAAACCGCCTGACTGAGTCATCCTTCTAGCAGTGTTATCTTTGGTTAGTAGTGTGCCAGACATCGGCTGGGCAGCGTCTTGTGAGCACGTGGTGGACCTTCCCCAGGTAAGTTTTGAGAACCCTATGTGTAAAAATTACTCAACATTATGCTTCCACGTAAATTTTAATGTGTAATATAAACTCAACATTATCCTAGAATGCCTTTCTTCGATGTGTAATTTTTACACATCAATACCTTTCATGCCCCTTTCTTGTGAGTAATTATTACTCAACGTTATCCTTCCATGCCTTTCTTCAATGCGAAAATGTTACTCATCAATATCTTTGACACCCCCATCTTCTGTTTCTACATTTTATTCAATATCCTATAGGCTTCTTTTTATAAGCCGTTTCCAAATTATAATTAAAGTCATTCTTTTTTCAGAATATGTCGTGCAAAAGAGTGTATGACGATGAAGAACTTGCCGCTATGGCAACAGTCTCTTCATCTTCAGCAAGGGATGAAGACGATTTTTCAGAGGTCGACAAGTACAAGTCTGCGAGAAATGATAATATCAAATCTAGGATCTGTGGCTCCTCCACTTCAAAAACCTCAAAATTCCAAAGCTAAAGGACCCCGCACGTACTGTTCCTTGTGCCCATCTTCTAAACATCGTTACACAACAACTTACTGTCAAAAATGTAGTCGTCCAGTGTGTGGGGACAATCGAAGGAAGTTCTGCCCAAAATGCGGTGATCAGCCAATGCCTTCAAGTTGTTTCAGTACCTACCTAATTTACAGACAAATTTCGTAATTTTGGTAAAGTATGATTTTGATTTGAAAGTTTTGAAGTTCCTTCTTATTTCATTTTGTTCATTCCTTTTTAGTCACTTTTTGTAAGTCATTTTTTAAGTTTCATGATTATGGTTTCCTTGTTACCATTTTATAAAATAAGTTTCATACTAAAATAAGTACCTAGGTAGATATTGAGTCATTTCGAAACAAGAAAAAGAGAACATTCAATTTTAGTACAGTTAAGATTGTAATTTAATCGATTTTGTTTGATAGTATGATGTTTTTATGTTATACTAAAATACTGTTGACGTTATTTCGAATCTACAAAAGTCAGATGAGGGCTGTGAAATGATGAAAGTCTGATTACGTTACCATTGTGCTATTGATGTCGCTCCTAGATTTATAATTTGACTGAATTTACTATTAATAAAGTGACAATTTTCCATGAAAAACATTTTTGATTACATCATAACCTTCTAAAATACGTTAAAATCAATAGGAATAAGAATTACCCAGAAGAAGTGCAGTTTTTAGAGAATGAGTAAAATATACCCAACGATACCCAAAAGCGCCAGAAAAAACACCTTATCTTACTAGGGTTAAAACAAACTTTAATGGAAAAAATTTTTCTGAACCGTTGCAATAGTTTTATTTTCTACGTACATCCTCTAACAGAACAAAATAGACAAAACATCAAAAATAGACTCTGAAAAACTTTTTGTAATATACCATCTTGAAATTACGAGGATAGGTTCATATTGCTCAGGGTTTTCCCTTCTGAAAACATCACACTTCTATTCCAAGACCTCCGTCAGCTTGACTATTCAGACATGATAATTGTTATTCATGCTCGCCAGGTACACTTCATAAATGGAAATAAGCAGGTAGTTTGCTTCCTTTGCTCTCATCACTTTCGTTAGGACTTCTTCACTAACTCAAATGATTTTCTCGACACCATTTTTGGGTGGAAACTGAAGAAAAAAAAAAATACAAATAAGATTTAGAAAACTTGCATGTTACTACTTCGTTCGGATTGGATCCGACCCAAAACAACAGAACTAGCTGGAAAATTAACAAAAAAGTCAAGGTTTACTTACCCAGGAGATGTGGCTGCGTTGGCACCTTCCACAAGACTGCTTGATAGGGTACTTGAGTCCCCAAGCGTTTCCAAAAATGTTATCTGTGAGGGGTTCAAAAGTACACCAGCCCCGTTCGGATCCGGCTCGCACCGAAGTAGTACCTAACATGATTTTTGTTCAATATAAACTATAAAACATTAAAAGCTCATAATATTAACTAACTGCAACCAAAACGTGTTTCTCACTGCATTACCTATACCCCCAGAATTTCACGATGAGACTACAGATAGTGTCAGACTGTAGCTCACAATAATTTTATGAGATTGCTGTGAGTTTAAATCACCCATAACGGTTTGGTTATTCTGAAGATGTCGAGGTCCTACTACTTTGAAAGATCTTCTTCTCTAGGAAACTTCCAAAAACTTATTAAATCCAGCTTGACAACCACGGGTTTGATAACCATGAAGAGTTTATCACGCACGACGTCACGGGCCCACAAGTAATTATAACATCAAAAGGGGAATTAGTCGCCCGTCTTCAGTGAAACACCTGTAATTATAACTCGCAAACTCCTTTCAACACGTTATGGTCGCGCTATCTTCAGTAAGTAACGCGTTAAAATCAGTTCACCCTTTATAGCATTATTCAACAAAATTAAATAATGAATAAGTGATGTATTAATGAGCAATTTTTGCTTTACAGATTGAAAGGATCTTTTTTCAACAGCATCTATTTAGGGCAGTCAAAGCACTCAGTGCTCCACGTAAATTTGTATGTAATGAATTCACTCATTTACATTATGCAAATTTACTCGATAAATATCTACAACTACCTTGGCATCTATAATTACTTTTATTTTAGGGAAAGTACATTTTGAAGTAAGTAGATGTCTTTGTGTTGGGGGTCAGTAAAACATTCACGAGGTGCAGAAAAACGTCTCGTTTTTACGAATCGTCAAAGTTCAACACGTTCAGTGCGGCTCGAGGCATATTGACCTCGTACCAAACAAAACGCTCTCTGCGGCTAAAAATTCGCCCTGTTCACGGTTTCTTGCGAAGCGCATCAAAACTTGAATTGAGGTGGTAGAAGAAAAACTCAACTTGGTATGGACTTGGGAGAGTGAGGTCTACTTGTACCCACATGGTGTATGTACAGGGCATTTTGACTCCGAATAGCACTGAGAAAATAATAGATACCTTCAGTGCGACACGGGTCCAATGGACCTCGTACTGAAACTGAGTATATTCACATTACAATTCAGAAATTCTTGTTTTCTGCGTCCCTACCGTTTTTCTCAATGGCCAGACAAATCCATTTCAGGCCATTCTAAAACTGAATCTGAGAAAAAAATCCATAGGTATATGTGTGCGTGTGTGTGTGTGCAAAGAATTTTGACCACACTACCCAGGATTCAATCTTCTCTGAATTTTTTGATTACTTTTTTAGATCCCAATTTTAGTCTACTTTTGCAAACAACCTCGGAAATTTTAGATTTGTCTGATGGTGGGAGGATGGAGGGGGTAATTCCCAATCCATTAAGCGCTGCCGAAACGCTAGTTTTCGACCGATTTTCTTGACTATTTTTTAAAATTGAAAATTCGGTATACTTAGTTTTGGAAAATATGAGAAGAGTTTCAAATTTCATTAGGAAGGGGGGTGGAGGGGGTAATACTGATAAATCTTAATGTTTTCTCTATTCCTATCTGATGATTTTTTTTTTAAGGTACCCACAATTAGAAATTCGTTCGAGCTCGTAGAAAAAATTTGGCAGTTTTAAATTTGTTATGGGAGGGTGTAAGTGAAGGAAAAAATACCAAAATTCTGTGATATATATATATATATATATATATATATATATATATATATATATATATATATATATATATATTTATTTATTTATTTATTTATCTATTTATTTTTTTTTCGTGCTTTGTTAAAAATTCATTTATTTTATTTAATCAAATTTTTTTTTTTTATCTGTTAGTACTTGTTTATCTTTTTTTCAAGTTGGGTATTTTATTTGGTGACGGACTTTCTCGAGAAAGAGTGTTGGGGGGAGGTTTGAACTGTACTACTTACGCTATTCCCAATCGATTTTACACTTTTTTATTTTTAATAATTCATTATTGTTTTAGTAGGTCCCTCGGAGAAACCATTCCCAGTAAAAAATTTACCGTATTTTTTAAATTTGTCCAGGTATTTAACAGAGGGCCCTGATAATTTGTAAGAAGTTCATAAATCCACTTCCTGCGGTGGTAGTAGATAGAATTGAACCTAAACTAGAAAAAAACAATACACTTTGCCGAAAACTATTAGCTTTCACGAAAAAACCCGATTTTTTCACGAAAAAACACGAAGTGGTTCACGAGGTCAATGAGTCCTAATTTTTATACTGGATACTATATATATTTTAGTGCTCTCGAAAGAAGGTAGATATGGAACCAAACTTCATCGTATCGGACCGTACAGATCATTTGGTTGTTTTAATAAGGAGGATTAAGGATGAAGTATTTCATGAAAGTTTTTATGCTGGATAGGTACTTATACTTTCCCAATTCATCACTGTTATGCTTGAGACAATGAATTCATCGGTAGTTAATATCAAATTATTTTCATATAGAAACAGAGTTTTCAGAGGATTTTCCATTCGTGAATGCGCAGAGGATATCTTAGACCTTTTAGCGACGATGTTGAACGGAAGCCGTCTAAAGTCCACTCCTTATAATTAGTGAATATGATGAGAAGTAAGTACAGACATAAAAGTGAACATGCTTAGGACTGTGTGAAACGTTAAAATCGAGACGCGAATTTTCTAGAAAGACCGTTTGGATGAACAACTGCATACCTTAAATCTCAAGCTGTAGCTAGTTAAATTCCTTCTCAACAAGCCATATTCATTACATGTTTGAATTAGAATTTTCAGCCATCCGAATTATTTTGACATGGATTTGTCTTTTGGCTGGGTGTCAAGGAATTTTTCGGGACAATTATTTTTTTCCACACAAAATGCAACGCTCCGGCACTTTAGATTATTGTTAACTCGAAAAGTGAAGGCTAGATAGAAATCAATGAGGTACTCACTACCGCAATGTACTTCTACAAAATTTGCATGGACAACTGATGATTTAACTCCTGCGTTAAACAGCAGGTTATTTTTTTTTTAGCATGGAACAGCGGGATTTTTTACTTTCCCAACATCCAAACAGAGTGGAAAGTGATGTCCATTTTTACTTTCCCAACAGAGTGGAAAGTAATGTCCATTTTTACTTTCCCAACACCCCAGCAGTGGAAAGTAATGTCTACTTTTACTTTCCTATTATCCCAACAGAGTGAAAAGTAATGTCCATGTTCACTTTCCCAATATTCCTACAGAGTGGAAAGTAAAGTCCAGTTTTACTTTCAAACAGAGTGTAAAGTAATGTCTACAACTTTGACATATATATCCATGATCTATTATTTTTCCCTGAAGGGAAAAATTTATTTTCCTCCTTTTTAATGGCAATTGATACTTAGTCAGGTTTCTAGGTATTTACAGTTTCTTCACTTAATTTTTATTCTATATTTATTACAAAATTCACTAATTTAAGTAATGATTCATTCTATTATGCACAATACATACATTTTAAACGGTTATAATGGGTGAGTTACTTCATTACTGTTGTATGTTCATTTAATTTTCGTTATTTTCGAATCATGGGTAGGTGGTGTTCAAAATTAGATGACCGCCGATTCCAGGCATCGAATGAAAATATCGGTTAGTATCGAAAATGAAGAATTGAATTTAATCGCTTTTCCATATTTGCGAAATACCTTACAGACATACTTGGATAGCGACTGGCCCAGTGTTGATAATTGATGAGGTTCAGGAGAATCGGCTACAACCGTGTGATTTATTTGGTACTTTCAGTTAATTTGTGGAAAAATTCATCAAAATCGATTAAGTTGTTCGTTTATTCAGTTAGAACGAACACATCCACTAGCCTCCATTCATACTAACGAAGCTCTATTTTCTTATCATGAAAAGCATTGGAACGTTATTCTCATTCTCGTCACCTCAAATTTGAAATGTGCTGGGAAAATACTGGATCTTTTAAGCTAGAAGTTGCCCTCGTTTATTCAGTGGATTGATGGCACATGACGTAGTAGGCACCATAATATTCCACTTTATCGTATATGCATTGGATCCTCTCTAAGAATAATTTATGTGACCCTACTCTTCACAGCTACATTCCCTCTCCAGTTTTTTTCTTTCGCTCTTCGATAATGTGTACACGGTTACGTTCCTTTTTCTGATTGGATCATTCAATATGGATAGGTACTCCTGGTGGCTCCAATCCGACGGCTTCAATTCAGCATGTTTGCCCCCAGTTCCCTCGGCCACATGATATTGTATGATAACCACCGTCCTCCAGGAAATCAAACTGGACAAGATGAAGTACGTTTTCTTCGGAAAGGATAGTGAATGACCTTCGACTGTAACATAGCATGAAGAAGAGGGTGATCAAATAATGAAATCTCAAACATTTACCTCGAAATGTAACATTGCTTTTCGACTGACTTCAGAGCTAACATTGTAGGTACAGGACTTGAATAAACAAAAGATCTGCGTTCGTATGAAGTTCCAACCATTATGAAACCTGTACGATTATAATTATATAAGTAACTTATTCATACCTTTACTAGTATACAATGCTGTGAAATTCTGCATATAATGAATCCGGAATTGCATCCTCCCCCACCATAAAAACTACAAGCATATATATATAATAACATATAGTCACATGTGCCTATATAGGAAAATACCTATAGGTCTCGTAAATAGTCCGAAACACAGAGTGCTCTTTCGTCACAACGCTACGTAATGGTAGGTCTCTACGAATTAGTGGCTGTGAACACTTTCCTCAGCGCTTTATAGAAAGTTTACTTTACGTTTTCCAGGCGTAAAGAATATGGAAAATAACAACGAAAACAAAAAGGTTACATCTGATAAAAGTGCTGTGTACCTACTTGATATTATGATTCATAGATTGTTTATTGCGACTAATATTTCTGTGACAATTGAAGACGCATTTAAATCCTGTCACATTACCAGAAATCTGTTGCAAATGTAAGTAAATGGAAAAAAAAATTATTAGACGCTGGGCATGTGTTATATTACGAAGACATAAGAACGATCGATAGTTTATTTATAGATTTTACATAAACGGGAGAAACTCCCAATTACAATTCATCAAATACTTAAGTAAATGCTGGCACGGAAGGAATGAACAGAAGAGGAAAAGTTGATGAATTACATAAAATAAAATATGAATAAAGATAAAGATAGAAATGAAAATAAAATAAAATGAACTGTTACAGGAATATGAAGAGAACAAGCGGATCAATCAATATAATACTAAGATTCAAAATCAAAACTGCAAAATAATCACGTAGGTTACATTTAATGTTTTTGGGGCTATCAAGAAATATATCAGAATCGATCTGCACAGAGTTGAATTCGTGTTGCATCCTTGCAGTTGGGCAATTATTGCCACAGTTCGTACTCTTCATCGAGGGGAGGAACAAGTCAATACTCATGTAGCCGGGTACCCGAAATTTTACCATCGAAAGAACATCCGGGGCATCAATCACCCCGCTAACCAATTTTGCAAGAAAACATATATCGAAAATTTGCCGGCTGCCCTTCAAAGTGTTCAGCCGATAAGCATGCCTCACAGACTGGTCTGTTCAGCATCCCTCACTGACTGAAAGAGTGAATGCACAAGTAATGGCTAACAGAAGAGATCGAGAGTTACTTTGTATGGAATAATGTGACAAGAGTACAATTGTTCATGATGATGGACGTTAAGATAGCTTTCCATGGTCGATTTCCAAAAGATAACTTAAGAAAAGTAGGTTGGAAGGTTGATGTAGGTAGGTCCTCTAGAAGTCACGGCTGAGTTCGTAAAATAGCAGCCTAGGATAGGATCCACAACTGGAAATGTCTTCCGAGGAAAACCGGACATTCGGTTTTCAGAGTGATTTTCTACCGTACAGATTGTTAAAAACCGGGCTCTCAGGGCCGAAACCGGACACCTGGCAACTATTACTGACCGGTGAGTTCCTTATTACTACCTGAATTCTAGCGAGATCTTGCGAAACTTATGCTGGACTCTTTCCAGGGAGTCAGCATATACTGCGTAGCAAGGACTCCACAAGAGAGATCCAAACTCCAGGCAATTTCTTACCAGAGCCAAATATAAGCTTTTTAGACTTTTGCGAACCAGCGGCACGTAAATAGGAAAGCAATTTGTAAACCAGTTTTCTAGTGATCACCACTCGAAAAGTTGGTTCTGCTTACGTAAACTGAGTATTTGTTTCTGAAAAAAGTAAATTAGTCACAAATAAACAACTTTTATAATGAAATTTAACTTGGCCAAAGCCGATAGATCAACACAAAAACACACTGATAAGGTAACACACAGGTGGCTTGGTTCATCTCTCTCTAGCCGCGATACGCTGCGGAAGTGTAGCCTTCGTTTTTTTTTTTTTTTTTTTTTTTTTTTATTGTGTGACATCAATAGATATAAACTTCTTGAATGTTTTACCGTGGAAGAATAGAAGATTCACTTCCTCCATGGTATGACATTCCCAAAGATTGAACTTGAGTAACTTCGCGTTGTTACCTCAAGTTTCGTGGTGGTGAGTGGTTTCTCGTTTGATAATAAATAGGGGATATATTATTTTATTGTAAGAACTGTTTTCCATGATTATTTATTTTCCGCAAGATATTTCAATTGTGAATGTAGGTAAGGTTCAGTGAGTACTCTCGCCTTCAGTCCTCCTAAGGTTACGCCAACCACCACCGATAGCGCTGGAATCGAGGCGCACGAAGCCTTTAGTTTATTTCATAGTTTTAATTTCAGAGAGCTCTGATACATTTTTTCCCGTCCATTTATGTGGTTGAGTGTTGATATAACCCAGGTCCAAATCAATAAAAGTTTCTCACTAAGTTAGTATTGACGGTTGCTTTAGTAGCTAAAGGAAATACCTTCTATTTACTGAACGTTTCTGAAACGTTAACATACTCGATCACATAAAGTTAATATTGGATGTGATCCCAGATGTTAACGCCCAACATTTGTTTTTCAGCCCGATTTTGTAATATTTGGTTAATATTTGTTAAGGAAAAGGCAATGATCATTAGAAGCAGACAGACGTATTTTATTATTTATATTACTAGCGTTTACGTATTTAACTATCTTGATTTAAAAAAAACCAATAGGTTTTGAAGAGATATTTAATAATATACTTGAGATTCAGTAGGTACTTCGCAAAATGAACCATAATAAAAAATGCATTCTTCCCTAGTAGGATGCTACTCATTCCCCCAGGAGTACAATGATACTCATTCAGTAGATGGATGGTGTCTCTATTCAAATGTTCGAATTGTATATGAACCATGTATATGACTGTGTTCTAAAACCATTGTATACCGTGCTTCATGCTCAAAACGCATACAAGTGATCACAGTAGTTTGTTGAGGACAGCGAGTTCCTAATTGTTTTAGCGAGAAAATATCCTCAGGAAAACTCAGCCTGAGTAGAACTATCAGTAATCTGCGTCATAATAAGTTCCATTTATGCGGAATTTAAACATTATTATAAAGTTTGTGGCTGCAGACTCGCCGACGATTTCCTATTCCGCAGTGCCGACAGTTCAGACGACTATTGAGACAACTTGATGAGCCTGGCACGTGACTCTAAGTTTTTCATTTTTAAGGGTTACGAGAATTAAAAAAAAAAAAAAAAAAAAAAAAAAAAAGCGGGAGGAAATGAGTGTGTGTAACATGAGGGGCTGGAAAAATTAATTAAACTTGGTCGCACGGCGTTTCACGTCTCAGTTTTCCATACCCAACCATCCACGAAGAAAGTTTGCGGTCTCGTTAAGCTCATCCAAACAAACTACGAAGCCCCTAAACCATCAAGAGTGTAGAGTTCGAATATTTCCCAAAATTTAAATTTGACGATCTACCTAAGTCCAGAACTATGAAAATAATGGCTATGAAAAAATAACAATACATAAAATGTCTGTACATCTGAAAAGTGAATTACACTTGATTTTTTCTTTTTTTACTTGGATATTGAATTAGTGATTAGACCAAGGATTCGAGTTCTGCGTGCCATTACAAGAAAATAGAACAGACCTATAGATATTTCGTATCAGGTTAACATGAAGGGCGCATGAGAAGAGGCTTTTTTGAGTAACTTAAAGTTGTATGAACGTTTCAGGCACGAGAGTATTCGATAGAAAAATTGGTAGGCACGCAGAACACGAATCCTTATTATATACATAATAATATAAATCTTCCTGGGGTGGGGGGGGGGTGTAGTAGTAACTACGTTTTGGCTTGCTTTTAAGGTGACTTTTTTGTAAGGAATCGACTTGCTTTTTGGCGGTCTGGTAGGAATCGCCGGTTTCTACAGGTGACGCTTTTTTGATGACGTTTAAATACTGCTGGTAATGGTTTGGCTGCTTGATTAACATATTTTCACCTCCTTCAAGTATCCATGAACACAGAAAACCAAGAAGAAGTTCGTTTAGAAACCTATGAATCAAGTTTTTCAGGACTAAAGTTTGTTTCATCACCATTTTCTGGCGCCTGCTGAGTTAGCTCTCGTTTTTCGTTCACCATACCCAAAAAACGGTTTGTATTCCAACTGCTTTAAGCAAACCCGTTTTATGTGTGGAATATGTGCAGCAGGATTGCA
This sequence comes from Adelphocoris suturalis, assembly GCA_030762985.1. Classification (NCBI taxonomy): domain Eukaryota; kingdom Metazoa; phylum Arthropoda; class Insecta; order Hemiptera; family Miridae; genus Adelphocoris; species Adelphocoris suturalis. Next base: position 44,696,514 of record CM061040.1, on the reverse strand, counting down.
TATCCATTGCTGGTATGACTATCATCGCAAATTTACCAACCCTTGAAGTGACTTTTTATACTCCATTCCATTTTCTACACATTGTTCCATTTTCAAATAGGTATTGCAATTAATATTGTGTACATTCATAAGATTAAAACGTTTTCAGATCAGAAACCACCAGTTTACTTAATTTGCCTTCTTATTTAGACGGGTGCCCAGTGTCACCTACAGGTGACGGTGTAATAAGGGGTGGGGCGAGGGGTGGTAAAAACACATTTAATGTTCTATTTAGAGCCTTAGTTTATGGAAAAATATGAAAATTTTGAAATTCCTCTGGTAGGTCATCTTTTGGCGCAGAGGGTTAAGTCCAGTGACGGACATTTCGTCTCCAATATCCAGCGAAGGAAACCACACATCAACATTCAGGTACGCTACCTATTGTCACCTGTGGAGCAAAGAAGTATTAAACTTTTAACAGAATAGAGCTCTAAACAATTATAGAAATGCTTCAAATTATTACACAATGGTTAATTAGTTCTGTACTACCTACTAAGCAGATCATTGGTCTGTAGTTATCAAACCCACAATGTGATAATGATCAGAACATGGCGCATCGTGCCTATGAGAAAGTTTCACACTTTTGCTGTTCCAAGACCCCGCAATTTTTCGCTCAACAGTAAAGATATTTAAAAAACGGGAAAATGCTTGAATGCTTGAAGTAATTTACATGCTCTTGTAGAGCCATTTCATTCGGTTATGTATATACATATATTCCTGCTGATTCTAGTTTTCTATTTGATTTTTCAGAAATATTTCGTAGTCTTCAGTGTACTCGTACTACACGCCTTCCTTGTGATAAAAAGATGGCGTCGGGGATATATGGCTTTTTGTTCGATTTAGGATATCCACAAGGTATCGTGAAATGTTAATCAACAAATTTTGAGAAACGGTGAAATTGTAAGTTTTCCTATTTTCTTGTTTGATCTGTTTTTCATTCTTTCTCACCCCTTAGTTTCCAACATCTTTTGATTGTTGGAAATAATAAACCGACACTTAAGTTCAGATTATCTTGTCATAAATATCAAAAATATTGGTACATTATCTGCAGTATGGCGAGGAAATATTATTTCTTGGATGCTGAGAAATTGGAGGGTCTTGGATAGGGTTGAGGATTTGGTTGAGACGAGAATGAAGGGAAGTTCAGCGACACCTTTTTACGCCCTTTTCAACATCAGTTCTCCCTCCCTTCTATCGAGGCTCACCACGTTCTCAGGCCAGAGGGATCAGGAGCTTGATGGATAGCCAATACATCAATTCTCATTTTTCTTCTGAAACGGAAGTGGAGGCCTTGTGGAGAGGGGTGGACGGTGAAAAGGCTGAGAAGCTCTAACGCTGATGCAGCGTAAAAAAAACTACTGGCCATTTCACATGAGCTTATGTCATAACAACGTTACTTCGCTTGTTGGTCGAGGCATTCCAATCAGATCTCTATGTATTTTGCGAATTATATTAATAGTAAACCACACGAGGTGAGTTAGGTAGGTATCTAGATATTCTAAAGAAGACTACTGAGGAAATTATTTCCTCCTTTGAATGAGATGTAGACAAGGTGAACACATTGAAGGTTCCAAAAACTTCAGGAATCAATTCTGCAATTCATTTGCGACAATATTTTTTCTTCTTTTTACGCTTTGTTGTTCTAGGTACGGCTGCTGTTTGAGCCGATTATTTCTCAAAAATAGATGCAGAAATGCAAATTTTGACTATTTTCCAGAATTTTAGTTTTTCCAAAATATATTTTTCTGCTCTCAATACAAGATATTTCTGAGAGGCACTCCACTGGAAAAATTTCCTTAGAATCTCAACTTCCAAACGACATTGTCAATTTTTTTAAAGTTTTCTTTCTATTTTTGTTCTTTTTCTATTGATCCTTTTGTTCTTCTTATTTTGGGTCTTTTTCATCTTGATAATTAGGGTGGAAAATTATGTTTTGATCATTAAATGAAATCGATTTTTCAAAGAATGCTAGAAATTTCCGGTTTGAGGTCTGTTTTTACTTATTTTGTCACGCTGTATTGAGTGGTAAATCTTGCTGACCTCCCAACCCCGTTGAAAACCGTTTTTTACACGTTAACTCAGAAATTTTTAGTTCATTTGTTACACTCTATCTGTATGTGTTTCCGGGCGTAAAACTAGTTACTTAGTTATTGTGTTAAACACGGTTGTGACTGATTTCTAGAAAAATCTCTCTTTTTCATTTTGGAAAAAAAAAAACTAGTCGTAACATTAAAACATAATTTTCTTATTCTATTATTAGCAAATTAAAAGTAAAATTGACTATACCTATTGTTAAAAAGCGGAATTTTCGAAGAAGTTTTTCCCGCGGGGTTTTTTGAAAGAACATAGTGTTTTAAGGATAGAAAGAAAAACAGTTGTAAGATTAATCGGAAGCGTTATCAACAAACTTTTGTTGCAAACTAAAAGTGGAATCAACTCCTGAAATTTGTAAAACCTCACCTAGTATATAATCGGTGATATTTGAATGGGTACCTTCTCAGTTTTTATCGTTATTGTAGGTTATTGCATTAGTTTCTGCATGCAAAAGATTATGATGAAGATCGTTAGCAAATTATTTTCCACTAATTGTGATGTTTTAAAACTTTGAGAAGTGAAATACTCTCTTTTACATGCCCCCATCTTTGAAGATTCCGAAGAGATTTTAAAAATTGTGTGTCGATTTATTCATTCCTCAATGCTGGAAGTTATTATTCTGAAAGGCATTCAAGGAAATCCTCATAACTCCGATAACCTTCACCCTCGTGCGTTAAACATAGATAGGTACATAAAAAATACAACCAGATAGGGGGAAAACAAAATAAAAAAGTTCCAGTCATGTAGCATGATGGTATGAGCGTATTTTGGTGAATTATTGCACTTTATCTTGGTGAGTAGTTGTGAAACTTCAGGACTTTGAGTGAACAGAAACTGTCCCAAGAGCCGAGAAACTACTACTACTGAAGCTACAGAAACTACTACAGATTTCGGTTTGGTTCAAAATTGTTCGAAGTACGGTGTGTGTGTGTGTGTGTGTGTGTGTGTGTGTGTGTGTGTGTGTGTGTGTGTGTGTGTGTGTGTGTGTGTGTGTGATACTATCGCCTCCTAGCGATCCTGTAAGACCCAACAGCACAATGGATTATGTTATGGGTCCTTGTTTTTGTCTTGATTTTATTATATATCAATTATACGATTGGTATAATTAACTCTTCTATGAATCAACCCTTGATCGTCAGGGCTCTTCATTTAAAGAAACTGCCCTTGCAAAATCCTTCCACCCAGCAGCGTCTTCCTCACGAAGTGAGAACGAGTTAGGAAGAGGAACCTTTGCTGTCGATCAATGAAGAACATCTATTATTGAACAAGGAGGAGTTCCTGCCTTGATTTGTGGGTCAGCTTGTGGAAACCAGAAGGACGAGCGGTTTGGTGGGTACAGTAATAGAAGTAGCGGGAAGGGATGGAAGAGACCTGGGTGGGCCGTTTGAAGAAACCTCTCCCTTTTCTCCCTGCAAAGCGGTGACAGGTTTCCGGCATTTCCTCTAAGCGACACTTTATTTCCACATGTGGATCCGCTGCTAACATATTACCTTCAGTATTCCGGCAAATATTCAGTTTGAATTATAATCAATGGAAGTGTGTCACAAATTCTAATGCTGAATGCGCGCATTACAGAACATCCCATTTTTGTTGCAACTTTCAACAATGAACTTTTGTTCATGAACTTTGTTCATTTCGTTTAGTTTGTTTCAGGTTTAAAATTCACTTTGACATTCGCATTCGTGTTACATATTTTTATCTATGAATAATACTCTGTTTCGTTTTTCAAGGAAGAACTTCTGTTATTTTTCTCCAATATACCTACACGACAAATTTTAAACTCATCATTTACGGAACTTTCAAGAAGGATTCCGTCATCACTCAGCTGGTCGATAACAAGGGGCTAGCGCTTTCGACATCATGAGGCCGTCGGGATCGTACTCTTCTGGCGTCCTTATAAAAGTATCAATACCGAATCTTGAGAAACAGCGCTAGTTATACATATAATTGGATAATATATACTGATTGTGATTAGTTTCTACAAACTGCTAAGCAAAAAATATGTTATGAATTACCCTAGCAGTAGGTCTGTACAGTTCAATATTAACCCTACTCCAACACCGAGGGGTCGTGAGCAACCCCCAGCCACCGTTTTTGCGTTTACCTCCCCCCTTAAAAGTCTTTGGGGATCGATAGGACACATTACTCTACCAGCCAGTAGTTCTTGGGACTTGGATGTGCACACGCAAGTCTACATTTGCGTGCTTACGTTTCTTAGTTTCATAAAAACAAAAAATAAATAATAAAAAAACAGGTTGGGGTTTTGTACGATTGTGGTGTCTCAATTTCAATCAAATTTTCCATCATTAAGTAGAGTGGTGGTTTCTCCGCGATTTTGTATTATTTTCATTATTTTTCTTACTACCTATTCTCCTAAAGTTTTGTGGTTTGTTCCGTGGAGAACAATTATGTCAGTTCGACTTATTTGAGAAAAAAAGTTCAAATGTCAATTTCAAGAAAAATGATAGAGAGGATGCATTTTCGGGCAAATTCGTTTTCATTTTGTGATTTTGAATTACATTTATTCATTAGTGCAATCTGCTTATATTTTCAGTGAAATGTATTCTTGAAATTCCACATTGTAAAGTTAAATTCAATTTTTATAGGTGGTGGTGTCTATAATCATTTTTATGGTCATTCAATGTTCGCTGGAATATATTTCTGTTGTTTTTCAAGGTTCAACAAGGTTTCAACTTGGTTATAAGTATTATCCTGGTCTTTGCATATTCCTATGGTGTCATCAGATAATATTGTAATCAAGGTGTGTTTTGCGGTCATTCCATAGTAACTTGTTCGGTATGGATATTTATTGGTTAAATTTTGGACAAGATACTTAATGCTTTTAAAGACTGGAATTGAAAGTATAGAGGTGTTGTTTTATTACCATCATGTTTTAAGGGCCCGTTGTAGAAAATGTCAAAACTACCCCAGCGCTGTCGATGTCACAGTTGCGGAAATTTAAGAAACCTTTCAAACGAAAATGTGTGCTCACCACATTCATTCTCGGTGCAGGCGACCTACATAGGTATGTATACCTGAGCTATCGTAATTAGGATCACAATAGCACAATGATCCTACAGGTTGGAGTCAGGAGAAGTCGCAAATTATAACCAAACGTAGTGAAGCTGCACCTATTTAGAATTGATTGACATACGAGAAGGTACGCAAGAGATATATCAGTTTGTACAAACTTCAGGGGTCGATTGTAGAGCTCATTACTGAACGAAAGTTCCTCTTAAACATTTTCGTTTATAATTTTAAATAATGAACCTTTGTAATTGACGAAGAAAAAAATTTTGTTCGAAACCGTGCCTCTATTTTTGCGAACGAAACTTCTCTCAGATCCTGCACTAGCAGAGAGGCTGCATTTAGAACTGATGAATATAGGTGTTTAGAGTCGTTTTTTATTCGACTCTCTGAATTATACAGGGTGTTAACACTTTTGGTTACTAACCTCCTAGGGAACTCACAAACTTTTCTGTTCTTTTCTTATGCTCGATTTTTTGTATTTTTGAGGATGAAACTAGTTAGTTAAAGTGTAAAACTCTGTTATAACAGAGTAGAGATATTTGCAAGTGTTGCCATTCGATTCAGCGTGAAAGAATACATAGAAACTAGCCCCAAACTCAAATGTTTTGGAGGGTCATTTTTCACAAAAACCCTCGACTTCATAGAAAAAACCATATTTCCCAACATAAAACATTCTTTTCTCCTTTAATTCGCAATTTAAAATACAAATTTATTATACCATTGGAAAGGAAAGATTTGGGCAAAGTTTTTCCCGTAACGTGCGCGGGACTTCAGGGGATTATTGTATGCCGTCTTGCGGTTCAAAAATACAGGATTTTCAAGTTTCGACAATTTTTTCCCAAATCCACATATTTTCACTCGTTGAGTAGCCTATCCGAGAGGAAATTTAACGCTATTTCTAACGGTACCCTCAATTTTGTATTTACTGATCATGCAAGGGAGTTATAGCCAATTTTACGATGTAAAGTTGAAAACAAGAAGAAAATCTTAAACTGTGGATAACTCGAAAATAATGCCTCTAAAAAAAGCCTGAGGCACTTTTTGTTGAAAATTAGTTGTGGAATCGTCTCCTGGAAGGTTAGAATCCAAAAGTGTCAACACCCTGTATAATGAAATTAAGTAGGACAATGTTTAAAGCAGGGTTTATTCGCATAATAAATGAGTTGATATATCTGAAAAATGAAAGAATTAAAGCATTATTAATTTAGGAAAAATCTGTATTTATTTGAATACATAACCTGTCAATTTAAACATGAGAATAAATATATTCTTTGAGAAAATCAATAATTTTGGTGTATTATTTTCAATAATACACCTTTGTAATCTACTAACCACAAACAACTTTAACACTCAGTTACAAGATGCGTTGAATCCAAAAATCGAAAGAAAAAACCGCTGCTAACTACTACAAAAAGTTATGGCATTTCTGCATTAGATATCCCTTCAACGCAGAAATGTTTGTTTATTATACATTATTCGAATGTAACTGCACAGACGCAGAAACTTGCTGAGAAGAAATTAATTAATTAATAAAACGCCTGTAGGCGTTTTACTTATTAATTGAAAACGGAAAGCTCCAGAAATAGATTCTCTCCAAAATTGACAATTTTCTCACAACTTGTACATGTATGTAAGTAAATAGTTCCCCCCCCCCCCACCATGTTTCAGTTCTTTAAGATTATTTCTGGTCCTTTCATAGGCCGCCGAACTTTACAGAAATTGATAGTAAGGGTCTACATCAGTGGATTTTATCGCCCACTTTGCAACCAAAAAAATCTTGTTTCTAATGTGTTTGGCAGAAAAATCATGCTCTTTCTAGTGGTTAATTCAATTGATGACCAAAAACATCTTTTTCACTCCAAAAAACACATTTAACAAATTGTAAAAAGTAATTTTTAATGGCTTAAAAAGTTTTTAAATCAAAATTTTCGAAAAAACTTCTTCATTGAAATCACTTTTGATTCATTCTGAAACGAATCCTAGAGTTTAAAATGTACAATACTTTATTGAATTCATGGGGCAATATTACAATGAATTCTAAATGCCTAACATACATATTTATGTATTACCCAAGTGCCGCTAATGTATGTGATTACCATTAAATATCCCAAAACCATTGAGGAATGGGACAATATTACATTGACTTCATGTGCTCAACACACATTTTTATGTGTTTCCTAAGACCCCTGGATCGCATCTGTGTACATTATACTAACCCCATCATTTATTTATATGAGGCCTGATAAAGAGCGGAGGTTCTTTTTTCCACTAGAAATGCATAGCTCTGCACAAAAAAAGGAGAATGAAAATCTAATGTCTCCACATCTTGTAATTCTTAAGACCTTCCTGGCTTAGGGACCGATGAACTTAGCTGGTAGATACCTACATATATTACAAACAGATACTACAGATATTACAAACTCTTCTTTCGTTTTGTACTATAACAAGTAAGTACCGCGTTTGTCACAACCGTTTGATGATTAAATAGATGTGGAATCGTCAAGAAATGGTAAGACGGTAACATTTTTGTACTCAGATTTTCCTATATAGCTGATATTCTGGATATTTACCTACCTTCTTTAACTAAAAATTTCACCTTTCCATAATTTGGTCCATGAATTGCTTTATTCCCATAAAACATGTTTACCAAAAACGATATTGGGGACCTTATCCTCGACCCTGTAAATAGTCCTGCCCGGAATCTTTAGCACAATGAACAGTTCCTTCCTCATCGTGTACCACACCCATCGAAAAAGCGATTCTACTCTCGGCCCCCCAATCATGAAAGGATTAGGTTAGGTTTGTTGCTTCGAGGTGAACGTTGAGCATTACTCAACACTATTTCGAACGGGAGTCAATGACTCACAAGCTTACTAATACTGTGGCGGTGCCTGTTGGAAATGTGATGAACTATTTCGCACCCCTCGACCCGCTCAAACCCCTAATGTCAGAAATTTCAGTTTTAGTAAGTTATCAAGCAAGCCGTTCTATCTGTCATGATCATATTTTTGGAATAACTCTAGAACTAATCGTTGAGTGTTGAGATGAAGAGTTTTTTCTCTAAATTTCCCCCGAAAAAACTTTTTATTCAAATTTTCGGGACATTTGAAATTTCGCTCTCATCTCAACTTGTAAAAATGACTCATGAATGAAACATCCCCTAGCTATTTTTAGATCAGATTGAAAATAAAGGATCTGATCGACCAAAATGCTACAGCCCAGGTGCAACGGGCCCTCAGCGGGAAACAATCTTGAAATGTATGTTTACACAAATTTAGTGATTTATACTCCAAAGTTCATCACAAAATCAGTGCTTTTTAGAGTGGCAAAACATATTTTAGGGCCATGGGGTCACCCTCCACCCCCGGATGTATCATTTGTCAAAAAAAAGGATGCTGGATGAGGGTTATTGAAAAACAAGGGTTGGGTAGCAATAGAACAGTTAGTTCTCCAAGAGTTACGCAAGGGCAAGACAAATTAACCCAAATAAGTACTTAAATGTCCACCACTGCAGGCAAAACTAAGGGAATATTTCGATTCTCTCTGTTTGCATACAAGAACGCATAATCTAATATGTCTGATTAATCTTGGTCATGTAGAAGCATTATGGCATCTCGGTTACGCACCTGCTGATGGACGTTTTGTTCTAAACAACATTGTGAGTACAGGACGGAAAGAGGTTAGGATTAGACATGATATATAATACTAGGATAAACCCGAGTTATCTCGTTGATGTTTCCATAGGCTGTGGTCATTACCGTACAGATCATTTTTTGAATGTAGAAACTGAAAAGTTAGGAGAAGTATAACGTAGTATAGAACATTTCTGTACTAGAAAGCCCTTCTGCTCAGATACCTGGTCTTTTTAATATAGCTAGCCGCTCCGGCTCGCTTCGCTCGCCTAGACTTCCAGCCGGGGGGGCAAGTATACTATGGTTAGGCATCACACGTGGATAGGCAGTTGCAATGAGAAAAGCCGAATAAATACAAAGCCAAATTAGAAGTTCCGTCTAGTCCTGCAACCAAAAGTCACTTTGCAATTAACTATAGTGTTGACGATACTTTCCCTTCCAACCCTGTGACCGTTCCCATCTCAACAGTTCATCTACCCTATCGCCTATCGCGCAGCTGGAAACGTTCCTTCCCAATCATTTGGAGCGGTAATTATTAGAGAAATCTAAACCTTGAACGACGAAGGGAGACAAATCTAGATAGCTGCATATAATACACTATTGAGAATTAAATGGAGCTGTCACACTCCGCTACCCATATTAATGTCGGTTTTGGTGATGTGACCTAGACACTTCATACCAAATCAGTCATGACCCTCAGTCATTTCTGAAAATTCAACGGTTGGTGGTACTGTGCTGCAGATGGACTGAAGTAAGTTTTGTTCAAACAAGATCCCAACTAAAATTCCGTTTTATTCTGAATGCATTAATGATCCCTGGGTTTTAAATTATATCAACTCTTCAGATTTGCTGATCAGGGTTGAAAGGAAAATATGCAATGTTTTAGAAACAACTGGCTCACACATTGTACGTTTGGTCCTAACCTTTCCATTTTCAATATAATAAAAGAGAAAAAACTTCGGATGTCAACGGATAGTTTTTTTTTTTTTTTTTTTTTTTTTTTTTTCCAGCGTATGTGATAGTTGGAGTTGGGGGTGGGGTATTTAGTTTTCATGGTACAAAACTAAAAATCCAAAAACCAATATCCTCTCATTTTTATACCCATCAATATATGCATCCATGGAACTATCCATTGATTTGTACAAAATGTATAGATTAGAGTTTAAATAATAACGGGACTCATATGCTGGCAGATATTTATCTTTGATAATTTAAGTGTCAACAATTTTGTGGGCACTGCAATAGCTCAATTTATCTAACTCAAATATTTGCGAAACTGCAGAAGATGATTATATGGAGCAGAGGCACTAAGTGGAGGTGTAATATCTGGCTGAGGAAGATGATTTTATGAATCCAATTTGTCTAGCAACTGAAGATGTAGTGAAATGTGAGTAAGTTTTAAGTTCTTTTTGTTCGAAAGTCGGAATCATTATATATCACGTGTTAAGTACAATTTGGTTCGTGTACCAACTCGTCTCTCCTTACAAAATTCGGTTACACAATATTTGTGTTTAGTCACCAGTTGAAAATGATTTCTCTACATAATAAATATTCGTATCTAAGACAAAAAGTGTTTCGATCATTCATTTCACATGTAACTACATCTATTCAAATAAGTGGAATATATAGAGCCAATTCAAGATGAACTTCTTCTTGAACAAAATTGGAAAAAAATGCTGTTTACTTTCAAGAAAGTTTGAAAAATTTGCATGTCAGAGAAAATTGATTTCGTGTAACATACACATTTCCATTTTGAATGTAATCGCAAAGCCTGCAAATCCTTTGATTTGTTATTATTATTTTTTTAATCTGCGTCATTTTAGGTCTGCGGCTTTTCTACCATATGACCTCGAGCAGCCCAATCGCAAATTCTTAGATATATTTCTTGATAGAAATTACTCTGATTGTTATCTCAGGGGTACTCACTTCTTGTAAAAACTGATGAGAGGAAGTCGCCCCATCCGGACCGTAGTAACGTTCGTTCCGGTTAATTGGAGGAGTAGTAATCACGCTTGTAGGTCCCTAACTACTTTCGAGTTTACTGAAGGGGGGCTGTAAGATCCCCAACCAGTCTCTATACAGCCAGACTCCGCTCGTTGGGCACGTTAGCCCCACCCCCTTACACAAGACCTAATCCAAGGGAAAGTGGGGAATAGAAAGTTTGTACCCCTCCCGAGAGGGATATGAAGGTAAGGGTGGAAGAACTGATGGTCTGAGTTGTCTCTGAGGATTCTCTGATCCTCCAGTATCCGAGAGTTCTCACGTATCCATTTTTTAAGGGGATCGACAAGACGTGGGAAATACAAACCTATATGCTCAGCTTTGAATACTGTTTGAAAATTTCCAAGATCGACTCCGAACTGATAGATTTTATCAATTCTACTGAACATTTCACAATCGTAATCTCGAAGATCACCAATATACTAACAAGAATAAAACACAAAGAAATTACAGTAATAATCAAAACCAACCCATATCTAAACAGAAAGAAAACTCAAAGAAATGATAATAATCTTAAATGATAACAACAATAATATTGAAAAAATATACAACGAATATAATCTTTTGGACATGGATATTTCTAATACGCTAGCGGCATTTCCCTTTTGTAGAACTGTGGTAACCTACTCACTTTCCCAAAAATGCGTTCAAGTGGTTTTTCCTGTAACATCTGCGATTTTTTGTTTTCTTAGAACTTATAAAAATAATTCCGCTTCCGCACACCATGGTACGAATGTTTTCATTGCGAAAGGAATAAGCATGTAGTGTCGATCCTTGACATCTTAGTATTTTGTTCCCTTTCATCTTACTGTAGCTTCAGCAACACTCTCATCTTACATTGTTGATGACAAACTGTATCTGTACATTATGGCATCCCACACTAATGGCTGACTGTTTTTCCATGGGATATTGGTTATACAATCATGCTTTTTACCCTCATCTCGTCAGCCGTTTCCAAAATACATGGGTACTTTGCAGACACAAGGGCTCTTCTTGTGCTTCTACACGAAGTGCCCTAACAACCCATGCAAACCAAGTTTGTCTACGTTATCGACTAAATGTCACTCAGTGGCATATAAATGTTCAGCCCATGCCGAAGGATGATGAAATTTGAAAGGTGCTGTTCAAGCAGTGCCTCTATGATTGTAAAGCTAATTACTGAACTCATTTCTTAAGGCAGGGGAAATGTATGGCACGATCATACCCTTCCCGTATTCTTACATGCTCTAAAGTATATATTCTCAAACACTCAGTATCCCTGCGATTAAGGAGCATCAACGATTGAGGATTGATTGATTAAGGATTGACCATCCATTCGATCTCAGCCTCTGCATAGTAAGTGATGCCTTTATTCTTCAGGGGAAAATTTAGCATGGATTGGACAAGAACGATAACACTATTCACAGACGCTAGAAACGCTAGCAATCTTTGGTTTTTGATTTCTTACAAACCAATGCCACCATAATAAATTGGGAGTTTTCTCACGAGATGTCGTTTGGCTGAGTTTTAAGTATTCTCTCCAAACAGTTATGAGTAGCGACGTCCATTTGCTTTTTGATCTGAATATATTTTCAGCATCGGGTTGTTCATAAAATGTAATTCATCTAAGGAATTGCTAGACAGTTATGTAATTACCTAGTTTAAGAACTAAGTACGAGTCACAACGGATTAATGCAAAATTATACATCAACCAGCACTATTGCTGAAAATTTCATTGAAATCGGGACATCAGCCACATATAGTCAGCCAATATTAGTTTTGAGCATGCATCAAGTAATGCAACCAAGCAATCAAGTAAAGGTGATAAAAACATAGTTTATGTATTATCCTGAACATTATATAGTTAACAAATCCCCAAGTGTGAACGAAATCGGACTGATATATTTTTAGAAACCAATTTTGTAGGAAATTCACGTTTGCCCATGCAGACAGGCTACTCTGTTGGCCCGACAGAAAAAAAAAAAAAAACACGCTGCAAATTATTACATAATGGTTTATTATTCCTGAATCAGATAGCCAGCTATAGTAAACAGCATGCTCTGGGGCTTTCGCCAGTCTCTTTTCTAGTATCCACCTCTGTTCTTCCTCTCAATCCACCCACCGCTCACCCCCCTCACCACCCACCGTGACCCCCTGCCAAGCGTGCCAGGCGTGCGCGCGTGCGTAAGTGTAACACTCAAATCTCGAAAAAGACACTTTTTCGCCCGTTTTTGGCCCATAGCATCTATGGTGAGTAAAGCGATCAGGACGGTTAAACGTTAGGACCAACTAGACCCCAAATGGAGTCTATGTGCGAAAGAACGGGTTTTTTAAGTCAATTCTTAGGCCTTTTATTGCCCGGACGGCGGACGGACATTTCAAATTTGGATTCTACGCACCTTGAAACGTAAAGTGACAAAGTTTGAGGGGGGGGGGGGGGTTATAAAAATTTTTTGCTATACGATCACATAGGCTTATTATTGGAAATAATAAACCAAAATAGGGGGACCGTCTAGAAGATTGTTAATTCCCATAGAATTTAATCAAAATCAGTCCATTAGTCTCGGATTTTTACCTGTGTCAATCAACTTTAGTCTTGCACATGTTTAAAAAAGAAATTTTTGATAATGCGAGAGCTTTCCAACGAGTGGAGAACGATTTTTGTCGGGTGAAAACTAAAGAAGTTTCATTTCCCCAGCAACGGCTTGGTTGTACGTGAAAATCAAAAGAAGTGATACCGCAGCCATGTTAACTCCAAAGCTAATTTCTTTGTTGTTCAACCTATGAGGCTGAAATTTGAAATAGAGGTGAAAGAAGCTAACGGTCCAATGAAACTCTTAACAACCAGGTGAATTGCTAATAATAAGAGGAAGCAGACTCGTGTGCAAGCTCTAAGAGCCACTCAGCTGATCCGGACCCTGGGCATCGTCAAGCAAATGTCCTAAAGAGGCTACATACGAAATTACAGCTTCCTAGAGTGTAAAGCATAGAAATTAGCTTTAAGAGCCACTCATCTGAGCCGGACCATGGAGTGTTAGGTATAGAAATTAACTATTAAAATTAATTAACCACCGCTTCAAAAATCAAACTGTTCTCGCAATATTCGAATTGCCTGCTATGAATCAAATCATCGAAACACCATCTCAATGAAATCATCAGAAATTAACTAGCGGTTGCAATCATGTTCACAATATCAATGATTGGGAATGATCGGCCACACACATCGCAGTAGTTAACATGGTTGGATGAATCGAGAGCTTTCGGACGAATGGTCAACGAATTTTGTGGGATGAAAAACGACGAAGTACTAATTCCCCAGCAACGACTCGGTTGTAAGCGGAAATCATCAGGAAACCAACCGTAACGCTTTATTTAATGCATTTTTTTTAACGCTTTTTTAAACGCTTTTTGTTAATGCTCTTTTCGTTTATGTTCCAAAGTAAAGAAATAAAATGTCAAGAAGGTAAAAATCATAATATATTTTTTTACCAGAAAAAAATGTCACATTTGGATGTGTTCAACTGGAGTTTAAATTCTCCACATGTACTTATAAGCACTTAAATTCTTTGATAATTACTCCAATATCTCTTCTCAGAGTCACTTCGTCCTTATACCAAATATCCAAACCGTTAAATAACTTTTCTAAGGTAGGATTAGATGGTTAGAAAAAGTAAAGCACAGCTCAATGGGTCACATTTTTGAGCTCTTTTTGAGAAAACACTGAGCCGATGGAATTACGTTCTCTATGGCCGTCCACTTTTCTCTTTGCGCTAGAAGTATAAATGAAATAGATTTCTAGAACAGCTTCTCCTGATCCTTCATTCCTATTAATAAATGATCTAAAAGTATGTACAATTGCTTCACAACTCCACCATACCCAATACCCAATTGTTAAGGGCAAAAATACTTAGACAATGTGCCCTATAGACGAGCACACACACGCTTGAACGTCAATCCACATAATAATATATGGATCCAACTGGTGTTCGACGCAGCTCTCCAATATTTTCTTCAGTGCACAGTGACGCCATGTACAATACATTCATGAAAAAAGGACGCATGTCGCAAATGCGAGATTTCTCTAAATTACTGTTCGGATACTTCAATATTGAAACTAAATTCACTGGTTTCGGCAAATGTTAAAAAGTAAACAAGAAGTGTTGCTAATTAGAAAAATATAGTTTTGCTTGAATTTTCAAAGTAAAAGGTTGTACTTTTTTCTAAAGTAAAAAAGCTATTAGTTAAAACATAAAAGGGAAAGAAGATTGATCCACAATAATATTGTAGATACAATAAGTGGTAGCAGAGCGTGGTTGTAATGTCTGAGTCCGAAATTTCTGGACTTCGGTATTATCGAAGGAGGCTAACTGATTTAATAAGGGAGATGCAGGAAAAGTTAGGAGAAGCCAACATCATGACCTCAAGTCAAGCTGCTTCAGAGTTGGAAAAGGTGGAGAGACTATTTAATTTGATGGATGGGATGAATACAGCAATATTGCAATGTGCAAGATCATCCCGAAGATGTCAGATCAGCTATGAAGATGATCAGAACGAAACGTTTGCAGCAACAGTTGAAGCCCAGATGCTGATGGCACAACTTCACCAACTTGCACGAGTGCAAACGGCTGCACATACAACGGTCCAGAGTGAAATGATCCAAACACCCGTCTGCATGAAACTTCCGAAGCTTACAATTCCCCAGTTTTCAGGTGACCTCCTCAAATTTAGTGAGTTTTGGCAAATTTTCGAATTACACATACAGGCTAAGTCAGGTAGAAAAATTCCACTTTCTCAGTTCATTTTTGGAAGGGCCCGCAAAAAATTGCATTGCGGGAATTGCTATGAATAGTGAAAATTATAGTACGGCAGTAGAGCTTCTTCTAGACAGATTCGGCGATAATCAGGTTCTGATAGCTCGGCATCACCAGGAATTAAGGAAGATAAAAAAGGCTAATGATACAGTAATAAGTTTACGAGAAACGTTTGACAACATTGAGAAGCATGTGAGGAGTTTAATCAATTTAGGTCAAAATGCAAATCAAGATATTTTTGTATCAATCATTTCAGAGAAATTTCCTGCACAGATCATGATAAAAATCGAAGAAAATCGAACGGAGCATATGACTACCGAACTCCTCCTTCGTTCGCTCAAAAAGATTATCACGGCACGAGAAAGAGTTTTGGCTATGGCAGGAGACTCAATTACTGACGCTTCTGGAATCACTCGTAACAATAACCATTTCACTACCGAATCTCTACTTGTAAATAACAATGAAAAATTGGTCTTAAGATGTATATTTTGTACAGGAAAACATTGGAATGATGAATGTGACGTATTCCTCACCCTGGACGCAAGACGAGAGAAAGTAAAAGGGCGTTGTTGGATTTGTTTGAAAAGAGATCACACTAGGCCAAATTGTTCTTCAAATATTGTATGCTTCCACTGTAAATCATTCAAATCCCATCACCGTAGCTTATGCCCAACTCTTTTTCAGAGATCATCTGCACGCAATGACGCTCAATCATTCACGCCTAAAGCTAATGATATTGCAGGAATAGCAGAACCAGGAATGATGGCTTGCACACAGAAGGTTCATATGCAGACGGTTATGTGCCAACTAGAAGATCCTCAAGGCAGATTCAAAGTGAAAGTCAGAGGGTTGCTTGACTCGGGGAGTCAAAGAACATATATCACGGAAAAGGTAATGAGGGAATTGAGAGTTCCAGTTCAGAGAAGAGAAATCTTGTCAGTATTTGTATTTGGTAGAAATCAGCCCACTCAGGTAAACACATCTACTGTAGCAGTAAACTTGAAATGCCAAACGGGTGATGATCTTAAGATGGATGTAAATGTAATTCCATTAATTAGTGGGAAAGTATGTCAAAATGCATTTTATGATAAATCTTGGGGAATAGAACTGTCAGACGATAATCCTGAAGCGCCAATAGATATTCTCATAGGAAATGATTATTTTTATGACATAGTATTGCCCATTCAAAAGGTAATTCACCCTGGATTATACGGAATTAAGACTAAGTTGGGTTGGGTTCTCAGTGGGAGATATTCTTCTGAGCTACGAGAAACTGAATCTTTTTCATTTATGACCTATACTGTAGAAGAAAACAATACCTTTGACATGGACATAATAAATTGGGTTAAACCAATAGTACTTCCCACTAAGGATGAGTTAACTCGCAGCAACATAAGGCAGCTGTGGGAATTGGATACTCGCGTAATTAACGAAGCTCATTACCAAATTGACGATTTAGCTATACAGACATTACATGAAAATAATTCTTCTTGGGAAGTTAGCTTACCAATTGATAAATTGGAAGAATGGAAACAGGTTAAAACTAATTTGATAAAAAAATCTAATGTTAGATTGGATCGGTTCCTATACCGAGAGGAGAGTGCCGAACTGCACTGTTTCGCCGAATTTGATGCTTTTAAATCACTTGGTCCACATGTAATCACCGATTCCTGGAGAATAGGACAGGAACTTTCAGAAGCATTTTGGAAGTCTCGGAGAGATGAATACTTGGCGAGTCTAAGAGAATGGAGGCAGCGCATCATCAAACAAAACAAGGGTGCTGTAGAAGCTGAGCCTAAAGTCGGCAGCGTAATCCAGATCGGACAAGATTCACCCAGAGCAAAATGGGAACTTGGAAGAATAAAGAATCTTGCAACCAGATGGGAGGAGCCGAACAGCCCTGGTTCAGCTACACAATGGAAAGATTTTGGTGAGATCTTTAAGCCAAATCTATCCACTGGAGTTGGATGACTAGCACGTGGCCGCCGGAGTGTCGCAAATGCGAGATTTCTCTAAATTACAGTTCGGATACTTCAATATTGAAACTAAATTCACTGGTTTCGGCAAATGTTAAAAAGTAAACAACAAGTGTTGCTAATTAGAAAAATATAGTTTTGCTTGAATTTTCAAAGTAAAAGGTTGTACTTTTTTCTAAAGTAAAAAAGCTATTAGTTAAAACATAAAAGGGAAAGAAGATTGATCCACAATAATATTGTAGATACAATAACGCATGTACTGTACCACTCAATATTTTGTTAGATGCTTGGTTAGGCTAGCTAGAAGTATTTGCTCGTCGATTCTATTGGACATTGAAATTAGGTTCATGAGATGGTTTGGTTTAGACCATCGATTCCCGAAACTGAGCAATTTTGAAAACGAAAAATTCCGACTCCAACCTCATCCCTCATCGTTACCTACTAGGCAATACTTATAAGAATGTGATCAGCCAGTGGTTCAGTGATAGTATGATGGTGGACTACAGATCCCGAAACATGCCTATCAAATTGCTTTCAAAATTTGGGAATTCGCCATCTCCTCCTTACCATTAAACAAAAGGAGTATCCTAAATATTCACCAGAAGTGGAATCCATCTCGATGATCTATTACGATGATTTGATAGGGCGTTTCGTCGACCACCCATGACCCACCGCGGTTGTTGAGCGCTTCAATGAAAGCGAAGCCTCAGCAATGGAGCGCCTATTGTGGTAAAGTTTGGGAGAGCTCCCAACTGGCTGGAACTCCATTCTGCGAGCATCCAAACTCGGGCCAACGGACACGTTTCATCTCGGGACTGATAATGCCTCTTCCCGCAGCTAACGGAATACCATCCACCGCATACGTCCATTGTTTACTGGATCTATCGCGAATCACTATAGCAGTAACATTGCTGACGATACATCTCAAAATCGATCACATGTAAATGCCAGGGATCATGCTAATGCGGCTTTGAACAGCAATAAACAAAGGAGCGTCAATATATGTTAATGTCTTCGCGGCGGAGTACATAAACTATCTGTATAGTTTAGTTATTATATGCGTGCAAGTTGATAGTCTCAAATAGAAGTACCTTCACATAGGTTCATTAAACCTAATGACCCATCATTGATACGTAAGTTTACGTTCACTCTCCTAAATATGGAACATAATGCAGAACATTGTGAATAATCACTCAAAGGATAATAGTTTCAATGCTTAAACTACGGGCCGTTCAGCTCATTAAGCTAATCTACTCAAAAGCAGGGATTGTAATTAGAATCTGGTAAAATCCTGTGGTTAAAAAAAATCTACTAAGAGTTTTATATTAAATAGTATTTAGATACGTCTGGACAATTTTTCAAGATAGAATTACAGTTGAGATAAGGCATTCACATGTGTGAATGACCAAAGGATACTGCTGATCCAATCAACTGAAAGCCATGGGGAAATATTGGACCAAATCCATTCAATTTTCAAAAATGCCTTAAAACAGAATCGGAGGAAGATTGATTTCCAAACACGCAAATAAGGTTATACTCTCACATTTCTATTCCATCCATCAGGTAAATACAGCAAGTACTTAGAGGTCTCATTAAACCAATTGAGGTCGAATAGATATGACCAATATTTCACCAAAGTACAACAAATATACTTGAAAGTTATTGAACTATGGATTTTTTAGAAACTCGGACCATTAATTTAGGAACGATGGTGTTTATAATAATCATATCTTTTATAGAAATGTATGATAAAACCATATTTATATATGCTTGGAAAGAATAGGTGATCCGTTCAAGTTCATTCGCCGTCACAATAATTTTCATGATAAACCTTTGACACTATACGGCGGAGAATATAAACTTTTATCTCTCTTGAAATGAGTGGAAACAATAAAAATAAACAAGCGAGTCAAAAGTCTTTATTTTATAGAGTTCCCCAGAGTGTTTCCAACACTGTCCCAGTCGTGTTAGTCCCCAGGTGCCGTTCCTTCTTCTAGCTAATTCGGTGCGAGAGCCCGGAGCCTTATTTTACTTACTGCTCTTCGGGGAAATGACTACGCGCACCAAGTATGGCGGCAATCGTGGGCTTTCTCCGTCTATGCTATTACCTCGAAACGCAAATGATAAACGAAACCGGCGTCAAGCTCAGAATGCAAATGAAAATAATTTTATTTCCACGAGGATAATGTTTCTCCATAAGTCTCGTGAAACTGTAAAGCGACAGTTGGACACTTCTTGTATGTGAAGAATTCACATAGTAACAGAGAACGAGGAGTATTAACGGGGTGATTTAGCACTTGCATTATTTCTGTAGCTGAGTATGGATGAAATGAGACTAGAGTATCGGTTCCAGTTGGCCAGGCCGATCGGAACTCGTAACTGTTTCTTATATGGTTCTTATTCACAACTGATTGTAGGACAGAATCTTTAACTCAGCATATCCGAGCTTTCAATGTGTTATCAGTTATCTAATTGGAGTCACCGTGTCTGTTAGAAAAAAAACTTTTAACAATAATGGGAAATATTTCTTTGGAACCATAACATTCAATAGGCATTCTTTCGAGAGAGATAAACTACCCAAGGTGGTTGAACATCATAAATGCAACCAGTCGGAGCTCTCAGTTGTTTATTTAATTTTTGATCTCGGAACTTGATATATCCGAACCTCTGGATAGTTCATTGTAACAACGACCAATCTATTGATATATATATAATTGATACTTAATCGTGATCCGCAGAATGGTGACGTTTGTTCCACCCTAGTGCACCGCACACCAGAGATTTGATCTGGAATTAATGTTACACTACCTACTTAAATTGCGTTATATAACTGTGTATTAAAGTCCAAAGTTGTTAATTAACTCTGTGGACGTTGAAAAAAAAAATATATATATATATATATATTTGTATACATATACATAGAGAGAGAGAAAGTGTAATAATTAAATGTATGACTTAGTCGCTATTATGTAAAGAACAACATTCCGAACGAATCAGTTCTCGAGATGACGTAACCTACTCACACTCCCAATTACCAGAGTCACCTGACCATAGGCTACATTTCGTAGTGTTTTCAAGCTGACATAGAAGCTTCCATTTACCTAATTTCCAGCATGATAGGAATGTCAAGAATAAGTTTAGTCTCAAGGTGATAGATGCAAACGCACCTAGATAACAAAAAATCATCCCTGGAGCTTTTTCTGATCTTTTTACTGAAACATGATCGAAATTGGTTCATTATACAAAATGCAGTTTAGCCTACAAGAAGAAGAAGATATACATAGTAATTTAGTGTTATACATAAATAAATTATTCTTTGGTATTACTCTTATTTTTCAGGGTCCTATTAGAAACGCTATCCGTTCCGCCGCACCAAAACCGGGGAGTATTTGAAAATAGTTCAGCAAGGAGAAATGTGGATATGAAAATGCTCCAAGCCCTTACAACATTTTACTGTTTCTTGACTCTTCCTCAGCCCCGTTTTTTTGGTTTAATAATACCTAATGGACAGTTTTGTTTCTTTTTAGCGAATTTTCGTAGAAAGTGAAGCTATTGCAATGGCTCAAAAAATTATAAAATCTAAATTTTCAAAAAATTTCTTCATTAAAATCCGTTTTGAGGCATTCTGAAACGATTCCCAAAGTTTGCGCTTTTTCATAAGTATATATATATACATATGTGTGTGTGGTGTGTGTGTCATTCCAGACGATAACTATCCAAGAGATTGAGATAAAAATTCCGTTGTTGCGCCAAAAAATCAAGCGTTCTAAATGAAAGGATGAGGTCGTTGGCCAGTATTTTTTTATTTTTTAACACATTTAACTGGTCAAATTCCAATAAAAGTGCTCAAAATAGCTCCAAAGGCTAAAAATCGTTAATTGATATTTTGAAGGAGAATTTTGCTCAAATAAAGTTTATAAACTATAAGATAGGACTGTCGAAAATGAATGTAAAAAACTATGCTGAAAAATATACCTACTTGAATTTCATCAAAATTAGGAAATCCATCAAAATTGCAAAAAATCTATAAATCCATGATCTCGTTTTGAATATCAGATTGTTATTCAGAATACGTTTTTGCTCATAAAATTAATAGTTAACGATTTCTTTGCACACGAAAAGCTCAATTTTCAAAACAATTTGTAACATTATACAATAATATAATTTACAAGAAAATTTGTAACAATACAATTCACACAATAGAATTGTAAAATAATTCATATTATCTCATAAGAAAATTTGCTCTTACAATCATGCTGCATGACTGGAACATTTTTTTTCATTACGCTCTTTTCTAGCCTTTGTAAAGCGTTTTATAGTTCTTACCCAGTAATCACGGTGGTCGCAAATTACGGTTTTCTTTTTCTTGAAACGCCATTTGTCTGGACCAAGACGAAATGGAACTGAAGAGAGGCTCGTTTTAAAGGCTGACGTAGCCCTACTAAAACAGATATTTCACGACATTCTCACGGTTTCCACACAGCTGGCGTTCCTAGCTGAATATCCTTCCGTAGTTGGTATGCGTTCGCTCCTTCCAGGGATGGTGAGGTGGATTGAGGCGCCTCAGCTTAATTGCGATGGGCCCCAACCCTCTACACCCCGACTTCCGTTACCTCAGTCAGAAACACCGACTGTGTTTCCCCAACCACCGCCGAGTCACCTTCATTAAGTTACCTATCACGCTTGGGAGGAGCAGAAGCTCACTAACAAACTGTTGATCCAAAAAACATCCCTCCCGCGAATATGCCATCACAGCGGTCCCGCTAATAGTCGGGGGAAAGGACCTTCCTTGACTTGATTGCTTCCTGAAAATGCATCTGCTCTTCCTACCATCTGAATGAGAATTTATTCACGTTCCCAAGGTACAAGTTGTAATTGAATCACCCACTCGCTCCATATTCCGAACGAATTCTCAACCTATTTTAATTAATTTAGTCCTTCAGTTCCTTGTGGAGATTTTAATACATTGCAGTCGTTCCGTGGCTAATTTTCTATCAAGCTAGAACATGTTAGAAAATGTCCAATTGCTTTTGCGTTTTAGTTAGATAGTCTTTGCGCATTCATTAACTATCTAAGAAAGTAAGAACAAGAACGTATATAAGCATATCGCTCCTCTAGAACGGGACTTCACCTCGTCCTCCTGGACCCCCCCCCCCCCCCCCCCCTAAATTCCAAACTTTTCGGTAGCTTGGTTGCACCGGGTACAGTGTACCTAATGGTTTGAAAATATGTTTGTTTTAACGAATTATCGTAGAATATTAACTATTTCAATGACTCGGAAAATTTCAATATCAGAAGTTTTGAAAAATGACTTCATTGAAATCCGTTGTGAGGCATTTTGAAATGAATCATCGAGTTTAACACTTTTTTCACACTCACACACACACTTTTTTTTTTTTTTTTACGAAACTCCCCTCAAAGGAGGAGGGGGCACACCATTCAATTAAAAAAATAAACAAATAAAATGGAAAAGTGGGGAGGACTCCGAGGTTTCCCCGACGCCGGCTCTAGGGATAAGGGAAGTTGCAGGATTAGGAGGAAGAATGGGATGAATGGAAGTGCCCCTATAAAACGACCACCAGTTCAAGTAAGAACCCCTCAGGACGCGGGTGGTGATACCATGGAGCACTCCTGCTGAGATGCCAAACTCAAGTAACTCCGTGGCGCTTTTCCCGCACCACACCCCGCGCCATGACACAGTTGCAGCCATGACCTTGATGTTATTGTTCGCCACTCCTTTTAGCTCGGAAATTGCTTGCCCAGGTCATTTCTATCATAGTTATTTATTTTAGCTCGCCAGGTCTGCTCCATGTCCACGCTACCACTGAACACCTGGACATCCAGGATTAAGGCAGACCCATTGGGCTTGACGGCAACAATATGCGGCTTCTTGCCCCGGTCACTCGGCATGTGATATAGTCTCTCCCCCTCAACAGCCCAACTGCTGGATGACGAAGCGCCTGCTATCTGCTTGGCGACCGCATTGTGACGGAGAATGCGGCCACCGTGAGTACGAGGACACTGCTGCACAACATGATACAGATTCTCATTTTTACCCCGACAGGCATGGCAAAGGGTGTCCACTGTCCCACGACTACTCCGTCAACACCTCACCAAGGTGGCTAGTGTAGCCACCCGGACGGCATGAAAACGGCAGTAGTCCCGGGCCCCAATGCCCTCTGAAGCCCATTCCACCCATTCGGAATAAATGGGGGATTCAGAGCACTGTCGGAGTTCTTTACCATCTACTGACTCATGCAGTGCAGCAGCGAACTCAGCAGATGAGCTGAGTTTTGGAGCAGATGGTGTTGCTCGGTCACACCACAACAACTGCTGCCTGACAAATCCAGGTCAGCAGCAGTGCGGGCGACCTCCCAGCTCGAACCCCTAAGGGCAAGCAGGCGCAGGCGGCGTAAAGATGGGATGCTGGCTGAGAGTGAGACATTACCAGGCCCACTGGCCTTGACCGGTGCGTGGATATAGGCACTTGGAACACCAGGTGGAAAGCCTAGCCAAGAGCGCATAGCAGAGCGAACTTCATGATCTAACTCTAGCAGCCTCCCTGCAGTAACCCTACCAAAGACTAGCCCATAGGTTAGCTTAGGCAGTAAATACGTGCGAAGGAGGCGCAGCTTCTGCTGTGGCTTCAATGGAGCCTTAGTGATACGAGCTAGTGCTCCACCAAGAACCACACGGCTTGCATCAATGGTGGCCACACCCATGAAGTCAACTCGAAGGTACCGCCAAACTTCCAAAACTAATCGGGTGGGGCTGGGTGACTGTCCATGGACACAACACTCCTCATCCACCACCTTCACCTGATGCTGGCGACCCGGCGAGACCAAGGAGACTGACCCACACTTATCTGGGTTAACCACCAAACCACACCTGGCTAGCTGCTTAGCCAAGGCATTGAGGGTGATCTACAAGCCCTCATGGGTTTCGGCAAGTCGGATTACATCATCAGATAATGCCAATGCACCCACTTGCACCCCAGGGATGAGATCAAACCCTATTCCAGCTGTCAGCTTACCCAAGGCCATATCCACGACCAGGTTGAAGAGGAGAGGGGACAGAGGATCCCCCTGGCGTACCCTGTGCCCAATGACAACATCCCCTTACATCTCACCTCGTGCCTCAAGGACCGTCATGCCTTCGTGGTATAGGCAAGCAATATACTCAATTAAACGAGTGGGTGCCCCGACACCACGAAGACAATCGGTCAGGGCAAAATGGCTTACAGTGTCAAAGGCCTTGCCGACGTCCAGAGCGGCAAGATGGAGTTGCCGTTTCTTAACACAAACCAGTGAAATGACAGTTTGGAGAACTGTTAGGTTCTGCGCTGTGCCATCCGCTGACTGAAATGCTCTCTGGACATCACCTACAACACCAGCAGCTTGGAAGCGAGATGCCAGAATCTTTTGGAAGTGGCGGTAGACTACAGACGATATAGATATCAGGTGGTAGCCTCCAGTCCCACTTCACCCTTGTTTTGGGATGAAAATTGTCCAGGCATGGGTCAACCCTTTAGAGGGTCTTCCTGATAGAAGCAGCAGGTTGAGGATGAGCAGCTCAACTGTTTTCGGTGCCTTGTTCCAACGTCGCGCAGAAACAACATCAGGTACAGCAGAAGTCGAGTTCTTTACACGGCACTTGTGTGCCTCGTCATGAAGCACCAGCGTGCACATGATGCGGTGCAAAGAATCCTTGGTGGAAGCTGGGGGTACCACCGGCTCATCAGGGTTGTGGCTGGAAGCACTCAAGAGTGGCTCCCAATAGTCCACAAACTCCTGGAGGGGGCAAAACGTGCTCATTCCCAGCTCCCTCCAGTACCTCTGCAGCCACACGAGCCTGATGCTTCCTCCACAACTTCTGGACCCGCTGATATTCCCGCCTTCTTGCTTTTTTTGCTGCTTTGTGACCTCCATAAGGCACCAAAGTAGGAGGAACCGCTCCCTGATGCCCCGTCACGGTCGCTTCCTCCACCTGTGGGAAGATCCTCTGTATATAGGCTGCAACCTCCTCCTCCAAGCCTTCAGGCCTCGCAACAGCCCGTCTTGCCAGTTCCTGCAGGTAGGCACTCTCATAACCATCAATACAGCCTACCTGCTCCCGGAGCCTCAACACTTCAGTCTTCAAGTCTTCAAGAAGACCGAGGTCTCAGGGGAGGATTGCTGAACGGCGGGCTGTTGTCCCACGCCTGTAGGAGATGTGGGAGAGGCCCCACGGCTATTGGCCAGGATTGCATTGGAACTGAAGGCTCTCTCACAGTGGGCACAATGGTGGGCAATATTCAGGGCAGAGGAAGAGGATGAAGAGTAGGACAAAGAGGATGAAGATGTTGGGGAGGATGACCGACGCCCCTGCCTGGGGCGCCCCCGAGCGCCTCTATTAGAACCCCGAGTGCCATTGGGCATGTGGGGGTTATGAGGCTCTTGTTAATTCATATCCATAACAGGGGAAGCGTTTGTAAGGGACAGGAGGCCCATTGGCATGAGCTACCACCCTTATCGCCAGCGGGTCATTTCGCCCTCCTCTGTTTACCCAGAGGGTGCCCGGGTTGCGCAATGGGGACGCATGACCATAAATTGGGTAGGGATATGAAGGAGCTCCAAAGAGATACAAACACCAACAGTCACACGTGTGTGTGTGTGTGTGTGTGTGTGTGTGTGTGTGTGTGTGTGTGTGTGTGTGTGTGTGTGTGTGTGTGTGTGTGTGTGTGTGTGTGTGTGTGTGTGTGTGTGTGTGTGTGTGTGTGTGTGTGTGTGTGTGTGTGCAAGAGTCAGTATGAAGAACAGGATGAAGAACTCCGACAGTGCTCAGAATCTCCCATTTCTACCCAGTGGGTGGAAGGGGCTTCAGAGGTTATTGGGGCCCGCGTCTATCACCATTTTCATGCCGTCGGGGTGACTACATTAGCCACCTTCGTGAGGTGTTCAAGGAGTAATCGGGGAACTGTAGATTCACACTGCCAAGCCTGTCAGGGTAAATGAACACCTTTACCATGTGGTGCAGCACTATCCAAGGGCTCTTGGTGACCAAATTTTACGTCACGATGCGGAAGTTGCCAAGCAGATAGCAGGTTCGTTGTCATTTAGCGGTTGGGATGCTTAAAGGGAGAGACTATATCACATGCCGAGAGACAGGGGCAAGATGCCAGATATCGTTGTGATCATGCCCGATTGGTCTGCCATAATCCCGGATGTCCAGGTTGTCAGTGGCATCATGGACATGGAGCAGACCTGGAGGGCTAAGATAAGTAAATATGATGGGAATGATCTGCGACATGCGGTATCTGAGCTAAAAGGAGTGGGTCCTAACAACATCACAGTCATGGCCGGGACTTCTTCATGGCGTGGGGTGTGGTGCGGGAAAAGCGCCACGGAGTTACTTGAGTGAGGCATCTCAGCAGGAGTACTCAGTGGTATCACCACCCGCGTCCTGAGAGGTTCTTACTTAAAATGGTGGTCATTTTATAGGGGCACTTCCTTCCATCCCATTCTTCCTCCTCATCCTGCAAATTCCCTTATCCCAAGGGCTGGCGTCGAGTACACCTGGGCGTCCTCCCCATTTCTTTTATTTATATTTTCATTTTGAACTTTAATGATGTGCCCCCTCCGCCTTTGGTGTGAGATTAAAAACAAAAAAAGTGTGTGTTTTTTTGTGTGTGTGAGTGTGAGCGAGAGTGGCCCAGGTATGCTTCTGAGGATTTGCGGCGAATGGCAGCAGAGGAGGCAGAGGCTGTGCATAATGGGGTACGAAATATTGTTGTTTTCTTGCAAGCACGTTTTCCCATGCGCACGCTTTCTGCCATTCAATCTCTTCGCCTGAGGCCCCACTATAAGCAGCTTGTCCAGGAAGCAATCCTGGCAAGTAGCCGTGGGGCCTCTCCTGCATCTCCTACAGGTGTGGGGCATCAGCCCGCCATTCAGCAATCCTTCCCTGGGACCTCCGGTCTTCTTGAAGACTTGAAGACTGAAGTGTTGAGGCTCGGGGAGAAGGTAGGCCGTATTGATGGTTATTAGAGTGCGTACCTTGCAGGATCTAGCAAGGTGGGCTGTTGAGAGGCCTGAAGGCTTGGAGGGAGGACGAGGTTGCAGCCTACGTGCAGAGGATCTTCCCACCGGTTGAGGAAGCGACTGTGGAGGGGCATCAGGGAGGGGTTCCTCCTAGAATGGTGCTTTTTGAAGGTCGCAGAGCAGCTAAACAGGCAAGAAAGCGAGGATATCAGCGGGTCTAGAAGTTGTGGAGGAAACAACCGGCTCGTGTAGCTGCAGAGTTACTTGAGAGAGCTGGAGATGAAAACGTTCTACCCCCTCATCAGGAGTTCATGGACTATTGGGATAAACTCTTGAGTGCTCCTAGTCACAACCCTCGTGAGCCAGTGGTGCCCCCAACTTCCACCAAGGATTCCGTACACAGCATCATGTGCACACCCGTGCTTCACGATGAGGCAAATAGGTGTTGCGTGAAAAACTCAACGTCCGCTGGACCCGATGGTATTTCTGCCCGACGTTGGAATAAAGCCCCAAAGAATGTGAAGCTGCTGATCCTGAACCTTCTACTTCTGTTGGGAAGGCCTCCAAAAGCGTTGACCTTTGCCCGGACCATCTTCATCCCTATGAAAGGAGTAAGTGAGCCTGGAGGCTACCGCCCGATTTCAATATCATCAGTAGTCTTCCGCCACTTTCAAAAGATTCTGGCATCGCACTTCCCACACCAAGTGGCTGGTGTCATCGGTGCCGTCCAGAGAGCATTTCGGCCAGCCGATGGCACAGCGGAAAACCTAATAGTTCTCCATAGTGTCATATTGCTGGTTCGTATCAAGAAACAGCAGCTCCATCTTGCCTCTCTGGACGTCGCTAAGGCCTTTGACACTGTACGCGATTTTGCCCTGACCGATTGTCTACGTGGTGTTGGGGCTCCTGCTCGTTCAATTGAGGATTTTGCCTGTCTGTACCACGAGGGCGCGAGGGTCCTCGAGGCACGAGGCGAGATGAGAGGTGATGTGGTCATTGGGTGCGGGGTATGCCAGGGGGGTACGGCATTGGGTAGGCTGCCAGCTGAAATAGATTTCGATCTCGCCCTTGCGGTGCGAGTTGGTGCATTGGCTTTTGCCGATGATGTCATCCTACTCGCTGATACCCGTGAGGGCTTGCAGATCGCCATCAATGCCTCTGCTGAGTAGCTAGCCAGGTGAGGTTTGGTGGTTAACCCAGATAAGTGTGGGTCAGTCTCCTTGGGTCGCCGGATCAGGTGAAGGTGGTGGATGAGGAGTGTTTTGTCATAGGACAGTCGTAATATCCATCGTAATACAGATTCGAGAAATTCATAGCAAGATAGTTTTTTTGGATTCCGAGTATATCAAGTTAATGAAAATAACCGCTTTTTCTTCCGGAGTTTAACAATTTTCTCCATTTTCATTCCATGTTCAGGTCATTTTGAACAACCTTTGCTTCGTCTAAGTTTGTGTATGAATGTGTGTGTGTGTGTGTCTGCAGTGCCTAGTAACAAAATTAATTTTTACAGTTTACAAAAGCGTATGGGATAGGCTGTTGACTATCAGTTGTATTACCCACAAATGAATCTCCATCTCTATCTCAGTTATATTATATCTCTATCTCTGTCTCTATCTCTACTAAATTGTAAGAATGAAACCCTGTCTGTCTGTCTGTGAGTGAGTGTTGCTTTCACGGCCGAACGGACAAAGGGATCCTTACGTTTTTTTTCTTTAATCGTGAACGAAAATCTCTTGGTCAGAATATAGGATATTTTAAAATTTGCTAATCCCACCCGAACCATGGGCTGGTGGGAGGAAGGGAATGGGATCCGCATTTGATGAGCGTTTTTTTCCCGAACGCCCGATCTTATATCTGCTGCCACATCAAAATATGATCAAGACAACTTCGCATGTCAGCGACAAAGTTTTGTTTTAGGGCCCGTGAATCTAGTAAATCACGATGGTGCCCTCAAAATCGCTGAAAGATGCTGTCTTCTCGGAGAAATCAGCAAAAGAATGCAGAAAATGACAAAAAATAGAGAAAAAAGTCCAGTCATGCAGCATGACCCCATGAGCGAATTTTTGGAGAAATCTTCGACATTTCAGTCGCTATTGATTGTGTAGAGAAATTTTAGTTTATGATTTTGATAGACAAACATGGAATCAAATTATTAAACATAATTAGGAGGTACTCATATTTTATTATTATTAAACTACTGATCTGGTAGATTTCAACCTTGAGATTAACGTTACTGACGGCCGAGCGGAGCGAGGCCTTGGGTTTGCGTGCTATTACGTACATAAATAGAACTTCCTCATAATTTCATGGCTGATATTTTCTAAGCCACAGTCAGTATTAAAGCTACATCAAGTCCTAAAACAGTTGAGCGTAAAACATTAAAGAGAGCGACCGAGAGAATCGGAGGACGGAATATTTCACAGAGTAAACTCATCAGTTGTGATTACATTTTTTTTTTTTTTAACAAGCACCTACTCCTTTCGTTTTAAACAGCATGGTTTTAGGATTGGTTATACAGGGATACTTCCATAAGAGTAGTTCAATCTGAATTTGGACAACGTTTCATGCAAATATTACCGATTTTTACAACTAGCGAACGGCATTATTTCGATTTTTGACCGATTTTTCAACTTTGAAATTTTTGAAAACTTGATACATATTCTTATAGGAAATTTTACGCTGATTCCGAATATACCACATGTTAGTATGCTGAAAAAATTATTTCGCACAACAAATCGCAAAAAACAGGTTATTTTGAAATTTTTGACTACATTTTTGAAAATTTCAACCCGAAGATGTAATCCGATCATGCTGGCCAACGAACTTGAACTTTCGTTTTGTATCCTTAACATTTTAAAATTTGTTTGAAGTTTCTAGCACAATTCTACGGACAGTTATCGTCTGGAATGACACATACATACATATATACATACATATATACATATATACATATATACATACATACATACATACATAAAAAAATGCGTTAAACTTCAGAATATGATTCAGAATAGCCTAAAACGGATTTCTGCATAAAAATTTTTCAAAAATTCACATTCTACAAATTTTGAGGCGAGAGCAATAGCTTAATTTTCTTCAAAAATTCGCTAAAAGCGTTCCCCGCTATGGTTTTTTCCGCCTTAGACTGAGTAAATTCAGACGGTTTTTGTTTGGGTTGGTCTTGAAATGTTTGCTGAAGTTCCAATTCGATCCCATGTGAGTTTTAAGACGTGAAATTCTTTTTTCCGATTGCAGTGAACAAAAATGTAGACGCAAACGTTTGTTATTTTACCTTATTTTGTCGAAACGTAGTTGCTATGAACTTTGTATTCGGAACCTCTTGAAGAAAAGAACCTCTCCGTTTGAAAAGCATTTCAACAGAATATTAGACGAGGAAAAGGAGAGCCCTTCTACGCAGATGAAATAATGGCCTAACTTTATTAAATCTAATAAACTTTCCGTTGTCCCACGTAGTTTTGTAAGATTTAATTTGTTTGTAAGTAATTTCCAACAGAAAAAAACTTCTGCCAAGTTGGGTGGGCGGTATATCTTCCTTACATATTGTAACATGACGTAAAGAATTAGTTGAAGAATTCAAATGTCCTTAAAACTAGACTTTTTGTGGTCCCACATAAAAAACGCAGCAAATTATTACACAGTAATAGATAATGGCCTGTCTTTATCCTATCTAATAAGCTTTTCGTGGTTCCAAATAGTTGTATGGGATTTAATTTGTTTTTAAGTAATTTCCAACAGAAAAAAAAAATCTGCCAAGTTGGGTGGGCAGTATAACTTCCTGAAATATCGTACTATGGGCTGTGGGTCTCGATAGTACCCCACTATATCCATTCCGAGCGAGCAAAGCTAGAAACATTCCCTACCCACATCGGATTTCAACGAGGTTTTTCCTACACACATACAGCCATACCGAGCGAGCGAAGAGGGCAACATCCCCTACAGACGTTAAACCTACTTTTGGTGATCTACCGTTTCCAATCATTCTACATGTCCCATTTGACAAAAAGACCATCGCATCTATTACAGTCACACCGAGCGAGCAAAGCAAGCAACATTCCCTACAGACTTCGGATTTCAACGAGGTAATTCCTACACATATACAGCCATACAGAACGTGCGATGCGAGCGAAATTCCCTACACACGTCTGATTTCACCGACACATATACAGCCATACCGAGCGAGAGATCGAGCAACATCCAAACATATTATGTTAAACCTACCTTTAGTAATCCACCGTTTACGATCGAAGCGAGTAACATCCCCTACATGTTTCAATTGTAATACACCTCAAGAGGGGGGGGGGGGGTCCGGGGTGATCCCCCCCCCCCCCCCCGGCTGGACGTGGAGGCGAGCGAAGCGAGTACTATATATATTTTACATATCCTCAACGTATAATTCATCAAGCATCATTTCCTAATATCATAGCCGTTCGATATCAATAAAATGTTTAGGGTAGACGTGTAACAATACTTGTATAACATAATCTTGTATAAGAATACTGTCAGAGCGGGGAATTCGGACCCCAAGCACGGAAGCCTATTAACATTCTCATTCTGTGAGATTTGAGTGTATAGTCTTGGTGATTCGGCCCACTCGTTAGCTATGTGAGGCCCTTGGACAATTTTTCGCTTTCTATAGACCTCATTATAATCTGTGATGGAAGAGTTCAAATTTGCGATGAGTGAGTGCAGGGCACTTGAAAGTTAGAGCAATGTTATTTCGTATATCTCACTACGTACTTTGCCTAGGTGGAACTTTGTGTGATCCCAATACGATGGGTGAGAAACCATAGGGAAGGAAAGTCGGTTATGAGGCCCAGCTGTTATTGATTTCAATCAACGATGTGAATTTTACATTCCAAAACACCTTCCAATTCTGCTCCTAGCTTCCAAGTGTTTTACTAACTAATTATTTCGTTTTGTTAATCGCTCGAATTCTTCTGCATCCTACTTAAATTCTCAATATTGGTACGTGCACCTTATAAATCTAATTGAAAACCTGCAATGTCTGTATTTTGAAACATTTCTTTAGGGTAGATACGTAGTGTATCTTAGCAGTTCTTTAATTGCAAAAAATTAATTTGTTCCTGTTCTAGCCTGTTGACGCTTTGTGTTACCATACGTTTGCGCCAAGAGCTTGACCTACTCTGTTTGGGGATTCCCTGTAAAATCATTGAATCATATCATCATGAAACAAAAAATAGTTGAAAAAAGTTTGAAGAGTAAGTTTAGGTACAATGATTTAGGTACCTATAAACCGGCTCCACAAGTCTCCAACCAATTTTGATCTCATTCGCAGCTTCGTTTCACTTTTCGCAATCATCTGACCAAGTAATCGGAAGAATTCCCATGGTTGAGAGTTGGAACGAAAATCCTTCTGCATAATCCGAATGGAAGGCGTTGGATGAAATTTTCTACCTTCTACACCATATTAGTTCCGCATTGCCGCTCTATTAATTTTTAATTTCCGTCTCAAACATAGCCATGAATCCAAACGTTTGAAAGATTGGAAAGGGTCCCTAATCTCTCGCCTTTATAACGTCTAGGTTCTGACTACCAAACCTAACCGTTTGTTATGTTCAGTCTCAACACGGAAACTTCTTGTAATGTGTTTCAGGTTTCCACTGCAGCGCATTAACATAACACCAAACAAGTTTCTCTTTACTCTCAATATGTTCTCACACCATGTCATTTTTATTGCTGTAGTATAATTCTAGTGTGCACGAATAACAACGAATCCTACAATTCAACTTCTAAGGGTGCTGAGTGTAGAAAAGATGCTCAACTACAGGCGCGTGAATTTATTTTATGTGATTTTTTTTAGGTACGACAGCATTGATTACACGGATGAGGCAAATATTGCTGAATATTTTTTTTTATCGCCGTTAACCTTGAAAGTTCCTTTCACCCTATAACAATTCGCGAAGTAGATGAAATGCAAATAATTATTTCCTTCAAAATGATACCTATTTGAAGCATTTGAATAAGGAGACTTACAATGATTGTATCATTTTCCACTTACAATAGTAAGTGAAAAATGATGCAATCATTAGTTAGAACAAATTTTACGAGAATCACCCCACTTTTGGTTTATTATTTCCAATAATAAGCCTATGTGATCGTATAGCAAAAAATTTTTATAACCCCCCCTCAAACTTTGTCACTTTACGTTTCAAGGTGCGTAGAATCCAAATTTGAAATGTCCGTCCGCCGTCCGCCGTCCGCCGTCCGCCGTTCGCCGTCCGCCGTCCGCCGTCCGCCGTCCGGGCCATAAAAGGCCTAAGAATTGACTTAAAAAACCCGTTATTTCGCACATAGACTCCATTTGGGGTCTAGTTGGTCCTAACGTTTAACCATCCCGATCGCTTTACTCGCATAGATGCTATGGGCCAAAAACGGGCAAAAAAGTGTCATTTTCGACGCGCACACGCCTGGCACGCTTGGCAGGGGGTCACGGTGGGTGGAGAGGGGGGGGGGCGGTGAGCGGGGAGTGGAGTGAGAGGAGGCGCCGGCGCCGCGGCACCTTGTGGCGGGTACGGCGCCGGCGTTCCTTCGAATATATCGCACCCGTCTTAGAATAAGGGTACAACTCAAAAATCGCGATTTTTGAGTTAGTTGTGGTTCTGAGAAGTAGAAACGGTCTAGTTTGTCTGTAGAAGGTGGAGATATGTGTAGGGCACTCTAATTCCGCTGGAGAGTGCGTGTGTCTTTCTTCTATGGACGGAGTAACCAATTCACGTCCTAGGAAGAAAGACACAACTCAGATGATTCAAATAGTCTGTGTTTCGTTTTGAGTTGTTTCCTTTTTGTGTGGACAATTTTAACTTGTGTCTTTCTTTTCTGAACATTTTGGATCCTGACTGGTGAGATTTCAGTGTTTGAGTAGGAACAACTCAAAAATTCTTAAAAAATCAACAAAACCGTTCCCCCCACTCCCTTCCCACTGTCAAAAAAACTATTTATTTACCATGGGGCGTTAGAGTAATAATGTAGGAAACAAGATTCGCAAAGATAAATAATGTTCATCGTGTTCCAAAGAACGGGTAGCCAATGGTGTGGAAGAAAACTTTGAATGCGATTTGCCGAAAATGACAATTTTTGAGTTGTACCCTTATTCTAGGATGGGTGCGATATGTTTTTTTCAAGGTCATATTTGTGTGTTAATACCAAAGCTTTTCCTACGCATATTTAATAACATATCCTCTCGACTTTTCGTACGTACTTAGATAATGATATTATTAAGGCAATAACTATTCGAATAGATAGGAGCTCAAATCGAGAAATATAAACATGCGTATATAATTATAGAAGTATAGGTTGTGGCAACTCGAAGTAGGACACGCCGAGGAGTCTGGACGGGCCTTATGACGTACGCTAGCCAACTAAAACTACGATCGAACTCAATTGAAAAAATAATAAACCTTTGTGAAATAATTTGCAGCGTTTTGGAACATATTTTCCTGGTAAGAAGGGGAGTCGGCCTAAGCACCCTGCAAGGGGCCTCAACCAACCTATGGATTGGTTTTGCTAGATGTTTTGTACAATGCTGCTGAACTTAGAAACGTTATTGTAGTATCAATTTTTTGTGTGAGTATTAGTGTGCTAAATTAAAAGCAGTATATGTAGTGTGCTATTGATATTCTAAATTATTTCGTAGAGTGGATTTTTCAAAATTCACTTATTTATTTTTAATTACATTATTTGGCTTAAGTGCAAGACCCATTTGCCATAATTTAAATCAAATAATAATTTGTTACCGATAAATATGTAGGCGTTAAATATTCTTTCAAAATTGAAAAAAGTCAACTAATTGTTGTCCATTGAGAACGGAAGTTATTGATAGTTCTTCCAAGAGGTCTCCCAACGTAATCCGTTGCTCCTCCTCGTATAAACTGTATTCCACCAAAATGCGTTCCATGTCGTCCGAAAAGTTGTAATGGGTACATAGTTGATCCTCCGCATGGTCATATAGGGGTGGATATAGGGTCTTTCTTTTGTTCCCATGTCCTGTTGTTCGAAGTCTGAAGAGCTAAATGAGACGCCTCCTTGACAATTTCCAACCAGAAAACCAAGTCTGACAACTGATCTTTGGCTGGATGTTATGATGCTATTCAGCAGGACAGTTACCTTCGGTGCAAATGTCATTGAAAACCTGTAAGTTTTTTCTTGAAAGAATCCGGGATCATCGATATCATTCGGTATGATATCTCATCATATCCTGGCTCTGAGCCTTCGTTCCCGCTCAAGGCCACTTCCTGATTTTTCATAGAAAAAGGTTTGTCTAAAACGGGGTTAGACAAGTTATTGTTAATTGTGTAATAAGAGGGGCATTTTGAAAATTCATGATAATATGTTTAGATAGGTACGCCTCACCATTGTTGATCTTGAGCATGGTAATGGGTTGCGTTGGTGGGGTTTTCCTCGAAGTCTATTTACTTTATTCCAGAGTCCCTTGGTTGCTGCATTGCTAATTTTCTCAATACTCTTTCCCACAGTTTTATTTTTTTTTTCTTGGCGGGTTTTGTTTTTTAATGTTGTTCTTGTCCAAGTATATGATTTATGAGTTTCCACACTGAGGTGGAGTGGAATTCACTCAACGCTTCTCTATAGAGATCGTGTGATGCTTCAATTTGTGGACTCTACCAAGCTTTTGATTGAAAAGAGGAGGTGCCATTTGCTTTAGTCGTCGGTATTGCTTGGTCACCTGCACTATTTATAATTTCTGTCAACTGTTTAATTTAGTAGGTCTTGTCTATTTTAAAATACTTATTGATCGTTTGATGGAATATCAAACGGTCAACATAGTCCATGGATACGTTGATTAGAGATTTGTCGGAATACACTCTCTTCTATCTTCATATACATATGATCAAGTGGTCGCTTCCAAGCGTTTCACATAGAACCTTCCAAGAGCACTGCCGATCTATATCAGCTGTAGCAAGAGATACGTCTATAGCTGACCACCTACCCGTCATAGGTGCTAAACGAGTACCATTTCCTGTCTTCAAAATCACCAGGTTGGTTGTTAAGATAATTTCACAAATATGCCTTCCTCGATCATCAATACATCACCTCATACCCAATGTTTTGCATTTACATCGCCTCCAAAAATAAAATTTTCAAGAGATTCTGTGAATCGCCACATATTCATCAAATATGCCTTTCCAATGTTTGTGTTTGGGGGTAGATAGATGGAAAAATAGGTAATTTGATGTACCGTATTTGTAGTTTTCACTCCTAATATTTCTATTTTGGAGTGAAATGTTGGAATAAATACTCGTTTGTAAGTCAAATCATTGTGAATAAGAATCGCTACACCTCCGTACCCATCATCTCTATCTGTACGTACCAGTGGATAACCAGATATAATGATATCATTGCCTAGAGCGCACCACGTTTCGGATAGTAACACCACATTAGTTTGGTTCATTCATAGATAATTGACGTATTAAATCAATCTTTCCAGATAAGCTTCGATAATTATGATGTACATTATTATAACATAATAATAATGTTATATATGTTAAATATTATATACATGTATGTTATTTTAACAGATTGCGTGGGTTCGTATGAAGTTTGGTTGTCTCTTAGTACTCGGCGTTTCATTCTTTCAACTGGCAACTCCTTGTACAAACTATTTAGATTGGATTTAATCTCCTCTTCGGATATATTTACAGGAATGTCTAGAAGTACGCCAACGCGTTTTACAAACTGTCCAGGTATAAAGGCTCTTAATTTGTTTTGCTCCAGTAGGGGATTAGTCAAGTACGCATTAGCGGATGCATCATTTTTGAAGGTTATTTTAACTCTTTGTCTTCCACTACGGTCAATCTTCTGAACATTTGTTATGCTATTTGTAAACAATGAATTTCCTACCTTTAAATCATGTAATGGTTTTCCCTCCACGTCCTCTACTACCTCGACGTAAGGTCCTTTGAAAGATCAAAGATAAGATAGGTCGCTTTTGGATATACCGTCTAATCCCATGGTTGGTAAAATTTCATCTTTTTTGTCCGGTGTGTCCTTGCCGTTTTCCTGCATCGTAGCTGACATGTTTTTTTTAATGGCATTTGAAGGTTCTTAGTGTATCTCTTAATCCACTGTAACTTTATTAAGATGGACTGATAAAATTAATTGTCTA
The DNA here is from genome assembly GCA_030762985.1 of Adelphocoris suturalis. Classification (NCBI taxonomy): domain Eukaryota; kingdom Metazoa; phylum Arthropoda; class Insecta; order Hemiptera; family Miridae; genus Adelphocoris; species Adelphocoris suturalis. Next base: position 44,658,771 of record CM061040.1, on the reverse strand, counting down.
CATACAAATATTTTACCTCTAAACTGTTGAATAAATACCTCTAAATCTAGTCTCGCCGCTCCGTTGCTAGGAGAGGTGAAAACTTCTACGAAATCTGAAATCCAAAAATGAGTTTTTACCAGAGTTATTAATCACAAAAATTCTTTGAAATGTCAGTATAACTTAATTAAATCACATATTTACATGCTCAAAGCGTCTTTTTTAGGCTCTAGCACAAAACCGTACAAAAGAAAACACTTCGAAACCTAGGAAAGCGTAGCTAATGCGATGATAAAATGAATGCTCGATAAAATGTAATCACATTAGCCATGACCCTATATGATGAAGAAACTGGAAACATTTTTATTTTCTTCCTTTTTTTTAATAATCAGCTCGACTAAAGTCCGAAGGCAAAAGTAGGTTATTCGGTTAATGTCTTAGAAGAATCGGGAAACTAAAGTATAAATACCCTGAGGCAAGATCAACCTGCTAGCTTGGATTTCTTTAATTCACTGAGTAGTGATACGGAACTCCTGGAGTGTCATGTCTTTTAGATATACTGGATTCGAATCCAATTATTTTTAGGTCCACTTTTTGGGCTATTCTCGGCGGCTTTATGATAGATGGAGATGACCCCTTCATCTCAAAAATGAGAACCAGCCCCTACCCAGAAATGCCTCCTCCAAGAAACCAAAGCTTATTATGCTCCGAACCAAAAACGTATGAATAATGAGCAGAGACTTGAAGTATACAACCTTCCTTAACTTATAGAATGGTTATTTAAAATTATCAACTCGTTTAGATAGTAGGTAAGGCTATATGGGTGTCCCATCTTGAATCTTCATCTATGATTGAACACAGATGTCTAGCACAAGGAAACAAGGAACACGTTCAAGTTTCGGGCGTGAGCAACGATACCGGATCCAATCAGTATCAGACATGCCTGATGCGGTGCCAGAAATCCGTTCTATTTGGAGATTCACATGAAAACTAAGGAGTTTATTTCCAATGTATTTAAACAGACAGTACTTACTAGGAGTACAACCAATATCTCAACATCATCAAGGCTAGCCGGAGAAGACAAGTCGATCCAAAAATCTCCCACACAAAAACGTGTCGTGTCAACAGCGAAGAAAAATGTGCGTCCTTGTACAGGAGATTTTACACTCATTTTTATGAATACACAAAAACAGTGGGGCCTATGGTGCGTCCTTGGATGACACCAATGAGCAGGGACCAGTTCCCAACCATACAGAGATCATGGGTTTCACCCAATCGCAATGAACCTTAGAAAATTAATGTTTGATAATCCGTGGAGAAATACAAAATTAACGTGTTCAAGTTTTTGAATGCTTTTCGTTACTTTCCTACTGGTTGTTACTAACCAACAGCGAGGAAATAATATCACACATCCCTCCCCTAAGTATCTACAAACTAAATTATGATTAAGAAAAGTACACCTTACGATCTAAGTGGAATCACATTAAGCCTCTTATAATTTACCCCTTCCACAAAACAAAGCTCCTCATATAAAGCTACTCTTTTTACGGTATTATCCTCTCTGGAAGCCAAGGTTTTCTTAGAATATTTAGCCGCTCCTCAAGTATAAAACCTTTTCTTCTGCTAAACATGCACAAAATATTTTTGAAGACATGTATCTCACTCGTCTTCAATAAGGTCAACCTTTTCACATTTCAACGCCCTGTGATTGCAAATGGAAATACATAACTACCTTATGGTACGACACGGTTGTGGCTACGATCTTGATCTTACTTGTCGCTTCTCCATTTAGCTAGAATATCACCTTCCGCTGTCCTATGGATGGTGTCCCTATCCACCTTCTGACAGAATTTCAAAAATTGTTTTTGCGATGATTGCTATATTTTGCATATTATACTCTTCTGGGCAAGTTGTCAACTTTCGAAATGTAAAATAATTGAGTGAAATCAGGTACCTATGGTAATGAATGTGTTAAACTAGATTTCAATTACAGAAATAGCTGAAAAAACTAGGGTTCCAGAACCTATCGAGAACTGTGTGACTATAGGTATGCATACACCGCATAGCCATACACGGTACACTGGCACTCAAGGAGGTGATTCAATTAAGGGTTGGTGTAATAGAAAATGGAGAGGGCGCATTTGAACACTTCTCATCGTAGGGTGCCTTCGAACACCAAAACGAACGCATGAAATTACGATATAAATAACAAATATCGGTTTGAATTGAAACTTTGTTGCACGAATGAACATACTATGACAAAATAAAAATAAATCAAAATGTCATTTCGATAACTTTACAATGAGGGATCATGAAAACTAATTCTTTGTTTCAGGTGAGCTATTGATACCACCACATTACGTTTTCTTACCTCATAGTCCACAATCAGGTTCGTTGTCACATTAACTATAAAAATCTTCGGATTTAACATGAGATTCGAGTTCACCTAACAATTGTAAAGATGCAGTTTTTGAACATAATTGTTTTCCCCTCGCTAACTAATTGGCGAATAATGAGAACTGCATGCATGCATGATTTTCTAGGAATACAACCAGCATTTTCAATAATATGATTCCTGTCAACTCTTATTCAAAATATGTATGTTTGATATCAATTAAAACTCAAACATGACTAGAAGAATACCTAAACTACTCCTTGTTATTGGTTTTGCTCTTCTTTTCCAGCAAGAATTCCGCATTATCGCTCCTAATTGGTGATTTCTTGTGAACAAAGCAGCAAGTAATCACAAAAAGGTTTATTATATCTATATTAGACACCCCTTCTATGCAGATAATAGGTGTATAACTATTAAATCCCATGTGTAGTATATCCCTAAAACTTGGCGCATCGTGTCTTGCAGAAGAGGTCACCCCTTTATAGCTCAAGGACTCCACCATTTTCCGTCTTGTAGAAATTTTCGAAAAAATGAGGAAAAGCGTTGAAAGGAAAAAAATACAAAAGTTCCAACCATCCAGCATGATCATATGCGAGGAATATCTTAAATAACATATTGTATTATATCACGTATCATTTAATTGAAATTTGATCACAATTTCAGTGGGAAGAAATTGTAAAACACCAATTTAATGGCTAAACGAGTTTTGTGAACAGTTCCGACATTTCGTTTTCGAGGTGTTCCAAAAAAGTAGCTTAGTCTACATTTCAGCACCATAAATCGACTAGGAAAGAAATTGGCCTGAGAAGTGCCACAGCTGATCAGATCCCCTCTGTATTTCGTAATTGTATTCTAAAGGTGTACTACAAACAAAGGGGGATCAGTATTGGATTCCAAGAAATATACAAACCCTTGACTTCCTTTCCATTCCAGAACCGCCTGTGTGCGTAGCTGTATTTCAAGAGTGTTAAGCAGGGCTGGCTCCCGTCCATTCATCCCTTCTAGTGATTTTTACTTGAAGAATACATGAATGAGTATAGTATGCCGCTTCTCATTAGAAGGTATTCATTCATAAAGTCGGCAAAATATTGCATGTCCTATGGAGTCCATTGCCTTCCATTCGTCCAAGGCAAGTAGTCAGTGAGTTGCTGCTGCAGCCGGGGATTGTCCGATAAGTTTCAGATATATAGCATATGTTTCTCCTTCCTGTACCACCCCATGCCCCAATGAGAATTACAGTTCTTACTAGGGTGGTGAATATCCAGCGTACCAGCTTAGGTGTAAGGCCCCAAAGTATACCACAGGCTATTTTTGTGCACACAGGTGCTCCTCTTGTCTGAGTACATACAGCTTTAAGGTGAGAGTTCCACATTAGTTTAGTATCTAGTATAATACCCTGATATTCAACTTTCCCTCTCACCTCAAGTCTTTCGTCAAACACCCATAGAGCCCATGCATCTTCCTGAATGTGCCCCTTAGTAGAGGGTAATGCTATAGTATTTCTGGTGTTAACCTTAAAATACGTATTAATTGTATAATCCGCTTGCTTTCCAAGGCTAGGTGATGAGATCAGTGTTGCAAGACCGTCCAGCTAAATAACCATACTGCTAACTATGCTATGGTCTCTTTATGAGGTTCTCATCCCTCAAATTAAAGAAGAACTTTATCTTAATCCACGAAAATATTATGGCGGAGTTAGACAACGTTCTTCTTTAACTTCCATTTTTCATTGAAATGGGTTTCCACAACTTTATCACGAAAGATTTAATTCTTATCTACAAGGCTATCATATATGTCTTGAACTGAAATTAATAGGTATAAAATGATCAGTGGCTGGTACCTAGCCCTACTATTGATGACGCGTTTATCCAAGGCAATGAAAACTAAACGAGACCGTCTAAGCACTTACCCACACAATTCCTCAAAATTTCATGAAAATCGGTTCATTATGCTCGGAGTTTTGCCTGTGCAATCTGTTAAAGTAAAAAAATTTTTGAACACAAGAACGAAACATGATGGACTTGGAACACTTAATCAATTCAAAAAACAGTCACATGTGTGGAATAAACAATAGGGAAACATAGGTACGTAGTTTTCTCTTCATAGACATAATAAAATTGATTCACCTTGTAGATATGTAGTAACAATGAAATGAAGTCCCTAAAACTTAAATACCTTCCCTCATTGTTACTTTGTTACACGGTGACTGTTGATGATGCAAGCTTCGATCTTGAAACATACTGATTTTAGTTTCGCGCAAGCGCATAGGTTGATTATACCAATGGTGATGAAATTCATAGGGCATTTTACTGGAACATATGAACTTGTAGCATCTAATCCACATTATTCCTGAAAATTTTATCAAAATTGGACTAAAACGAAGTAAAGTTTGGGGAGTGACAAGGATTTACCACAGATACAGACAGGAATCAGACTGGTACGCAATCAAAAATGATCAGCAAGCTCAGAAACGCAAGAAGCAAGTTGAAATTATTTCTTCGGATCTCAAAGAAATACAGGGTGTTAACCTTTGGTACCTGCCCAAGGCCAGGGATCGATTGTACAACTAATTTGAAACAAAAAGTGCCTCCAAGACTTTTTTTTTTAGAGGTTTCGTTTCCGAGTAATTTCACTTTTAACATTTTTTTCATAATTTTGACCTTAACTCACTAAAACGGCCATAACTCCCTTAATTACCTGAGAAAATTCAAATCTGACTGAGAGGGTGATTTAATTTCCCATCTTTCTAGTGTACCATAAAAGTTTTTTTAGATGGTTCAATTGGTGAGAAATTAATCTAAAAAGTGAATTTTGTCAAATCTTCAGAATGACCACTTTTTTCATACGCGTAGGTCAAATTCCGCATGCGTAGGTCCGCGTAGGTTCGCATGTTAAATTTGGCTTGCAGTCCAAAAATATGCGCCATGATTTCGCCTTTCCAACGGTGTAGTCAGTTTTACTTTTTCATTGCTAATTAGGAGAAAACTATGTTTTAATGTGGGAAAACTTTATTTATTTATTTATTTATTTATTTTTTTTTTTTCTTCAACAAAATCGATGGTTTTCTTGAAAAATTCCATTTATGAAAATATGAATTCGGGATCGATATCTACGAATTGTTATACGCTGAATCTAATGGTAACACTTGCATATCTCCCCAACCCAATTATAAGTAACCCAGTTTTACACTTTAGCTAACTAGTTTTACCCCTAAAACATAAAATTCATCATTCTAAAGGCACTCCAATTTTTCAGTTAAGGTGTAGGTATAACTCCGTCATAACGGGTTTAGGGAGATATGCAAGTGTTACCATTTGATTCAGCGTAAAACAATACGTGGAAACCGAACCCAAACTCGTATTTTCATAGAAGGTACTTTTCCAAGAAAACCCTCGATTTAATTGAATAAAAACAACGTTTTTCCACATTAAAACCTAATTTTCTCCCCTAATTAGTGAAGAAAGAGTAAAATTGACTACAGCGTTGGAAAGGTGAGATCTCTGCACATGTTTTAGACCACAGGCTAAATTTAACATGTTGAATTCAGTTAGATCTACGCGTATTAAAAAAGTAGTCATTCTGAAGATTTGTCAATATTCTAATTTCAAATTGATTTTTCACCAATTGAACCAACTTGAATAACTTTTATGGTACATTCCGAAGATGAGAAATTGAACACCCTTTCCAACGGTATAGTCAAATTTGAATTTTCTCAGGTAATTGAGGGGGTTATGGCCGTTTTCGTGAGTTAAGGTCAAAATTACGAAAAAATCTTAAAATTGAAATTACTCGGAAACGAAGCCTCTAAAAAAAAGTCTAGGATGCAATTTTTGATACAAATTAATTGTTCAATCGATACCCCGCCTGTGGCAGGTACCAAAGATTAACACCCTGTATAGTATAATATTGAAAAAAATGGATATAAAGTAGATCCTACTTTAAAAAAAAATTATTTACCTATTAAAAAAGAAATCAGTTTTTTAATTAGATTTTAATTAGATAATAACAAAAATCGTAGATGAAAATATATTCACGAGATAGAACTGTAGTTAAATTTTTGATAATAGTAATAGCTCACCAAAATACAGGTTTACTTCCTTCCAACACCTTTTTCCTTCCCCTCTTCTCCACTAATAACCTCCCAGATCTTTCACTTCACCCCTTTCTCTCCGTCACACCATTCCTCCCACCTCTCCACCCTCTACCCTTCACAAAACCGACAGACAGTACTGACTTCGGAGCCTACTGTTTTGACGACGGAACCCTCCGAAAGGTATGTAAATTATGACTCTACTATTACTAATAACAGAAATAACTCTTTAGATTCAATACCAAGTGGACATTTTTATTCTGGAACACAAAAAGTTTTTCGATTTCCCCTACCATGGAAGTGAGGAAGCAAAACATGACTGTTACCTTGAAAGTTTTAGACATCTCAATTTCCAAATATTCTGGACCTTAAACTCGGCCCTTCAGGGTGGCTCGAAGCTTATGCCGAGACTTATAACCCAAGTTTGATAAACTGTGGTCCAGTAGTTTCGTAGAAAAGATCAGGACGGCGGTCGTTTAGATTTTTCTCCGGAATCGTAAACCAACAAATTTCGGGTCAATTGTTTATTCTCACCCAACCCAACAAATACGAGTACATGAATATTGACACCACCGGTTTGTAAATTCACATCCCGAAAGCTTTTGTGAATGTACCCCGGCTTTGCACGTTCCGCCTCTTCCTTTACCGAACATGGCTTAGTGAAAGAAAAAAGTGATTCAGTAAAATTTCTTGAAACTTTATTGGTAAATGTGATACCACATCAGACCAGTCAGATTAGGATTCAGACTCTTCAACCTTGATTAATATACAGGATATATTAACACGTTTTGTTGAGAACCTTCTAGTGATCGATTTTACAACACTAACTTCTACTACTACTACTGCTACAACTACATTCCGACAAGAATTTCCTCCCACAGATTTTTTTAAACGCTTTCTTCACGAGTGATTTCACTTTTAAGATTGTTTTCATGTTCTTGACTTTGTCATAAAACTGGTCATAACGTCCCTAAAGTTTACTGCCATATCAAAAACTAGCACAACGTTGAAAAGAAATTACAATTTTCTTTTGGTCTATTGTTCTTTTATGAAATTTCGAGCGTTTTTCGTGTACCTTGATCACTTTATGTCCCTGTATTTTCAGAAAAGCTTCAAACATAAATCTCTGCCGTCCTGCACAAGTCCACCTCACTTCTCCGTCTATCAACAAGATGTGAGCGACAAACTAAATGCGTACCTAAACACAACTTCCTTCCCTCGTTAACTACTGCTGGTTGCAAACGCAGTTCCCAACTCCATTGCTCGTCACTGACTGAGTATAATAAACTAAGAATAAGTTATTATAATTTGAAAATAGTCAATTATTTTATTGATGTATTTTAAGGTCTTTCACTGAAAGAGCCTTCAAACTGGATGGAGATTGTTCAAATAATCTGACAGAGGCTCTTGCAGCAGGGAATAAATTGAAGATTGAATGTACAGTTTTAACCATCTGCCAACCATCGATGGGATTAGGGCTCTGATATCTCATTAGCGGAAGTAGTGTTGCTGGAAGGTGCGATTCGGGTGGACTATTACTAACGTTGTAACAAAGGTGACGAAGGTTGTGACGAAGCTGATGTGCAAGCTACCAGTAATGGTGGATCTAATAACAATTAATATCGTTTAGATGAAGCTAGTTGTTGATTCGCCCGGTGCGATTTGATATCGCAACTTCAGCATCATCTTCAACATTTTGAAAGCCGTTATAAATTAAGTTACAACGTCGGATTAATTAATAACTACGAACAAATAATTAATCAATCGGTTTAAACAAAGATTGCAAGACGGTGGAGCTTTTCAGTTTTCAACCAAGGACTGGAACCCAGGGGCTTTAGAAAAAATGTAGACTGTCCCCTTTCCCCCATCTTCCTTTTTTTTACTTTTTATCCGTAGTGTGCATCACTAGACGATCTTATATGTATATATAATTCGTATGTTCGCTTCCGTGATGGAAATAAACCTCCACACTCCTACTGTAAATGAATGGGAGGGCATGCATTGGTGGAATCCCATTCTCTATTCACGCATTAAATTTTTCAAAGCCTTGATTCATCCATGTCTTTGTTTTTTCGTTCCTGTTTTCGTTTTCTGCAAGTAGTTGTTATAACGTTATTTTTTGAGAGAGGCATCTTTCTTCATTACGCCCTCTGAGTTTGTAATAGGCCGCCAAGAAAATAAATTATGCAAGAAGAGAGAGATAGAAAGAAGCAAAGAAAATCGTAATGGGACGGTATCACAAGGAAAAGTGTAGATGGAAAGAAAGGAGGTAGAAGCGACGTTGCTTTGTTTTTAGAGGAATGTAAGGCAATTCCAAAGGAGTCTGGATCGTTAAAGGGAACAATGAGATTACGAGAAGGGCAAATTAAAATCCTTGCAAGTGCTCTTCAAATAATTTTTGTTGATTTTATTCTTATTACGATGTCAGCCCAGGTAAAATTGCAAAACAGTGAGATTCAAGGATGTTTAACGATTTTCCGTTTTTTCAGGTTTCGCACACCTCCAAGGAATTTGGCAAGAGTTTGAGATGCGTAATTCACATCTAAATTATAGGTTTGCAAACGACGTTCGATTAGAATTGCTCAAAAATAGTCTAGACTGAAGTAACATCATATCACTCAGGTACATTGTATCTTAACAGATACGGAAGTGAAATGGAACACACTTTTTTAGGACTTACCTATTTAGCTAGGCTTCGTCAATAGAGGGGCGTGTGGAACAACCCAAGCATGAGGAAAAGAAATAACTGCATTAAAATCCGTTTCAGTCCATTCTAAAACCGAATCCGTGAAAGTGTATGTGTGTGTGTGTGTGTGTGTGTGTGTGTGTGTGTGTGTGTGTGTGTGTGTGTGTGTGTGTGTGTGTGTGTGTGTGTGTGTGTGTGTGTGTGTGTGTGTGTGTGTGTGTGTGTGTGTGTGTGTGTGTGTGTGTGTGTGTGTGTGTGTGTGTGTGTGTGTGTGTGTGTGTGTGTGTGTGTGTGTGTGTGTGTGTGTGTGTGTGTGTGTGTGTGTGTGACATTTTATATTATTTATTCGACTCAGATTTTAGTCCAGTTTTACATCCTTTGAAGTATCAAATTTACTATTGCTGGAGCGGGTAAATGAGAGAAAGGCAATTCCGAGAAATCATAATAATTTAATTTTTTTCTCATTTTAATTTCCACAAAAATTATATATAATCCGTTCATGCGTGCATTACTCACCCATTTGTTTATACAATGCAAAAGTTTTGAATGTTAATTCTTCGCATTCTTCATCTTGTGAACGGCTCAAGTATTCAGTACAATATTGTAGATACTAACATTATTTCAATTGTGGAGGTGGAATCGCTTACGATACTAAACTTCTCACTCGGGGGTTTCGATAGTACATTTCAGTCCTCGTTGATGAATCTTGAGTTTTTTAGGTGCTTCAAAAATATCACACTGATCTTACTTCAACAACTGTACCGAGAGCAGAAAAATAACAAACTGTCCTTGCGTGATATTGTGCCAGTAAAAATGTGAATATAAATAAAGTTTTGGTGTGTACCTACTTTCGATATGAACTATGAACTGGTAACTAATTTTTGAGTACAAACATAATAATTTTTTAATAGTCAAATGCCGGTCAACCAATCAGAAATAGTGATTCATCATACCGTTGGACATGCCTTTTGTGTTGATTTAGCTATTCAAGATAATTCGAATGTTGGAATGTGCTGCAATATCATGTATGGGGTGATTCCTTCGTAACTAGAAATGAAAGACTGGGTGGAATTAGACCGAACATGCAGTAGATGCCACCAACTGCACCACTTTTTCTCAATCCGTGGCCGAGGTATGACTTTGTAGTTTTTTTTTTCCACAAAGAAAGCCACGCTTATTAAAATGAAAACATATACATTTGAAAGCTTCGCAATGCTTGCTGGATGACAAAGATTTCTTGTTCACTATAGGCCTCTTGCATAGGCCGGAAACGAGAACTCTCTATCGGCGAAACACCAAATACGGGAGCTCCCCACACACCCAGTCAAATTTTCTACAATGAAATTTTCATTGTGATCCATCTACCTCCGTGCTTTAAGAACGGACTTGAATGTCGTAGAAGAAGAATTTTTAAAAAGCTGATTAACAAAGTTGTGATTAAACTAAAACAGTGAACAGTGCAGTGTTGTTAACTGAATTGATGATGACTGTTACATATTTAAAAAAAAAAAAAAAACTCATTTTTCCTATTACATTACCTGTACTTCGTTCGAAAAAAGGAATGATCAACGGGAAAATGTTTTTGGATGAATTGTATGTATTATATTGCACCTAACCTTTTTGTTTCTCTTTTGCAGAAGACTGTAACAACTTATCATTTCTTATGCTATTGTTTGCTATTGATGATGTGACCTTACTGTCGAAATCGATTTAGCTTTGTTATTCTTCATTTGGTGGAAATAGACAACGTTCTTCAATAACTTCTGTTTTCTTTAGTGAGGTGGGTTTCCACAACTTCTTAGTGAGTGATTTAGTTTGTGTAGAAATTGGTGTGAGCAATTGTATAACAGTGGTACCTAACATAATATTGAAATACGTTTTATGTACGGAAAACCACTATTATGAACTTTGTGAAGATATTCTGTTCAAAATTATTGGTGTATTTTGTCCTGACCCCCCTTTTCAAATCGAAATGTCTTCACTTCAAGCTATCGTTTTCTAATTTTAAAAATATGATTTTAGCCCAGTCAAATTAGAGGAAACAGGAGAAAAAATTCATAGTAAAGAAATTTCTTCACCAGGCTCTTCCTTCACACCTAGTAAATCATATCTCAAAAGTCCCCTAGTAAGGGGGGTGAGCTCGAGGAGTGGGGGGTGTTTTTCTCCTTTTTTTCGACTTTTTTTTCGGTTTTTTGCCTATAACTCGAAAAGTAAGCGTTCTAGCGACTTGTTTACTATTACCAGAATTAAAGTGCATGAAATTTACTACAATTTTTACTCCTGACTTTATTCTCTACGATTAGGCGTTCCGCCGCTAGAGCGCGTTGAAAAGTAGGTATCATTTCAAAAAATCAGCAAAAAGGCCTTTATGCTCTTTTTACGCAGAAATCATTCGTATGTAGCTTCTGGGTGACTTAGAATACATCATGATTTGTTTTAAGAACATCAGTGATGCTCGGACAGTGGTTTGAGCAGGTTTCATGTATGTCTTTTTTTTTCTGTTCTTCGCTTACATCCTGGAAACTGTGATAACCATAACATATTTTCAGCACCCTTACCAACTCACTGTGAATTATCAGTGAATATATATGTATATAAAACACAGTGGCTCTAAAAAAGAAAAGAAAAAAAGGAACTAAAGAAAATGAGCTGTGTTTCACCAAAAAATGTTTAATGTGCAGGTACAGTATAACCCATGTTAAAGTAATATTCACAAAAGGAGTGGGAGGGGGAAGGGGTCATCAATCTTCACAGGTATCTGCTCTTCATCCATTGAGAATCACCATCCACAGTCAAACTGAAAATTCAAAATCGGATTACAGTGAGGTGCATATAATCTTATATTGATAGATAGATGAAGTTCATGCAGATGATTAGGATGAAACTTACAGGGCGATGACATATGTGTTGAGTGGGTAGTCTTATGGTTCCATGTCTGTTTCATCATTATCTGTAGATGAACCATCGTCAGCAAGTGGTGGGTTGTTTGTGCAGGAACCTGAACAGTTGGAGTAGAGTGTTGAGCAGTGGATGCCAGCTCCGCGGCATCCACATCGACCACTACCGCAGCTTTTGGTGCAGCTGCAAAATATATTCTGCAGAAATTGGGCTGGAGTAGGGAGACGATGGCTTCCTCAAACCAATTCCAACTTTGGATCCACCAGCAACGTCTGAAATCCTGCAGAATATATTTTGCAGGTACACCAAAAGCTGCGGTAGTGCTCGATGTGGATGCCGCAGAGCTGGCGTCCACTGCTCAACACTCTGCTCCAACTGTTCAGATTCCTGCAAAAATAACCCACCACTTGCAGAAGATGATGAAACAGACATGGAACCATAAGACTACCCACTCAACACATATGTCATCGCCCTGTAAGTTTCATCCTAATCATCTGCATGAACTTCATCTATCTATCAATATAAGATTATATGCACCTCACTGTAATCCGATTTTGAATTCTCAGTTTGCGAATGGATGGTGATTCTCAATGGATGAAGAGCAGATACCTGTGAAGATTGATGACCCCTTCCCCCTCCCACTCCTTTTGTGAATATTACTTTAACATATATGTTATGCTGTACCTGCACATTAAACATTTTTTGGTGAAATACAGCTCATTTTCTTTAGTTCCTTTTTTTCTTTTCTTTTTTAGAGCCACTGTGTTTTATATACATATATATTCACTGATAATTCACAGTGAGTTGGTAAGGGTGCTGAAAATATGTTATGGTTATCACAGTTTCCAGGATGTAAGCGAAGAACAGAAAAAAAAAGACATACATGAAACCTGCTCAAACCACTGTCCGAGCATCACTGATGTTCTTAAAACAAATCATGATGTATTCTAAGTCACCCAGAAGCTACATACGAATGATTTCTGCGTAAAAAGAGCATAAAAGCCTTTTTGCTGATTTTTTGAAATGATACCCACTTTTCAACGCGCTCTAGCGGCGGAACGCCTAATCGTAGAGAATAAAGTCAGGAGTAAACATTGTAGTAAATTTTGTGCACTTTAATTCTGATAATAGTAAACAAGTCGCTTACTTTTCGAGTTATAGGCAAAAAACCGAAAAAAAAGTCGAAAAAAAGGAGAAAAACACCCCCCACTCCTCGAGCTCACCCCCCATACTAGGGGACTTTTGAGATATGATTTACTAGGTGTGAAGGAAGAGCCTGGTGAAGAAATTTCTTTACTATGAATTTTTTCTCCTATTTGCCTCTTTTTGGTCTAATTTGACTGGGCTATTTGGAATCGCTTGGAGTTCACCTTCTCATCGTTAAAGTGAAAACATCCTAAAATTATTTTAGAATACTTAACAGTGGTTTAAAAACGTTGGAGCGCAGCACCCTACGAGATTATCCAGGAATGTGAACAAATAAATCATATATATATATATATATATATATATATATATATATATATATATATATATATATATATATCCATTATATCTATTCACTCGAAATTGGATTTGATTTTATAATATTAGCAAGAAAGACATGTCTGCTTCGGACTTTGTCATTTTGACGAGCTTCCTTTACGGAAACTCACAAAGTATGCGTAAAATCGTGGATCCATTTTTCTAATCAATCTATATTTTATCAAAGGATAGATTTAGATGACATTTTATTTTTGAGATCGCACCAAGCCAAACACATCATTCTTAGCATCCAGACCACCAAACTATACACATAATTCTGACCAATTATTAAAATTATTCTATACCTACTATACCAAAAGGATTGATTGAGGACGTTTAATTCATGCGAGCATCCAGGCCACCAAACTAAACACATCATTCACATCTTTTTTTTTTTTTTCTCTAATTTTCCTAGGTACTTTACCAAAATGATTGATTAAACATATTTTTTTAATTTTGAGATAGGAGCTTGCGAGCATCCAGAACTCCAAATTAAATGCATAGAAAATACCCCAGACTCTTATGAAATCAAACCGGGTCGAGTCCAACACTAATTATCCGACTAATTGCTTGATGGGGATGAGTCTAATAACTCCCACAGTGATTACTAATTACTATATATTATTATTGCTTCTAAAACTCATAACTGTTGATCAAAGTGTGTATCTATGTCATCAGTCATGTATTTGTATTTTAGTTCTGGTTTTTATCGCCAATTAGATAGTGGGGGGGCAGGAATAAAGTTTTCGACTAGGCAAAACCAACTTCTTGAAACCACAGTTCAGGAATGTTAATAGATTTTTGTCAATGGGGGGGGATGACTAAAGGAAACCCGAAATGATAAAGACAACAAAACATACGCAAAAAGACCCATACGTAAAAAGTACCTGCCTATCCTCAATGAATATTAAGTAATTGTTCTTATTAGGTATTATTACATAGGAGCTAATCGATGTACGCTTATTTTTAGACATAGTTTTACCACCCCTTGTATCCAAGTCCTCCCGTAGCTTACGCCAGCCACCACTGCTAGCGCTAGTATCGATACGAACATTCGTCTATACTACTCTGGTACCTACCATCTTTTGCACGCTGATGTAACTCTTTGTCACCTCAAAATAATACAAAGTAAGACAAACGTCTTCAGAAACCATATCAAAATATAACAAGGAAATAATGGACATTACTGTAAAAATTATATTCCATTTTTCCAAAATTTAATTTATTTTGATTAGTGCTACGAGAGACTAAACCATAGTGCCAAAATCAGGCAGTGAAGGCAATGAATGCCGATTTAGGTAAGTTCCAGATTCACAGCACTGGACCTTAAACCGAAACTCAATGACATCTTGATTGATATTTTTTAGAGATCATAGACTGAGATTTTACAGAATGTCTTGTTTTCTATGTTTTATTCGAATATTTTCATATTCCCCAGGTTAGTTCAAAAACATTTTAGTAAGTAATGCATGCATTACAGTGACTCACCTATGAATGGAGTGTGTACCTATAATTTTGGTGAGAATTAAAATAAAAGGGGAGGCAAATCATGATTTCACTGAATTACCCCCTCCCCCCTCCACCATCAGTAAATTTTATAATTCCTAGGCTGCATAACTGGACTGAAATCTGGATCGAACAGATAATAAATTTTATCATGGAAACAGATGAGCATAGTATCCTAACGAACAGAATAGACTCCTGGCGTATTTGCCAAAAAAATGACCAAATTCATCATTGAACATAAAAAGTATCACGAAAATATGACGAGAATAGTGAAAACATAAAGATTTATTACCTTTCAAATCAAATCAAATCATCGGTTTATTGTTGACGTACAGCAATGGTACATAACAAACGCCATAAAAGTACAAGTCATGAATAACAACATACGTCAAATGTAATAATGTAAAAAATAAAAGACTTAACCTAATCATAAATAACTAATTCGAAAAAACAGGGACGGCACACCGCGTACAGGTAACACAAACAGAACATACTCTAAAACTCTAAAAACCACAACAACACAGGAAAACAAGCATCACCCAAAGTCTTCACTGAACTCGCCCACCGAGTATGGCGCAGCAGACACGAGGATTTCCCTGATCCTCCTGCTAAACTGTCGAAGGGGAAGGGACCTGAGGTGCTCCAGAAGAGCATTAAACAATCCGATCCCCACGTATTCAGGATTCCGCCGTTGAACCAAGGCCAGACGATGGCACTGAACGGCGAGCTGGTTACGGTTCCTCGTGAAGTGCTCATGAATGTCTCCAAGACGAGGCAAACCATCCTCGCGAGCCTTGATCCTCTCCAAGCTGGCAATGTCAGTAGCCCAAGCTCAACAAAGAGCGGCTTGCAATGGGCATCAGAAGGCACCCCTTTTATGATTCTTATAGCCGCCTTCTGCTGACGGAAGATGGCCTGTGCTCCACTGGAGTTGCCCCATAAGAGAACTCCATACCTCAGACGAGATTCGAACAAACCATAATACATGGTTAAAAGAACTATGGTGGATATTATTGAGGAAAGTCTTCTGAAGAGGAACAATAACTTCCCCAAATTCTTGGCCAGAGCTCGAGTATGGGCTCGCCACGTAATTGCCTCATCTACTCGAAGTCCGAGCAGGGTGACTGCAGCTGTCTGCCGGAAACCTCCGGACGACGAAGATTTAACCAAGGCAGTTACATCATCTGTGTACATGAACATCTCCACTTCATCCTGAGATACAGCGGCTACCGATTCCATGACGGCCCCCGGCATGTCATTGGTAAAGACAATGAACAACAGAGGACCAAGAATTGACCCCTGTCGCACGCCAGTCGTGAGAGGGCGGAAACCCGAGAATTCCCCTTCATACTGGATGCACTGCTGCCAACCCACTAAGTACTGTTCAAAGAACGTCACAGCACCATCATCGAAACCGTAGTGCCTCAATTTTAACAGAAGAAGAGCTGGATTTACAATGTCAAAAGCCTTTGACAAATCAAAGAGCAAAGCCCCGACGACCTCCCCCTTGTCAAGACCGCTCAGGCACCCAGCCACCAGCTCTGTAATGGCTTGCACAGTATTACGTTTTTTCCGGAAGCCAAACTGTGAATCTTCAAGTATCAGATTCCCTTCAAAGTACTCCTGGAGCTCAACGTACAGTACTGACTCAAGCACCTTCAAAAAATAGGGAATTATCGAGACGGGTCGGAAGTGGTTATAGTTGTCCTTGCTGCCCTTTTTGTGGATAGGACTCACAACACTGCTCTTCAAAAACGGAGGCAAATACCCGGAGGATAATGACTCACAAGAGAGTCATTATGTGGGTTCAGACGGACACTCTGTGCCAGCTCAATGAGTGCACTCCTATGGGGCTCCAGTTCCGATTCGAATGTCCGGACCTTCTTCCGAGCCCTCTTCACTCTGACCCGTCTCCAGGGACAGGTCGAGTCAGTCGCTCTGAGGAGTCCCCCAAAAAACTCAGAAATGCCAGCGTCCACGCCGAAACCATAGACCTTCAGCCAGGAAGAGCCGTGCAACCAGGCGCCCAGAGCATCCAGATTCTCAGGGAAAAGTCTCCTCCCTGATCTATAGCCACAGTGCTCACGAATTTCATCTGATGTGGGCATAAATATGTCGCACTCTTGCGCTAGATGGTCAGAGAAGACCATATCCGACATCCTGCTCACGGTTCGGCCCGGCAAAATATTAGTGATGACATTATCCAGGCAAGACTGTCTACCAGAAGCACCGATCCGAGTAGGCTCATGAATCGTCAATCTCATGTCATGTGAAGCGCATACGTCGAGAAAAGCCTCTGACAACAGCGAATTCTCCTCTAAATGTACATTAAAGTCACCGGTCATCACTACAGGCAACCTCATCCTTCCGCACGACGTCAGAGCCGCATCGATCCTCTCGATGAAGACTTCTCTGTCAACGAGGGCAGCCCTTGGAGGCCTGTACACATTCAGCACCGAAACAAGCGGGGTTCTGAGTTCAACCGCTGACATCTCGCATATCATTTCCTTTGATAGAGACGGGGCCACTGATAACGCTTTGAATGAGAGACTGTTATGAACAAATATTCCCACCTCCAACAGCGGTATCCCAGCAAAATGCAGAGCCAACCACAAAGTTTAAAGGGGTATACAAGGACAACTCATCAGTCCTAAGCCAATGCTCCGTAAGACATACGATTTTTATAGCAGGGTTAAGGGCCAGAAACTGATCAAGAATGGAAAATTTATTCCTCAGACTGCTTATATTCGAATGGAAAACTGTGACCGTGTGGGAATCATTGGGAGTCGCCCCTCTCCAGCTCATTCGGATGGAATGCCTCTTTTCTCGGGACTCCCCTGAACTCCGTGATAATGCAATCAGCTGGCCAAACATCCAAAGAGCTGAGAATAGGAAAAAGTTCCTCACGTGCCTCAATGCAAAACGATGAGTACGTATCGTACTTTGTGCGGAGCTGCACGCAACGCGTGAATTCCACGGAGCTTTCCTTAAGGTGTTTTATTATATCCAACGATGACAAGTCAGGCTGAAGACGAGATACAAAAAGTCGTCTCTGCTTCGCTACAGCTCTCAATGACGAAGACGTGTTTTTCCCAATTTCCACGGGCTTTCTCGCGCGTGCTCCCCGAGTGCTATTACTCCTTTTTCCACCGTCACCACCGAGGGTTACACGGGATTGAGCGTTCTGGGATTGTGCGCTGTTCCGAGCGCGCAGCGCGTTATTCCTCACGGCACCCACGACCTGCGCCCAAGAACGGTCCGCTGGTTTCCCCGGAATGTGAGGATTCCCTGGACCAGCCCCATTCACTGCATTTGTCCCAGGCATGCCCACTGCGTCCGAAGAGGAGGGACTACCAACTCCCGACAGCAAGAAACCGTCATTATTAATTGCTGACGCAAACTTTAGTAAATTTCCAAGAGCGCCTTCAGAGCATTAACGCGGTCATCCTGCATTACTCGGCTGCACGCCAGGCTGCGTTACGTGCGCCGTTTGGTTGGTCGACGAGTTTGGGTCAGGGGAGACCAGCTTATCACCGTCCACGAACGTCTTATCAGATCCCCCGCTGCTGCGATTGTTTACGTTTCGATATTCGGGATTATTTGTGCAGATTTTCGAATTATTCGCGGAGTATTGTGCTCGACTTGAATCTGAATTCATGCTCGCTGTGTTCAATTGTGTAATCAAATGCTGAATCCCTTGTTCGACTAGAGTGACTCGCCTTTTGAGGAGGTTATTCTCATTTATTACCGACGCACACTCGTCGGATTTATCCTTCAACTGGGTAAGAATCGTCAATATTTGTGATTGCTGTTTCATGAATACGATTAGTAAACCTCGTACGTCCATGGTTTCGATCTCGGTCGCACTAAGTTCTATAACAGGTACACACTTGGGGAGAATTACTTTCGTACTGTTATCAGGTGTTACGCTACATGTAGGGCAGTACCACTGGGTCATATCTACTTGTACTCCCGAATCCAATTCCTTTCCCAAACAAGCCCTATGCACAACTGACGGACATTTCTCAAGATTGCAGTGTAAGAGATTTTCATTTCTCGTATTTTTAACCACCTAACAACAACCTTTACAGCGTGTTTGCTGGTCAACTTCGGTATCATCACCCGCCATGCCTCTCCACGATCGCAATAATATCACTTGGAACGAAAAATTTCAATATAACTATCAAATTTCAGCATGGACTGACTTCAGAAAGTCATAGATGAACAATTTAAGTCAAGTCAGAATGCAAGTTCAAGTTAGAATGCATATTATAAATTAAAATGTACTTAGCTGATGTTGTGCCTCTGCTTATCACTTATCACTATTACCCCCTCCATCCACCACCTTCCATAATGAAATTGAAAATGTCTGGTATATGTTCCAAAACAAGACCCAATTCATAGTTGAACAAAGAAAGGATCACTAAAATCGAACGAAAATAGTTAATACACCATGATTTATCATTATTACCCCCTCCATTCACCCCCTCCCATGATGTAATTTGAAATTCCTGACATATGTTACAAAACTATAGCTCAAAGCTCATGCCTAATAGAAAAAAATAAGAATCACCATAACCGCTTGAAAGTATCGGTGATTATCCGAGCACAACTATCGGTGATTATCGGAGATTAGCTGCACAACTAGACTGAAATTGGAATCGAACAAAAAAATAAAAAATAATCTCACAAATCTGTTGAGAAAGGATGGCCTGGGCAGCATTGACAACATTTGTCACACAGACTAACTCTTGTACAGAGTCCCCAGCAGCTGCAGCATCTCTAGTGGGAGAGGGATTTTTTCTCATCTCCAGTGATCTGTAAAAACGGAGACATTGCCCCTGGGCCTCCACAATTATTGACAAGACCAGCTGTTCCACGGGTTGCCTGTCGGGAGAACCCATCAACACACTAACTTTGACATTGACGTTTCCCCACCAGCTAACCACAAAGAGGAGTGGGAGAGGCAGCCATCTTCCCAAGGACCAGCTCCCTCTTGTCTGGACTCTTCAGTCATCTGAGAGCTCACCCCCAAGCAAGTTGTGTTGTTAGTTGTAGTCCCTTGATTTCAACCGTGACCTGTGAGTTCCAAGTGTCTAAGGCCTGGAGCCACCTTTGAAGCCCCCAGTCACATGTGAAGAGTTGAAGAGACATTTCTCAACGACCCACGTATATTTGGCCATCCTGTTTCCAACCTGCAAGTTCCACCAACCAAAAGTGAATAGAATGAACTGAAAAACATGGCGTTGTGTCTTCCCCAGTCTGTCTACCCCTGGTGGTCACAGACACATTTTACTTTGTGCCTCCAGCAAGATCGCCCGGTGTCCACTGTGAGTAGTCATATAAGTCATTTTCCCATCGGCCAATGTTCTAGGTAGGCATTAATATGTATCTAGAGTCATTGTGCATAGTCACATTTTATTATCATTTCCATTCTTCTGTATAGACACATAAGTAGTCATTTTCTTATCCTAAGAGACACAAAAGTCTTGCCTTAGTTGTTGATGCTTTCAGGCAAGTAGTAATCGACAATGGTCTAGCTCCATTGTCATTTTTTACCAGTCAGTCAGCAGACACTTTTTCCATCTAATAGTCACGTTTTTCATACAGTCACAAAACTGTCTCCTGTCGGTTGTCAATGCATTTGAGCACTTAGAATTGACCACAGTGAGTTTAGAGTCCTTTGTTTCACCAAAATACATTATATTTCTAATAGTCGGGTTTTTAGCAGAGACACAGTCAGAGTCACGTTTTGTCATAACTGTCATCTTTGCTTTAGTCAGAGTCATTTTCTTGTTTCAAGTCATTCTAATTTACATTGAAAGTCATTTTCATTTGCTAAATGCACCTTTTACTCAAAAAGCCACATTCATCAAATGAGTCATGTTTTCTTGAAAAACACTTTTCTTCTTGAATAGTCATTATTTTCTTCCGAGTGCTTGTATCTGCATTGTTGCCACATTATCAGTATTTTCCAACCAATAGGCACTGTTTTGTAAAAAAACATGTTTTACTTATATGAGTCACGTTTTCATGGGAGACATTATTTTTTGACATTAGTAATTATTTGAAGTTATTCCTATATATTTTATTGTTGTTGTATTGAAACACTGTATTCTAGCCTAAGACACCATGTGCTCAAAGAGCCATTTTTCTAACACAAGACATGTTCTAATCATAAGACAATATTTTTGCATTTTGATTGATATTACTTGTGTTTGCTACTTTAAGCCATTATTCTCGCCTAAGGGCATCGTTTTGCTATATAAGCCACCTATTACTGACCTAGTCATTTATCTGTCAGTAGACATTTTTTAGTCACGTTTTTGCCATAATATATTTCATCTTGTACACGTCAGTTGCACAGCTATTAAAGTTGTATACGAGATTAGTCATGATTGTAAATAATCATCAGTCTCTTGATTCATGCCGTATGTTGAAAGTAACGTTTTCTGTAGCACAGTCACAAATAGTCATTTCCCATCAAGAATTTAAAATCTAAAGCCATTTTGAATCCTATCATTGTATATAAACGTCGTAGTAAATAGCAATCTCGTAGAGTCACAATTACATTGCAGTGTTGAATTAGACTCACGATTTTTTTTGTAGTCACAAAGTGACTCATACTACTTTGCCATTTTCGAAATACTGAATAAATGTCAATTATAAAGTCAGTTTATGCTTGTTGAAGACTTCTCTGACTCCCTTTTGGTAGCTACATTGTGAACTAGCACAGTCATGCATGTCTGGTGATAGACTCGTTTAGGTTCTAACACATTAGTAGTATTGACAATTTACCTTCTGTAATTTTCAAGGTACCAGAAACACAGTATACGAGTCTTCAACTCACGGCTCACTTTGAGTAATGTCAGAGTCACGAATTTAGTACATAAGCCACGAGGACCGTCTAGAACTTCCATGAGGCCTACTAAGTCATGACGGTAAGTGAACGTATGATAATTTTTAAATGTACCTTGACCTTCCCATGTGTTTCATCTAGCCATACTTGTCGTCAGCAACTAGAGTCACAAAATTATACTAATTCGTTTCTCCCCCCCTCCCAATTTAACTTCCTGACCTACAACATTCACCAACATTTCTGGTTTGACAGGGACAGCTATGTCTTATTTATAACAAGGTGCCTCCCTGTTGACACAGTGAACACGGTGAGCCAAAGCTCATTGCTGACGAATTCGCATCACTTTCAGTCGTGGTCACATGTATGTCCCACGTAGGTTTGTTCAAGCATTCCCGTTGTGGTCCGCCTTTCAAGCAGCTATTTTAGGCCAGACTACTCCCACTACAATCTAGTGACTACCCGGTGACAAGCGCTCTAGTCATACTAATTTCATGTCTAGTCCACCTTCGTCACTTTCTCCTTTAATTTTAGAGTTAGAACCTGCTTACACACCTATGGTTTTCTCCACAAATTCGGTATTGGGATGGTCTGAAATGGATTTGTATGTGGTTTATTTTTTCTCATGCTTGGGTTGTCCTCTACACCCTGAAAAAAAAAGAAAAAAAAGAGGTTTTGTGTTCACTTTGTTCGTTGATGTATGTATGTGTCTATGTATGTAATTGTGTCCTCTTAACACAATCATTGGGGAGGAAGAAAATAATGGTCAGCCCTCCCCAACCAAGTGGGGGGACCGTTATTTCGGTACTCTTTCCCCTTCACAACTGCCTGGAGGAGTGGGCCTCTGGGGGGTCCATTCCACTCCTTTGTGGTTTACCTTTTTTGTTTCCGTATTTAGTATCAGCCCAGCTCTCGAACCATCTGCCCAAGACCCAACAAACTCTTCCAAGTCATTTTTATAATTTTTTTCCCCGGTGAAAATGGATTTTTGCATTTTTGCAATTCAGGTTGGTGGGATGAACGTGGTTCTGAGTTCAGCACCGAAAGTGTTGAAATCGTTTTAAATGCCACTTTCCGACGGCCGATTTTGATGAAACATGGTACACATAGATGTACTCTGTAACATGGCGATGATAAAGGTGTATCAGGGGCCGCTGATGCATGAGCGGAGTGAACTCCCAAGTAATTTTGTCTCCTATTTGATGCAACAAGCTGAAATTTGAGAGGGAGACTGAAGGGAGAATACTGAAGACTACTGATAGGACATGGATCAACTGAGTGAGCTTAAAAGCCATTTTGTCTGCTATTCTAAGCAGTAAGGTGAAATTTGAGAGAGAGGCTCAAGGGAGGATACTGAACACGCATGAGAGGTCATCGGTCAGCTGAGTGAGATCCAAAGCCATTTTGTCTCCTATTCAGCGCAGGAAGCGCCTATTTCACTCGGATCTCCTTACAAGAAAATACGCTATAATGTGACTCACTTCGAAAGCACTGATCTACTTTTTTCCCTTAATTCAAGCCGCATCTTAACCGGAAGGGTACATTAAAATTATTGTTTTTAAAATTTCCATATGTAAAATACCACTTAGTTAATATGGAACGAGCAAGATATATGGAGGGAAAATACTCACTAAAACAACCCAAAAAAGGATCGACCCAGTAAGGGAAAGAAACATTCACAGATTAACTAGGTCACACTACCTGATGACCCATTGAAGCAAAATATTTGTGAATCATGAGGTTAAGATTAATTTATTACTACGGAAAAAAATTCAAGAATCTCTCCAGCAGTTTACACTGCATGGAGATAGATGAATAATCAAGTAGGAAGAAAAAAGAATATTTGGACCAATAAATGCAAAGGAGTGATTTAAAATAGTGATATTTGAAATTGGCACCGATGATGTAATCGAAAACTTTATAGGATTGAAGATAAGTCTGAATATTTGTTATGGGAATGACGCTATTAGCACCTGATCTGACCTCTCAGCACTGACGAAATTCAAAGGAATTGTTTATTTCTTCCATGAAATCACAAGGCAGCTTTTGATCCAATCTGCCAGTTTACCACATTATTTCTACGTAAGAAATGGTTCTGAGCTTTGTGACGGTCTACGGAAGAAACAGAACGTCAACTGAACAACGGGAGGTGAGGGTTCGAAAGAGCAGGGTTAAGGGGATTGTAACGTAATGTGATATCGCTGTGATCTTCTTTTGGACCGTGATTCCGTTTCAAGGAACGCGAGAGGAGTTGGGGACCCCCGAGAGCCAGACGAATCTCTTTCAGCAAGGCCAGTGGACGACGGTAGTGTTTTTCCCTCCGGTAGGAAAACTCCTTTTCCTCATTCCGTTTCTTTGACACGAAAATTTAACTTATGAAAACGGGTAACAGCTCCTTTGAACGTCCACTTCATTACAGGGTTTTCTCCCTTTAAAGGTAATGATAGTCGCCGAGAAGAAAGATACAGTTCAAACAATTTGGTGACATCAAAAACGCCCGAACCGATCAAAGAAGTGCCCAGGATCGTACGATTTGACATCAAGATAACCAACCTTATAATAAGGCTAACAAGTTGTTTTTTCTCCTGTAATTCTTGATAAAATATCCGTCTTGTCAACTTAAAAGGATAATGAATTGTTAGTGTTTCTCAAGAGTGACGCTAAGCTGAAGAATAAACCCTACAAATTATCACAAAAGGTTGTTCATTTTTGTTTTTGATAATCCTTCAACGCGGATAACTTGTCTATAATAAATTATTAAACAAAGTGTAGGTATCTCTTAGTATAAGTGCGACATTCCAATATCGTGTCACTACATTGATTGTATGTAATATACTAACATACGAGTATATGCTGTTTACTGACTTGGTACAAAAGTTGGTTAGTGCGTTTATTATGGCGTTAGTGTCATCTACACGAGGCAGGAGGATGTTCATTATAACTTTACTGTAGTCTTCACCAGGCTCAAAATGCCACTTCCACCAACACCCTTTCCGCTCTCCACCAACTCTTCACTTTCGCTGGTCGGAATCCCATCCAGAACTCCAGTTGTTGCTGATCTCTGTTTATTCACGAGTCGTTTTACTCTTCAACTCTTCCAGCGAAACGAACGGAAAGAAGATTAAAAATGTGACTCTAGATATATGAAAAATGAAGCATATTCACACGGCGGGTTATTACTTCTGTATTAGATTGCCCTCCTGCGCAGAACAATTTTCTATAATGATTAAACGACTTTTGTTATCCATTTTCTAAATAATGTATAACTGTATATAGACGTAGCGCCTACCGATGAAGAATTATTCTAATTAAATAAAACATCTAAATTTTACCAATCCCTCTGTACATACTCAAAGCTGATATCAAAAGAGTCAGTACATCAGCTGAGTTTATTAGACCATTTGCTATTTAGATTAAATTAGATAATTTGCTCCCATGTTGACGTTCATTTTCCCTGTCAAATTTTAAGGTCTTATTGAGAGCAAACGGATGAAGGTGTAGTGATCCAAATAGGATTATACGATTCATTAAAGCGATCTCTATCAATAAAAAACAAAAATATTAAGCGTATTTCGGAAGTTATTGAAATCTCAGTTTTATAGTAATTCAGCCTTGAAATTCCAACCATTAAGATTGATTGAAAGTAAGGTTCAGAACACTGGTACATTTTCGGTCAATGTTTGGTTTGTGAGCCTAATTCCATAAAGTTCGGTCCAGTCGTTTTGGAGAAAAGCTTTGGCTTATGGTGTACAGAAGACGGTAGAATTTTTTTTTTTTTCTTTTTTTTTTCTTCCTATTTTTGGACTCTACTTAACTTGAGACGTAAACCCACAAATTTTGAGGAAAGATAACAAAATTAGGCAGCACTTAAATGCTTAGATAGTCCTCTACCCTCTATTTTGTTAACAAATCCAATTTCCCTTCAGGTTTGATGCACAACTATCCTATAATTGAAATTGAACAATAGAAGAAGCTCGAAAATTGACTGGGAATCGTAGCGTGGGTAGTGTCGACAAGATGATCGTTAGTCCATACCTATTCCATTCAGATCTTCGGAGAAATTTTCAGGTAATGTGAAGTAGAGGATACGCGAACGAGTGAAAGTAAAGGGTCAAGATCTGATGTTGGTATGGTTTATTTAGGTGGCTTCCTACCTTTTTCTACAGAAGGCTTGTGAGGACAGTTCCCCTCTAAGACCAAGAGAAGGCGGAAGGAGGGGAGATACATTACATCCCCCCTCCTAAAATTTTCTTATGAACAACTTTATTCAGGAGATGGAGGCTGGGGCTGGTGCTGAAGGCAATGGCGTTGGCGGAGAAAGTATGGCTCGAGCTGAAGGCGATGGATGAAAGTGAGTACGGCTGCTGTGACTGATGCAGAAAGCTTGATGGAAGTGATTGAAAGGTGATTATTTTGCAATTACAAACACACATACATTAATATATACAGGGTGGAAGCGGATAAGTTAAGACAATTTTTTTGTGTCAGTCTACATAAAAAATGTTGTAAAATGCCGCCAATCGCATATTTTTATCTCAATTCGTACTCGAGAAATGATTTTTCAGAGGTTTTTTCAGGAAAACAGTGCTTTTTCCTTTTACAATCAAACTTCTCCACTTTGCCTCATTTGATTGCAACTTTTGGTCTCATTTTCGGAATAGGCGTTGAATTTTCCATAAGTATAGTGTACTTGGGTTCTTATAAAGTACCATCCGAAGACACTCACATCAGTTTAAACATACACAATTTCGAAAAATTAAAACTTCTGGAAATCTTTAAAACTTTACTACTCTTCAAAAAAATAAATAAATAAATAAAGTCTTGGAAAGTGGCAAATCGCATGAAAACTGCTTCATCTTATACTCTTTCCAACAGTATAGCGAATTTTACCTTAACTTTGTTATTTAGGGGAGAAAATTACGTTTTAATCTTAAAAAATGTGGGTTTTTCAATGTAATCGTTGGTTTTCACGAAAAATGACTCTCCATGATCCTACGAATTCATTTACGCTGGATCGAATGATAACATTTATAGATCTCACCCACTCCGTTATAATCAAGTTTAACACTTAAACTCAAAAATTTTTAGTTTGTTTGTTACGCCTAAATGTGAGCGTGTTATGAGGTATATCTAGTTAATTAAAATGTACAACTCCACGATAACGTTGTTGGAGAGATCTGCAAACGTTACCATTCGATCCAGCGTAAATAAATACGTAGAAACCAACCCCATACTCGTGTGATCATAAAGAGTCATTTTTCGCAAAAACCAACTATTTCATTGAAAAAACCCACATTTTTTAAGATTAAAAACTTAATTTTCTCCCCTAAATAACAAAGTAAAGGTAAAATTCGCTATACCGTTGGAAAAAGTATAAGATGAAGCAGTTTTCATACGATTTGCCACTTTCCAAGATTTTATTATTATTATTATTATTTATTTTTATTTATTTATTTTTTTTTTTTTGAAGACTCGTAAAGTTTCAAAGATTCACATTAGTTTTATTCTTTCAAAGTCGTGTATGTTTAAACTCATGTGAAGGTATTCGGGTGGTACTTTATAAGAACCCAAGTACACTATTCTCATAGGAAATTCAATGCAGATTCCGAAAATGAGGCCAAAAGTTGCAATTAAATGAGGCAAAGTGGAGGAATTTGAGTGTAAAAGGAAAAACACGGTTTTCCTGGAAAAAAAAACCTCTAAAAATTCATATCTCAAGTACGGATTGAGATAAAAATATGCGATATGCGGTATTTTACCACATTTTTTTATGCAGACTGACACAAAAAACACGGTTTTCCTTTAAAAAAAACCTCTAAAAATTCATATCTCAAGTACGGATTGAGATAAAAATATGCGATATGCGGTATTTTACTACATTTTTTTATGCAGACTAACACAAAAAATTTTCGTCACTTATCCGATTCCACCCTGTATATATATACATATATATATATATATATATATATATATATATATATATATATATATATATATATATATATATATATTTATAATCCTCTCTCTTTTCCCTTTCTTTCTTTCTTGTTTTTTATATTTTTTCCCAAGTTTTCATTCTATAACTTTTTGGCATTTGGTTTTTCGTATTGTTATTAAATTTTATTTTATTATCAGTTCATATTATTTTTTCTTTCTCATAGTGTAATGGTATTTTTTCAAATTTATATCTATTAACCACAGTCCCCTACATTTTCCATTTTAAGTTAATGATCTTGTGGATTCCATTCCCTGCGGAGTTTTGACTGGAGGCCATTAATACATTTATGTATGCCGGTGATATGGTTATTATGGCAGAGTCTGTGGAGAGTTAACAGCGCAATATAGCTGGTCTGACGTGTAATTGACCATATCGGTAAAATGGACAAGAATCTGACGTCCGTTCTTTTTTTTAAGCAGGTACGTATTTGTTCCTAATGACTTGTGGAGAGGGTAGGTACACATAAAGCATTTTACTGAACGACATGCCATTGTATCAGATTTCCATTAATCAAGTCGAAGACTATTTGGAACGAATGTGAGTGTGGTTGAGAAGGGGGAAAAATGACTAAAGCTTTCCTCGAGACTCAATTCCGAAAGAGGATATTGATTAAATGATTATCGGCTGACTAGGTAAGGCCTCGGAGACTAGTTTTTGTATAATAAAGCACTTCACTTTTATTGAGGCTCGTTGAAAGAAGATAAATCACAGGTAAAGGGAGTGATTTTGTGAAAGGAGTTTCGAGGCCTTACACCCTAACTTGGATTTTCTTAACCGCCAACTGGATGCTTGATTTCATGTAGCCCGAAAAGCCCTTTAAACGTGATTGGAGTTTACATCATTGAGTAGCTCGTAGCTCTTTTAGCTTTGATAAGCTCTTAGTGCATCGTCGTTCACTTCATCCAATACTAATATTTTATTTAAACGTAGGTACTATTCAGCCCTGACATGATTTGGCTTGCAAGAGCTATTTCCTATTCAGGTTCACGCCAACATGTCTATGTTCTCAATTGTGTTATATTCGGTGGAGAATAGTCGTAAATGTAAATGAAATGACGATATCAGTCTATTAACCAAAAGACCGGAGAATTGTTTATTTAAAAAAATGTATGTCACATTATTGTTTTACAAAAATGCGAATTTTAGGTTATTGTGAAAATTGTGTTAATACATTCAAAAGCTGGTCTATGGCTAGGTTTCCAATAAGTTGGCTTTGATATATTGTAAAAGTTATGTTCCAAAAATCATATGAATAATAACTTATATCGAAAAAAAAGACTAAAGGCCATTGTCACCAATCTGCGTTAATGCCCCGTAAACTTAACCAAACGGTAACAGGAGATTGAGGATTAAGAGTGGCGTTAAATGGCACCGTAAGGTCTCCAACAGCAGACTGACTGGCACCTTTCCAACCAAAAGAGCAAAAAAGGTGAGTGACTCTAATGTAGTGATACCTAGCGGTAGACACACCGAATTCAAAATACGACCTAACGGCTTATTCAACTTTTCTCAGACAATAATTGACTGATTTCAATGGTTTTCGCTGCGTTCATTCTATTTCCGAAACCTTTAGGTACCACTAACCTCGAAATTTGAAATTAAATGTGTTGAATGGTATCTTAATTTGGAAATTTCAGAATTTGAAAATTTCAGAGTAACGATTCTATGAGGAATTCGAAAACCAGTATACTGCCGTTAGTATCCGCGAAATCGGTCCACTATTGAACGATATATATGTAAGATTCTCGCCTGTCCTCGTATCTTATATCGCTCTTGTTTACAATACGGAGTCATGTTAGTTACTCTAAATCGTTATTCGAACCGACAGTTGTTATTTAGGTTACTGAGAACATTATTATTACATTCAATTTCTGTGCATTAATATTCGTTTGTTGCGTTAGAATCGGCTTGGTTTTCAATTCTCAATAAACTTAGAACATCGATTCTTTGTGTTATTTCGGTTTGAGATTTCCAATCCACAGTCTTACAAATCGAAAACAGTGAGGAAATTCATGATAATTGCCTCGGCTAGTGAAGAAAATAAAACTACCATCCATCATGTGAAACGATTTCAGCTTCTCGGCGAAGGAGAAGTATACACATTTCCGCCAGAAAAGCATGAGATCGGGAAACAACAAGAGGTCACCAAAAACACGATCAACAGGAGTGCACTAAGATCAATCAAATTGAGAGGCTACTCTCAAAATCTTGATATAACGCTTTCAGAGGATCTACAGAAAACCATTTTCGACTCAGAAGGAAATCCCTGTTTTAAGGGCGAGTACCTGGAGGAACTTTCTGATCACACGGAACCTGCAGTGATGCCAGCACAGCACATCAACAACAGGTCGAAACTCGAACGGAAAACCTTACAATCGGTTACAAAGGATATTGTCCAGAATGAATTTAATGGGAAAAACTTCAATGTGACAACTTGGCTCACGAAGCTGGAGACTGAATGCGCACGCCTGAAAATCCCGGAGGACCGCTTTTGCGAAGTCATTAGGCTGTTCATCGAGGGCCCTGCAAGCGACTGGTACGCAGTAAACAGAGGACTCCTTGGAAGAATGACATGGGGAACCTGGAAACAATCGTTTTTCGATAATTTCAGCAACAAAGGCTGGTCAAACATGAGTTATGCTAATAATTTTAAATTCATCAAACGGTCCATTTCAGAATACGCGCTGAAAAAAACTTAGTTTGCTTGTTGATATCGATCCTACATTAGGTGAAAATACCCGAGTGTGTTTTATTGTGGTAGGGCTACCTTTGTCTATCCAGAACAAGTAGAATAGTGACAAAACAAGAACAGTTAACAAATTAATGATAACATTAAATCAACTAGATAGAGTTACTCAACCAACATCAAATAGAAACACCACCTACCACCAACAGTAATAAAAACTTATACTTCAATAAGACCGGATCCACTAAACGTAAACCTTGTTCTTATTGCGAAAAAATAGTTAAACCATGCCGAATCCATCTTTAACCAGTTTGCAGCACACAAAAATTCTCGAACAACTGCTCTGATATTAATCACGAGAAAAATATAAAAATAGCCAACAAAACGGAACTAGAAGAATTGATGATTAACGAAATAAAATCAAAAAACTGAATTTACCTCCTCTCATCACACTAAAAGTCAATGTAAAAGATTCTCTGGCCACAGGTCTTTACGATCCAGGCGCGAACATTACAATGGCACCCCTACCCTTTTTCAGAAGATTAAATACCAAAATGTACACCTCGAAACCCTTGACTTTTGGAACGATGAGTGGAGAAGATAATATAAAAGGTGTAGCCTACGTGAAAATGAAAATCTTTAACTTATAGAAAAATGCAAGAGTTTTTGTGATAGATAACAAGGCTTTAAATACGATTTACTAAATGGTCTAGATACTATAAAAGAATATAAGCTATGCCAAGATCACGAATTAAAAATCACTCAAGCTAACACCGAACTAAACTTGAAATGCACCAACCACAATAGCGGAGAAATTAAAATTAACTGGAACGAGCATATTCCTATAGAGAAATTTGAAACAAAAATATCACATTTAGGTGCTGATAAACAAAAGCAAATTTACAATTTGATTGATAAATATGGCTCAGTGTTCGCTAAAAACCAATATGTCATAGGGACTGTTAGGGAGTATGAAGCGCATGTAAAATTGATTGAAGACAGAAATGCAGCAAAAAACCCTATTGGTGTTCTTATGACGACCAAAAAGAAACAGAAAAACAAATAGGTGAGCTTCTAAACCATGGCTTGATAGAGGAGTCATTTTCAGCATTTGCCGCTTCAGTCACGTTGGCTTATAAAAAGACCGGTGAGAATAGTAAGAAAGACAAAAACTAGATTATGAATAGACTTCAAAAAACTTAACAAACTTCTGGTTCCAGAGAGCCAACCACTTCCGCTGGAATTCGAAAACCATTAATTGCTGCTAGTATCCTCAAAATCGGTCCACTATTGACCGATATATATGAAAGATTCTCGCCTGTCCTCTTATCTTATACCGCTCTTGTTTACAATACGGAGTCTTGTTAGATAATCCAGATTGTTATTCAAACCTACAGTTGTTGTTGAGGTTATTGAGAATTTTACTCTTGTATTCAATTTATGTGCACTAATATTCGTTTGTGACGTTATAATCGACTTAGTTTTTGATTCTCTATTAAGTTTGAGCATCGATTCTTTGTGTTATTTCGGTTTGAGATTACTAACCCACAGTTTTTCATCTAAATTAAGCAATGGATAAGTATACCTTATTATGGGAAAATTTCGGATAAAATCGGCAAAATTCTATCATTGAGAGGTTAAAAAGTAGGTTTTAGAACTAAAAACAGTCTTAAAGCATTACTGGGATCCATTAAGGACAAAATCAATGTTCAGGATATGAGTGGGGTTTATAAATTAAAATGTTCTTGTGGCTTCGAATATTGCGGTCAAACTGGTAGGAAATTCAGGGAAAAAATAGACGAGCATCAGGAGGATTTCAAGGAAAATGAGGGTAAGTCTACATTTGCAAAACATCTTAAGGAATCCAATAATAGTTACAATTTTGATTTGACAGATAGACCGTTTGTGGAATTTCTTCATTTTTGTCCAAAGGGAGGTATGTTGAATGTACTTGAAAAATTCGAAATTATCAAAAGTGACAGATCTGGTAAATGTTTAAATGAGGATATACCTCAATATATTTCACCACTGATAGGTTCATTTCTATAAAGCTTGGAATTATCCCTTCACACTGTTGAAACCATATTTAGTTATTTTTTCCCAATTTCAATTCATCTAATCAGTTATAATCCACCGTCACTTTATTTGCACTCGACTGGTTGTGCCTCCTGCCCCTTTCCTTTCCCTTGACCAATGGGATTCAATCTCCCTTCACCTGTTGCTATAAAAGCTGTGTACTTTATAATGTGTATTCAGTTATTGTTTGTTACTGATGATGACCTAACCGTCGAAATCGATTTAACATTGTAACTCTTTATTTTTCGTGGAAATAGACAACGTTGTTCACTAACTTCCGTTTTGAAATGGGTTTCCACAACTTTGTCACGAGTGATTTAGTTCGTATGCGTTCAAATGTTTAAAATCATTTAATAGTTCAATATTTTCAGTAATTGAAGCGTGGGAGTTGGAGGCTCTATCACTGACAACGTAATCATAATTATCCGTTAAACTCTTAATTCTTTGAGAGTCTTTCGCTAATTAGCTTTGATAATCAGATCGAAAAGTTTTGACGGACGAGTTAAACAACGAGTTGGAGAAAAAAAAATCTATCTAACATAATGCCCCGTTAACGCCAATTCTTGATTAACTCAAACAGTGAAAGTGGCCCTAATGCAATGGGTAAAAGAGCACGTTTCTAAGTACTAGTAGCATCAAACAATTAAAGAGTTCAAAAATGAGGGATGCATAATAAAATCTTTGCTTAATTGATTTGGCAAGCCCTCTGGATCGTTACCTCTATTTACATACTTTGAATGCAGTTATTGAAGCACATTATACGTGGTTTAGCTCATACGTTTCACATATTCCCGTGAAACCCGTACATAAGAATGACTCAGATTTTGCGGTGTATCACTATATATATATATATATATATATATATATATATATATATATATATATATATATATATATATCACTATATCAAGTTGTTATATTTATTTATCATCAGCGCAACGACTCACCACCAACTCAATGAAATTATCAGAAATTAAAAAGCGGTTGAAATCATGTTCACAACATCAATTAATGAGAATGTGTAAACAATTTAGCGGACTCATCTGATAATGAAATATCCCATCATTTTTATCGTATCCCAATGACCCAGAGAGTCTCCCTATCACATTTTAAATTCCTAGGGTAAACAGGATAGAAATTAGCTCACTCAGCTGAGTAGGAATGAGCCAATCATTTCAATCGTCTCTTAATGACCCAAAGAATCTCCCTATCAAACTTCAACTTTCTAGGGTGAACAGGATAGAATTTAGCGGACTCATCTGATCATATAAGAATGAGTCGATTTTTCGGTGTATCTTATCACTACTATGTCAAGTTGTTTTTTTAAATTTATCACCAGCGCAACTACTCACCACCAGCTCAATGAAATCAACATAAATTAACAAAAGGTTGCAATAATGTTCACTATATCAATTATTGACAATGATCACCTGTTCATATACAATTATTCAAATAACCATGCTCATAACTCAGCTTATTGACCACGCACTTCATGGTTAACATAATATGATTAATAAATTGAGAGCTATCGAACGAATGGTCACCGAATTTTGTGGGATGAAAAATTACGAAGTACCTTTTCCCTAGCAACGACTCGGTTGTAAGCGGAAATCGTCAGAAATTGTTACAAAACATTTTCCTTACACATAAACGTTTCGTTATCGGTTGGAGATGCCAAGGCTAAAACAAATTATGTGTTGATATTGTTGATCGATTATTGGCTTTATTATTTTCAATAAATAACCTTTATTTGACCACAGGTTTGTTTTTGGCAGATATAATTTGAGTGGAATTCCTTTTCCAAGGAACCAAGTTATCTTACGCTACATATAGTGGATTCTAGGTTTTAATGCATTAGACTACTCAAGGTGGGTGCCCACGACATATTCACTTTGGTATATGAAGAATATTGACGCGATAGACTCCCATTTAAATTTATGTATATACCAGTGATCAGCGTAGTAGAGCTATCCAATACAATAACCATAAATTTCTTTACCTGATATTTTGCAGTGTTTTGTGATATGTCTGCAATTGACGGTTTAGAAATGCTTTTTAAATATCCGTTTCAAAATAACGTGCGTATATACCAGTGGAAAACAGCTCCATAGTACCTACCCAGGGTTAAACATATTTCACCAACGTTTCGTAGGAAATAAATTGCAATGGCTCCAAACATTTTAAAATGTACATTTCCGATCATTTTCTCCATGGGAATCCCATTTGAAGCATTCTGAAATGGATCCTGGAATTTAATTTACTATATACATATATATTTGTGTGTGTGTTGTGTGTGTGAGGGTGTATGCGTGCGTGCCTGCGTGCGTGCGAGCTTGTTTATGATTGTATTTTTGCCATAAAAATGGTAGTTGACAATTTCTTTGCGCTCAGAGTTCTGAAATTTCAAATGTAAATGTAACATAACATAATACTATAATTCACAAAAATTCTCTTATACTTTCATCCTGCATGAGTGATTTTGTTTAAATTAAAAAAATATATATTTATTAATATATATATAATTTTTTCCAAGTTCTTCTTGTCTTTTGCAAATGCTTACTAGCAATACTTTGGCTATGAACGGAATATAATAAATACTTTTTTGTGGAATCCTAATTGTATGAACTAGGATGGTCAAGCCAGGGGTGTGTTCAAGGGTTTATTTCTAATTTTCTAATTATCGTAGAAAATTGAGCAATTGCAATGAGCGATACCTACTGGAGCGAAAAAGGTATTTTTACTATCTTAAACGGAAGAAGATTCTATCCTAAGGAAGTTTGGCATCAACAGCACTCTCATACAATGAGTAGTTTTCTTCCTATGGTTTTTCGAAGTTTCGCACACTGGCGACGTCAAAGCACCCCTCCCGCCTGGGCGGGACCCCCTTGCCTAGTAGCGTGACGTCACTAGTGCAAACTTTGAAAAATCATAGAATGAAAACTACACAACGTAGGCGAGAGCAAATGGTATCAAATTTCTTAGAATTGAATATATCATCATTCAAAAATGCAAAATGAATACGTGGGTAACGATCATTGCTCCAAAAATTTCTCAGTCAATATTTTCTACATTTAAATTCGTTTTGAGGCATTCTGAAACGAATCCTAGAGTTTAACGCTTTTCATATATATATATATATATATATATATATATATATATGTATATATATATATATATATATATATATATATATATATATATAATTTTAGACGTTAACTCTCCTTAGGAACGACATAAAAATGCCGTTCTTGTGACCAGAAATCTAGCTCATGAAATAATGAGTTTGTTAGCCAGCACTTTTTGAACGCATTAAATTTTTCAAATTTCAAATACTATATTAAAATTAATGACTAAATGGCTGATAATTTATATTATTTTAGTATAATTTTATAGGGTGAAGTAGTTTAAGAGAAGTTTATTAAATTAGAGCTAGTTTAACTAGATCATTAATAAAGTTATAAACAATAATCATGGCAAAAAATACATATTATAAGATTCCAATAATATTTGCTGAATAACTCGACAAGATTTACCAAAAACAAACAAAAAATCTAAAAACCAAAATATTTTTTGAATAGCAGGTTAATATTGAACCAGTTATTACATGAAATAATAGTTAACAATTTCTGTGCACTCAATGTTCAAATTTAAAAATAAATAATGTAAAGGTAGGTATAATAGGAGTAGTTGGTCCGCTGAACAGGTTCCTAACGAAGTTTGAAAAACTGGTTATCTACTTTTAATGAACTCTACGACTCTATACTACGATTCTATAATACGATTCTATTGAAAGCGATGCCAAACTTGATTCTAAGTTGTCAAGGACAATTTTTAAAGTTTTTAAAACGGTTGAGTCGAGTCTGCGTGCCAAAAGCTATTGAAAAACGATACCGAACTCAGAATTCAGTTGTTTTGATCGACCTCAAAGATAACTTTTAAACCTCACGAAGTGGTTTCAATCGATTCTGTCTGGCAAAAACTATTGACAACTGTACCAAACGATTTTCAGTTTATTTGACGACGATTGCCATCAAGCTCTACTTTTTGAGCTTTTATAATGATTTATGTCGATTCCGTGTGGTTTTTCGGTTGATTTGACTACGATTGTCGTTGCCGATGACACATATCTGAAGTTAGATTGTCACCAAACACTATGCATTGTTCTAACTACCGAATTTCAGGTTGATAGCACCACAATTGCGGCCTGTAGAGTGGCTAATACACACGCTGACAAATGCCAAATTTGAGTCTCACTTCATCCGTCAATAATTTGCTCCTATGATCATGCCCAATTGAACTTTTTTATCTGTTCATTTACTATTATATGACATTTTGTTCAATGTGTAATGGCTAAATTGTCTGTAAATGAAATTAATAAAATTTTATAACCGGAACTAGTGCATGCTTTTCGTGACGTGATGTTCACCTTGACATGGCAATTTCCTGAAATTGAGAGAAGGAATTAGACGGCGCTCATTCGTCGATTCTCCCAATATGAAGTGAAGGGGGTCAACGGGGTTGATGGCACATGTCACTGAATTCTGAGCCCGTTTTCAGACCCCGCCTCCTCATCCCAGTCAACCGACAAGCCGGAGCGCCACTCATAAGTCACCCTCATCCGACCGCGTCGGGCTGAGTTTGATTAATTGAAGCTCGTCCCTTTTACTACGCACGCGAACTGCCCCCCAGACCCTTCCCGACTATACCCCCCTCCCTTCCAATTCTTCATCCCCTACGTCACACTTAACTAGATTAATTAGCGCCGATGTAACTGGTACTGGACAGACCCTTAGTGAGTAAATATCTCCTACGTTGCCTTACCAGCTGTTTTATCCATTGTTTTTGAGTGGAAATTACGATTCCGTGAGATTTTTAAATTCCGACAGCTAGTGTCTGCTTTGTATGAAATGAAGTTCATCCTCATCATCGCGATACTTAAATATTTTAATCAGTTGTTTTATCATCCCAAACATGTCCTCAAGTTTCTCTAAATACGAGGAATAAGTATGAGAAGTAAACGCTTAAGAGTATTAGTAAATCAAAACCACATACATACAGATTTAGAAACCAAAACAAGAATATGAAGTTGCTCCGACAAAAGAATACCTAATTAACCACCGTGCCTATCGAAGACAGACTGAAGTCGGGAATGCCAACTTCACTACACACTCTCCAACCACTGCTCCGCCTTCACCAACTATTTAGGTGACTGCAGTCAAAATCAGCTGTTCCCCCCAAGCTCTTGATAAATATTATTCTACTGCTGTTTCCTTACTAAATTTTCAAAATCTTTCAGGAGAGCGGAAGGCGTGGCAGTGGTGATGCGGGGGTAGTGGAGGGAGCATTCCCAGCTCCAGCATTCTCTTTTTGGAACAACTGTACCAGTCAACTATTTAATGAATCAGAGATCGAGTAAGGTATCTAATATATCGCAGGGATATCATAATGGAATGATATTCGTTAGTTTATTCCTGATAATCCGAACGGCGATGGCCGCACCGCCGCCGTATGAATAATGACTGTCTGTAGAAACTCTCAGAGGTGAAGAAACATCGATCAGCATGTATCTGACAAAATTTCACGTACAAATGGAGCTATTTAATGTCGGTAGGAAGAATTATCATCATGAACACTGTGGATAAACCATTGCTGTTTCATCAGATTCTTACGCTATATTTTTGAGACCATTCTGTAAGTTCCATAATTGAAGGATTTGGAACTGATTGATAGTGGGGTATTGTTTAATATGCAACTCGTATTTTCGCAAGCGCACAGTGGTCCTGCAACACAAACAGTTGGCCGAAAGTTCAAAAATCAATCTTATGAATTATTATTGTAGTTAGCCAAATAATATAGTAGATCTTTGATATGGAGGAGAAGAGATCAAACTTTTTGGGGAAACAACTCTAGGCCACGGAGCCTGCCACCAGTTTGCCACTAGATTTATCCCAATAGTTTCGGCGTTTGACCTCTGACCAGGAATACGCAGTAATTACGGTTTATCTAGTCTCAGCGGAACATGTCGCTAATTATCAAGTCCGCTCTGCAACGATCTGCTGGGCTCGCGCGATTTAGGGCATTTGGATCATGAGAAACAGGAGACATGTGAATTTACCATTTCGCACATGAATACATACTCTTTTCAATACGACTGTGATGGAACCAACAGAGATAATCGCTAAATCCTGAACCTTTCATCAGTACCAATGTCATAATGTTGTGACGTTGGTAACTAAAGCAGAAAACAAGCTATATTTTGTCCAATATCAATGGCATTAATGGGAACTCGCCATGCGTCCTTTCCCACTACCTGTAAATTTCGAAATAGTTTGCAGTCTTTTTCAGGTTCTTCTTAGGTTTCTTAACGAATAAACGCTCATCCGGAAACGTTCCTACATACCAATCGTCTGTAGTTAGGTAGGGGAGGTGGTACAGAGGTTAATTCGCTCAATATCTGAAAATTTTATTAATATCAGTACCCATAAAGTTTTGTGTTGTTCTTTCCGAGACCTGCGGCAGACCGAGAAGTAGACAACACACATTCATTAAAAAAACCGCAAACCACAAAATGCTCAGAAAACTTTGAAACGATAAACACAAATAGAGAAAATTCTTCTTAACTCTGACAGGCAATAATAGCGACCATGATAACTTACACCACTTAAAAGTCTGAGTAACTTATAAATATAATGTTGGGTGATGAGATGTTTTCCGGAACTATTTATCCCCATCAATCTCCAATGTTTTTCCTTTTCTCATTATTCTGAACTTCTAATACCTAATATCCACCAAACGACTAATGTCACACCGCACGATAGAAAGGTGGGAACAATAGGTATAATACGTCTGCCCCTCATTCCTGGTTCTGGAGCAATAATGACATTAGCGCCTTTATGGCCAACGTATCAATTCCCCGAAAACCTTCGTGACCCGAAACCTTGTAGCGGTCATTTCCTTTTGTAATGCCCATACATTAGTTTTATGGTGCCTACCGAATGGAACGAGGTATTGAGTTCCTCAATGGTTCAGTAGTTTTTCTACCTGCTTGATTCCCACTCTGTTCCACAGCTAAATAAACAATTCATAAATTATTCCTGGAGTTTTAGTGAAGGAAGCAAGGAACTTAAAAAGAAGGCGACCAGGAAAAACCAATACGAGACAACATGAATAGTGAACAACGGCAGTTTTAATTCTATAAATAATATTTTTCTACAATCATCTAATTAAAAAACAGAATGTGCCACTCCCTTGTACCCACAGTTCCTAGTGAAGGTGTTAAAACTGTGCTTGCTAAAACTGTTCAGAAATGTCGCATTCAATCCACCGAAGTCGAATGCTTAATTCTTCAAAATGAAAATACATCATTAAGTCCTCTGCCAAAAGTTAGAAGTAGATCGAGACCTGGTAATCTGAATAAACAATACTCCAATGCGAATTGGGACCATTAGAGTACACTAATCTATATGAGGGCCCCTCATTAATTGAGGGGAAACTCTAATGGTACACGACTCCGTAATCTAACTCAAAAAATATCGGTCATGGGAAGCTGCTCATATCAATAATGCACCTTTTTCCTAATAACACTGTTTGGGTACTAAAAGCGCACGTTTGACGTGAAATCTAACCACCTACGGGTAGTAGGCTATCTAGGTAGGTACTCATATAAGTAGATCCCGAATCGCTAAATATCGATATTTCGTCTTGCTGGGCAGGGTTACTAAGTGATACAGTCTCTAGGGAGAAATTCCAGACTTCTACTGGTTTCTGTCGTACATAGTTATCTGCGGTAAAGCGTGACATAGCTTCGCACATAATTTCTACTATTTGTATGAACGATACGGATTTTTTTCGCTAAAATCGGCCCAAAATATTCGTTTGGTGAGTGAAGAAAGGCCCGATCATCAAGTGAACAATTGAGAAACCTTCTAAATAGTTAATGAACCAGGTTTCAATTATATAAAATGTATTACATATGTGCATCAGTTCCTGTACTATCAGTAGAGTAAACTATACATTAATAAATTTTAAATATTTTTACGTTCTTCTTAGTTG
The DNA here is from genome assembly GCA_030762985.1 of Adelphocoris suturalis. Taxonomy (NCBI): domain Eukaryota; kingdom Metazoa; phylum Arthropoda; class Insecta; order Hemiptera; family Miridae; genus Adelphocoris; species Adelphocoris suturalis. Next base: position 44,618,025 of record CM061040.1, on the reverse strand, counting down.
ATATGGGTGTATAAATGGATCAGAAATGGTTCAATATGTAAAATATCACTTTTTTTGTTGTAAGATGAACGAATGAATCAATCGTAATCGTGTAGACATTTACTTTCTCGTAACCCTTCTGACAAGCTGGTTAAATTTGGCAACGATGGCTCTTTGTTACCTACGCTTCCCGATCTAGAAAAAGGCGGGAGCAGAAAACCCCCAAAGTCTTAATCAGATTGATGGAGCCCTAAAGGGAACTCCTAGGGTCGTAAAAAGAGTTAATTTGTCGAAAATACGACCCCACTCGTTAGGAACGTTGTTGTTTAGAAGTCGTAAATTTTTTATAAGTACGACTGATCATTCAAATAATTGTTTTAACGAGCCATCAAGAAAGTGCAGTCTAGTGATATAAAAAGTTACAATTCTCCTTAAAAGTTTCGCATTTTTCCTTCCCGACACATGTGTGAAGTGTTGATTTTATTTCACAACGCTTCCTATTCTTTTGCACAGATGAACCAGGATAATCTGCTTGCTTTTAAATTATGTATACAGTCCACAACGAAAAACTGTACTGTTCAATTAGTAAAACTGGTGAGCAGGTTTTTATCTATTTATTTTTCTCTTGATCCCAATTAATCGGTTACTAAACTTTACCCGATGTGAATTTGATGTTAGATACTATGCGTGTTGATGTTAATACTAGCTACATGATAAATAATGATTCTACGGTGAACACCTGTGATTAGTAGGTAGTACCTACTTAGCCTTAACAACACTAAATAATTTTTAATGTAAAAATGAACCAGCTAGTTATTACTGACGTGTTAAGTTGAAAGGTTCCAGCATACTATTATTTGTTTTTTTCAGTTAGTAATAAACCATCGTTCAAAATCAACACGGAGAAAAATAATTCGTTCTGAGTTTAGGTTTTTTCCAACATCATTTCAAACTACAATTAGTCCCATTTGTCCTCTTGTAATAAATGAATTAAGCTCCATCGTACGATTACTTTCGATTTCCTTTCATTTCAACAACAGTAATTAATGATAAAATACTTGTAATTAATGGAGAGTCCATAACGGGTAAAGGGACGAAATAATTTAGATGGAGTGTAAAATGATTAAATCGGTCAATAAACACCAATTCTCTGCGCTTCATGGAATAATGTATATGTTTTCAAGTGTTTAACCTTCATATCCACCTTTTTCAAGCCCACATTTTCAAATCCATAGGTTATCCATGATAAGGAAAAAATTAATTTAAGCTGAAATAAATGTAAAATTTAAGCTCGGAAAAAATTTGGAAAACCCACCATTAAAACAGTTCCGAAGACAAGGTCAAAGGAAACCAAAAACATATCTAAGTTGAAACTAATTATAGACATATCCCGTATGTTGAATGATTTGGTTATTGCAATAAATGGCTTTTATTGTCGGGCTATCTGGCAAGATGAATAGATGATGAATGACCTGTTCAAGATAGATTCCGTCATTTAAATCAATTTTTTGCCCCTGAAAGTCAAATATAACTTTCCTAATGTGATCAGAAGGTAATTTAGATTCTCCTATAGAACAAACATGAGATAAATATAATGCTCACTCAGTTAATCCGTACAGAGCCCTTCATTTCTATTGTCTCTTGATGCCCTAAGAGTTACCCCAACAAATGTCATGTGTGTGTGTGTCTGTGTGTGTGTGTGTGTGTGCGTGTTTCACGCCGTCCGGGAGGCAACTTTAGCCACCTCTGTGAGGTGTTCAAGGAGTAGTCACGGGATAGTGGACACTCTTTGCCGCGTCTGTCTGAATAAAAATGAGAATCTGTATCATATGGTGCAGCAGTGTCCTCTTACTCTCGGTGGCTGCATTCTACGTCCCGATGCGTTAGCTACTATATCACATGCGCCGAGTGACTGAGGCAAGATGCCGGATATCGTTGCTGTTAAGCCCAATGGGTCTGCAATAATCCTGGAATTCCAGGTTGTCAGTGGCAGCGTAGACACGGAGCAGACCTGGCGGGCTAAGATAGATAAGTACGGCAGAGATGACGTACGGCAAGCGATTTCTGAGCTTAAAGGGGTGGCGATCAACAACATCAGGGTAATGGCCGCGACCGTGTCATGTTGCAGGGTGTGGTGCGGGATAATTGCCACGGAGTCATTCGAGTTGTACATCTCGGCGGGATGTTACATTGTTTTGAAAATTAAGGAGTTTGAGGGAAAATAAATTACTAACCACAATTTTTATGGCAAAACAACTCGTTCTAAATAATATTCTGAAATTCAAAAAAAGATTTTAAATTTTAAATTTTTTGATTTTTATCAATTTTTTTCAGCACTTTTTTTTAAATTTGACCAATTTAACGTGCTCAAAAAATGCTGGCCAATGAACTCGTTCTCTCTTTTTTTGGCATGAGTACGGAATTTTTATCTCAATCCTCATCAACCCAAAGGAGAGTTATCGTCTGGAATGACATATATATATATATATATAAATAAATATATATATATATATATATATATATACATATATATATATATATATATATATATATATATATATATACAAATATATATATATATATATATGAAAAAGCGTTAAACTCAGGGATTCGTTTCAAAATGCCTCAAAACGGATTTCAATGAAGAAAATTTTCAGAAATTATGATTTTCCGAGCTATTGCAATAGTTCATTTTCTACGAAAATGTGCTAAAAGGGGTTTTTTGGGAAACTTATGTTTATCTCCGATCTTATAGGAAATTTTGCACTGATATGAATATACCCGACGTCCCTATAGCTATAATAGCTTCTTTGACCCAAGAAACCGATTTTTGTTAATTTTTCTTACTTGCTAACCTTTGGAACTTAGGAACGAGGAATTTTTCATCAAATGAATCCACCTCCAGCTGTCTCTTTTGCTCGATTTTTCCCAATTTTTCAAAGTTTTCATCACCTGCTTACTTCTTTGGAAAATTTTGAAAAAACCCTCGAAAAATCACTGAAATCGAGAAAAAGAGTTAAAGACCTGGTGGTAGTCCCGTGGAAGTCCATCTTCTACAACTCTCTTTCTGTACCAAAAATGTGTTCGAATTTCTTCTGGTAATGTTCGAAACGGCACTTACACCACAGATGGTGAAAGACAGCGATGACATTTTCGGCAGTAGCAGTTTCATTTATCAGCTATGAGTGAAAATAAGTTTCAGACCTTCGCAAGGCTTCACACGGTTCGAGCACATCTTTGAATATGCAAGAATCTTACTTTTTCAACGTTCAAAGGCTTTGATATAAAATGAGGCTGGCTAATCATTTTCAAGGCTTCTAGTGGACCTGAGAAAACAAGCAGATAATTATTCAAGTCTGAGTTCAAAGACACAGCCTTTCGGAAGAAAAGCCTTTATATTACTGAAATGACGTATTGTGGCTGTTAAAAAAAGAAGTTACTTCTACTTGTTCCCCTTGGATAAAAAGAAAATTCTGAGAAAAAAGTGATCAGTTACACTATTTATTGATTATTATTTATTATCAAGGAGGGAAAAAACGTTCAATACAGCGTTCAAATCGATATTTTTATGGGGTTTTTTCTACTCTTGCCCCACTGTCAGCCGCCCCATCGTGCCGATTATGGCAAACTTCGTATCAAAAATAACACATTGGTCGATGAAATAGGTACCTAGGACTCACTGCATTGCTTTTGATCAACACTATTAAAAATAAACTCTATTACGCAACGTGTGAATAAATTCCATTGGAACCATATAACCTGATAATTCCATTATTGGCATTATATCAGCTGATATTTACTAGGCGATTTGTATGTTTCTCAGTATCATTATCTAGCGATTATTGATAGAATTTAAAGCTTGATTGTCTAACCAATTGATCCGCTAGCAGCGCATTAGAAATCGCGCTAACAAATTCGAAGGTGTTTTTTGATGTTCAAGCCCTAAAAGAAAACGAACCGTTCAACGCATAGGGTTGCGGGTGGTTTTAATCGATTCTTTGAGATTATATTAATCATTGATAAGCAAAAAATCATTACTGTTCCCTTGAACGCTTTCTAGATCTCGATTTATGAAAGATTAGCCCTTTAATGCTACCCTTCAGAGTAGACAAAATTGATGCCAGGCTCTTAGGACCATACACACATTAAATGCGATTTTTGACGAAAGTTCCACGAAGTTTTGTCTGTTAATTTCAGATAAAAGCCGCGGACGGTCAAATTTTTTATTACCTATTCAATTTTTGGATTCTTCGGATCTTGAAATGTAAACCAAAAATTTTTCTGAAGGGGTTAACTTTTTATTATTACTTTTTTCATTACAATGGTTCATTATTGAAAATAGTAAATCAAAAGGTGACCACAGAATTGCCCTGAACAACCTTTTATAATTAATTTATCGCGTGCTTTAAGAACGATGAAAACAGCAAAACGCGCTAAAATCCTAAGCATCTGTTTATTAAGAACAATGATCATTTTATTAGCGAATTTTTGAAGAAAATTAAGCTATTGCTCTCGCCTCAAAATTTGTAGAATGTGAATTTTTGAAAAAAAATTATGCAGAAATCCGTTTCAGGCTATTCTGAATCATATTCTGAAGTTTACCGCATTTTTTTTATGTATGTATATATGTATGTATGTATGTATATATCTATGTATGTATGTATGTGTCATTCCACACGATAACTGTCCGTAGAATTGTGCTAGAAACTTCAAACAAATTTTAAAATGTTAAGGGCACAAAACGAAAGTTCAAGTTCGTTGGCCAGCTTGATCGGATTACATCTTCGGGTTGAAATTTTCAAAATTGTAGTCAAAAATTTCAAAATAGCCTGTTTTTTGCGATTTGTCGTGCGAAATAATTTTTTCAGCATACTAACATGTGGTATATTCGGAATCAGCGTAAAATTTCCTATAAGAATATGTATCAAGTTCTCAAAAATTTCAAAGTTGAAAAATCAGTCAAAAATCGAAATAATGCCGTTCGCTGGTTGTAAAAATCGGTAATATTCTTCAAAAATTCGCTCATGGGGTCATGCTGCATGACTAGACTTTTTAGTAATTCATTTGCGCACAACTGTGCTCGTATTTCTTGGAAATTTAACATAAATATAATGCGGTGATTGGCTAATACGATAATGCTGCATAAATGGAACTTTCAGTTTGATATTTATAGCAATAACTCCATCAAATCGATTGAGAAAGCCTGGATGGGTTTATGTTCACCCGATCGTTCTACCATGAATATGTTACAAACAGAACTGCCTTTACGAATTGATTGAAAGCATAACGATAAAACGGTATTGCCTAATCACCTGCAAACTATGACTTTCTATTTTAAATCTAATCATTTGAGCAAAAAACTGGTGTAATCAAACAAAAAAACTCGGTACTCCGCCCTCCGCCAGAGGGCAAGCCCCCTGGGCCTCCGGTTATCTCTTTTTACACACGTCGAATCAAATTATTGAAACACATAATGTGTTTTAGGTCAGGCGTTTAATGAACCCGTGAAACCCGCATATAAGGATGAGTAGATTTTTCAGTGTATCTTATCACTACTATGTCAAGTTGTTTTATTTATTTATCACCAGCGCAACGACTCATCACCAGTTCAATGAAATCATCAGAAATTAACAAGCTGTTGCAATCATGTTCACCATATCAATTATTGAGAATGATCACCAGTTTGTAAACAATTGTTCAAATAAGCATGCTCATAACTCAGCTTGTTGGCCACACACTTCGATGGTTAGTCCCCTAATACAAAGCCTGCATGTGTCACTACACCGAGCCACAACATTAGGCATAAAGATAACTTTTATGTGGGTGCCAAGCCATGTAGGTATTGACGGCAATGAGAATGCTGATGCCCTAGCAAGGAGAGCCATTGGTGATCACTCCATCGAAATGCTGCTTATGCGCTTCGAAGATCAAATCTCCTACATGCAGCATAAGGCCAATTCCATCTGGCTCGAGCAATGGCAGGGAGAGGTCACTGGTCTGCGTCGAGTCCTTCAGGACCTTTGCCCGGTTGATCCTTTCGTGGCCCACCTTCCAAGAAGGGACCGAATAGTGGTAAATCGGGTAGCCACTGGCCATACCCGTCTTACTCACAGACACCTGCTAGGTCCAGTAGCTCATGATGTTGTGTGTGGGAGATGTGAGGGTGATTTGACTATCCGCCACTTTTTGGAGGATTGCCTAGCCCTCACGGACCACAGAGTCCAGCATTCACCCCCTCAGTGGGTAATTGTTCTGTCAGGACCAGATAAGGTCCAGTCCCTGTTGGTGTACCTGAAAGCCACTGAGCTTTACAACGAACTGTGATATTCTGATCCATGATATATTTATTTATTTATGTACATCTAGTCATACCTTTACTTAACTAATATACGTAGTATCTATGATTATATATTCATCGATAATATTTATATATTTGTAAGGATCATCTAGTCGTAGTTTAGTTCTTATAACGGGGTATTTTTATCCGCTGTAGGGGTTACAAAGCGGTCATTGCTGAATCCCTTGAGGCAGAGTGCGGCAATGCCTCGGTTTGAAGGTTATTATTATTATTATTTCTCCCCATCCGATCTGCCAGTTGAGTCCGTGATGGCAGTCCGTTTAGTTACGGACGGTCAGCATGGCTCCCTTTAGAATCATGCCCGTTGAAGTGTCCTTTTGACACCTCTTCTTGTTTGCCGCTAATGAGCCTTCCAGTTGAGACGCGGCTTAAATCTAAAAAAACTCGGCCCATCGGGCCTCGCAAGGGGCTTCGCCCCCCTGGACCCCCCCCCCCCCCCCGGATGTTATTACTTTGAGCCTGACTGCTAAAATGTAAAAAAAAATGGAACCATGTTTTAGCTCCTCGATCTCACTTTATTATAGAAATGATCACGACGATTGAGCTCTTGTGAGATGATGATCTCCTAATAGAAACTCGCGAGTAAACATTCACTTTATTATAGAAAGAGGCTAAAGAGGCTACATACGAAATTACAGCTTCCTATAGTGTAAAGTATAGAAATTACCTATTAAAATGATTTAACCACCGCTTCACAAATCAAACCGTTCTCGCAATATTCGGATCACCTGCTATGAATCACATAATCGAAACACCAGCTCAATGAAATCATCAGAAATTAACAAGCGGTTGCAATCATGTTCACAATATCAATTATTGAAAATGATCACCTGTGTGTAAACAACTATTCATATTTAACCATGCTCATAACTCAGCTTGTTGGCCACGCACTTCGCAGTAGTTAATATAGTATGGTTGGATAAATCAAGAGCTTTCGAACGAATGGTCAACGAATTTTGTGGGATGAAAAACGACGAAGTATCATATCCCTAGCAACGACTCGGTTGTAAGTGGAAATCATCACAATTATTGGCGCTACTTTCATCTCACTTTGTAGTCTCACTTTTCGGCGGGGGATCCATCGCTAAAAATGGATTCCATGTTAAAAAAAAAAAGGTTTGATAAATCGAAAGCTTTTGAACGAATGGTGAGCGAATTTTATGGGATGAAAAATGACGAAGTGTGTAATGGACTTAGGCGGCCCCAGAGGACAGGAGAGGAGAGTGACGGTACCATAAGAGATACAACTCGTAGTAATAGCATATAAGCTACGTTCGGAGAAGATTGATTTTCCAGTTCTAGGAGCACCCATCCATCGCTAAACGCGGCCTTTCAAGAACACGAGAACAGGCGTGCGACGCCCGTTGGGAAACAACGGAGCGACGGCAGCGCATTCCCTTGGATCTTGCGGGAACTGTCACACTCCCCCCCCCCTTAAAAAACCTACTTGATTGAAGAGCAAGTATGCAAACTAGGTAGAATTGTTTACTGGTTGAGAACTGATGCTCACTAATAAATAGCTGCATGGGTGATTGAGGATAACAAGGTGAAATTAAAACAGGATAGATTGTCAATGAATCTTCATGTGAGGTATTCATTAGTTAGTTAACCCCCAATCAAAGATTGGAACAACCGGGAATAATATAACTTGCTCAACCAGGAGACTTACAGTAGGGGAGTACTTACTTTGGAGATTTACGAAAATGGGAACTATGCCCTGGGGAATTAACTTGCTCAACTTTGGAGACTTACAGTGTAAGGTGCTCACTATGGATACTTATGAAATAGGGAACGATGCCCTGGGTTTGGGAACAATGCCCTTAAAAATTAAGTATGTTAAATAGAAGTAATATGAGGGGATAAATTGAGAAATTAATAATCAAGAACCAATGAAAGTATGTATGTATCCAAGGAAGTATATAGTGGGTATTCCTTCTGGAAACCGGGGCCATGTTTCTTCTGAAACATTAACGTCCCAAAAATAGTGGATCGGATTACTAGGCGTCAGCCGTACATACTCGTAATCCTAACCACGCTCTGCCACCATATCAAGGACTTAGGTCACCCTCCAGAGGTGCAATGGGGGCCTAAATCCACACTCATAGAGAGAGAGAGAGGAGAGTGACAGTACCATAAGAGATACAACTCGTGCTAATAGCATATAAGCTACGTTCGGAGAAGATTGGTTTTCCAGTTCTAGGATCACCCATCGATCGCCAAATGCGGCCTTTCAAGAACACGAGAACAGGCGTGCGATGCCCGTTGGGAAACAACGGAGCGACGGCAGCTCATTCCACTTGATCTCGCGGGAACTGTCGCAAGTGTCATTTGTCTAGCAACGACTCGGTTGTAAGCAGTAATCATCTGAAATTGTTACAACACATTTTCGTTATACATTCTCGTTACACAGTAGTGTTTCGTTTTCGGTTGGAGATGCCAAGGCTGCAACATATTCTGTGTTAAAATCAACCAAAATCGATTGAGAGTCGCGTAGGTAAGTAGTAAAGTTAATTTCCCTCACCGTCACTCCGCCTCGCTATATGAACTCTCCAATTGTTAGCAATTACATTAATATATAAATATATATTCTGTATAAATCATAACGGGGGAAAAATGGAAAGTCGAAAATATTACAATTTATCACTCGCTCCATTTACCCCCACCGTACCAATAGTAAATTTTAAAATTCCAAAGTTCCAACATAATGGATTGAAATCTGACACAGTCATTTAAACCAGATGAAAATAGTGAAGAAATCATAATTTACCACTCTCACCCCTCCATTAACCTCTTTCCAAACGAAATTTGAATCTCCTGACATAATCATGTTTTGGGATATGATTTAATTAGCAATAGAACGAAAATTGGTCAAAAATATAGCGTGGATAGCGCTAGAAATAATCAGTAGTTACCCCTCTACTTCCTATCAAGTCAGCCAAAAGCTTAAATGTTTCATTTCATTAATCCTTTTTTTCGGTTAGTCGGTGCCTCAGTCAAGTATTCTATATCGAATACAATGTAGAACTGCAAGACGCATATATACATATGCTGGGAGGGCTGATTCATTTTCGTAGAGATGGATTTCATAGATTACCTGAACGGTCGTAGGTGGAAATGACGCTGGTTGTAGAGGGTTCGCCGGAGCGTTCGGGTACAGCCCTTTGGGTATTTTACTTCTATAAGCACGAAAACGGTGAGCGGTGCTGCAGTCCGAGAAGGCGATAAGAGAGAATTATGACGTCAGGGGGGCAGTGTAAATGTTGTAGTGTGGATGGATGTAATGGCCCTACTCCTGTAGGCAGTAGGCTTCACCTACACAGAGAGCCAAAGCAGAAAAGCTTGGGGCGCAACGAGGGCAAAATATCACTTGGGCCTTAGCAATGTTTACACAATCCGAAGTAACCTCCCTGTCCTCCCTTCACCATCACTGGCTAAACCTTGGTCCGAAAACGCGGATTGTCGACCAAGAAAACATAATAAATTTGTATAAGTACATCCGCTCTAAGCCCATTGGCTCGTAATTTACTCGTACAATCCTTTCTACCAATAAGAATAGCTCCAGGCAAATGCTCACATTGATATGTGTGGCCCACAGTTTTTTTTTTCAGCGAACACAGCAACTATGCGAATACATGAACAATATCTTAAAAGTATGCATTCATATAGAATAAGTGCCTATAAGAAAACACAGAGTATTTTCAATCCACCAGTTTAATGTCCTTTATTAAAGTAGGTACCTAACTATATTATCTGATTTATTTAGGTAAGTACCAATACATATTACATTCGGTTCTGAGTTACCGAGTTTTTCGTCTTCAAAATTTTCAATCATGATTTTCATGCAGAACTCATTGACTGTGTTCATCGGTCATATTCGATGTTGGGTTAAACTTGAGTAAAAACCAGAGATATTGAGAATATTATTTATAAAACGCTGAAAAAATTATATTCAAAGGCTCATTACCCATTTAAAGCTAAAGTTATTATTATTTATATGTTCAACATTTACCTACCCTTGTTGTTCACAACTTGCGAGTAACCAGATCACCTAACTATACTCATTATTCTGGTTTATTGGTCAAGGTAATATATAGGTATGTAGATTTTATGAGGTAAGGGCGCGTGTGGGAAATGATGTAGTCTTCTTGATTTTTTACTAACACGTCCGTGCGACCGATTGTTTTCTCATGATACTCATTAGTACTGAACATACATGATACTCATGATACTCATTAGATTAGACATATGAACACATTTTAATTCACAATGCACATCCCATAAGTACAAACCAGCCGTGTCTTGTTCAAATACTTCGATGCTCCAACCATAATGGCAAACCAACTCATAAGCATCTGCTTACAACTTCCTTCACTAGGGGCGTGATGGGATTTCAATGCAGGCAATCAAGCGGTTCCTTCCAACCATAGGCGCTCTTTTCAATTTTCAACATGATGGTCTTTTCAGCATTTTGATTTGAAACACAACATTTCGTTCTAATATTTAACGAGAAGGGTTGGTTAAGATTTTCATTTTAGCGAATTTTCGTGGCAAATTAAGTTATTGCAGAAGCTCGGAAAATATTAGATCAAATTGTTTGGTTGCTGGGATAGGGTAACTGTTGGTATTTTTAACTCTTCGAAGCTCCTTCATATCCCTACCCAAGTCAAGGTCATACGTCCCCGTCGTCCAACCCGGACACCCTCCAGTTTTCTGGAGGGTGGCAGAATGACCCAATAGTGTTCAGGGGGGAGGCTCGTGTCAACGGGTCTCTCGACCCTTTTTAAAGTCTCCGTCTCCCCCGTTATGGGAAGAAATACAGACAGCCTCAGCCCATTGGCACACAGGGTTCTAGGGGAGGCGCTCGGGGGCGCCCCTGGCAGGGGCGTCAGCCATCCTCACCCTCTTCTTCATCCTCGTCTCTCTATCCCTCATCATCTTCCACGAGGCCTGCAAACACCCCCCAGTGTGCCGGCTGTGAGAGAGCCTGCAGCTCCAAGCGTGGCCTCAGTGCCCACGTCTGGCAGAAGCATCCTGTACAGACCAACGCTGCAATACATATAGAGTGAGAGCTGCCCAGGTACGCTTCTGAGGATTTGTGGTGAATGGCAGCAGAGGAGGTAGAGGCTGTGCATAATGAGGTACGAAATATTAATTTTTCTTGCAAGGACGTTTTCCCATGCGCACGCTTTCCGCCATTCAATTTCTTCGCCTGAGGCCCCACTTTAACAAGTTCCGAGCGGCGCCAATTTCGGTGGAAACTCCCTGTGACTGGACCTGTTTTTTCGAGAGAAAAAACAGGTTCTTTCGGAGGCCTGATCATCTACAATAAGTGTGTTAAACTCCGCAGCCAACAGAATGCGTGGTAATCTCATCAGAAGGCAGAACGTAGGAACCTATGTGCTCTCTGTAGCTGGATCTATCGATCCACTCCGGGTGAATCGAGAGAGGGTGCCTGGATCAATCAATCCATTCCGCTCGGAACGTGTTAAGAAGCTTGTCCAGGATGCAATCCTGGCATATAGCCGTGCAGCCTCTTCCGCATCTCCGACAGGCGTGGGGCAGCAGCCCACCATTCAGCAATCCTCAACCAGGACCTCCGGTCTTCTTGAAGACTTGAAGACTGAAATGTTGAGGCTCGGGAAGCAAATAGGCCGTATTGAAGATTACTCCAGAAGTTGTGGAGGAAGCATCCGGCTCGTGTAGCTGCTGAGGTACTGGAGGGAGCTAGGGATGGTAAAGTTGTACCACCACTTCAGGAGTTTGTGGACTATTAGGAGCCACTCTTGAGTGCTCCCAGCCACAACCCTGGTGAGCTGGTGGTAACCCCAACTTCCACCGGGGATTCCTTACCGAGCATAATTTGCACACCAGTGCTTCACGACGAGGCACATAATTGAGGTGTCAAAAACTCCACCTCTACTGGACCTGATGGTATTTCCGCCCGATGCTGGAATAAAGCCCGTAAGAATGTCAAGCTGCTCATCCTCAACCTTCTACTTCTGTTGGGAAGCCCTCCGAAAGCGTTGACCCGTGCCCATCTTCATCCTTAAGAAAGGAGTAAGTGGGGCTAGAGGCTACCGCCCAATTTCAATATTGTCAGTAGTCTTCCACCACTTTCAAAAGATTCTGGCATCTAGCTTTTAAGTGGCTGGTGTCATCCAGAGAGAATTTTGTCCAGCGGGTGGCACAGCAGAGAACCTAACGATTCTCCAAACTGTCATTTTGCTGGCCCGTATCACAAAATGGCAGCTCCATCTTGCCATTCAGGACGTCGCTAAGGCCTTTGACACTGTAAGCCATTTTGCCCTGACCGATTTTCTTTGTGGTGTCGGAGCTCCTGCTCATTTAACTGAGTATTTTACCTGTCTGTACCACAAAGATGTGATGGTCCTCAAGCCACGAGTCAGGGGATGTGGTCATTGGGCCAGGGGGATCTTCTGTCGCCACTCCTCTTCAACCTAGTTGTGGATAAGGCATTGGGTGAGCTGCCAGCTTAAATAGGGTTTGATCTCGCCCCTGGGGTGAGAGTAGGTCCATAGGCTTTTGACAATGATGTCATCCTACTCCCTGAATCCTGCGAAGGCCTCCAGATCGCCCTCAATGCCTTTGCTGAGCAGCTAGCCAGGTGTAGTTTGGCGGTTAACCCAGATAAGTGAGGGTAAGTCTCTTTGGTCTCGTCGGGTCGCCAGCATCATGTGAAGGTGGTGGATGAGGAGTGTTTTGTCATAGGGCAGTCACCGAGCCCCACCCGATCCGTGCTGGAAGTTTGGCGGTTCCTTGCAGTTGACTCCATGGGTGTGGCAACCATTGCCGCAAGCCATGTGGACCTTGTCGGAACACTAGCTCGTATCACCAAGGCTCCATTGAAGCTGCAGCAGAAGCTATGCCTCCTCTGCACGTACTTACTGCCAAAGCTAACCTACGTGTTAGTCTTTGGTAGGCTTACTGTGGGGAGGCTGCTTCAGTTAGGTCGTGAATTTTGCTCTGCAGTGCTCTCTTGGTTAGGCTTCCCACCTGGAGTCCCAAGTGCCAATATACACGCACCGTTCAAGGCATGTAGGCCCTGTATTGTCCCTCTCTCAGCCAGCATCCCATCTTCATTCCGCTTTCCCCTGCTCGCCCTTAGGAGCTCGAGCTGGGGGTTGCCCGCACTGCTACCGACCTGGACTTTGTCCGGCAGCAATTGTTGTGTTGCGAGCGAGCAACACCAACTGCTCCCAAACCCAGCTCATGTGCTGAGTTGGCTGCTGCACTACATGAGTCAGTAGATGATAACAAACTCCGACAGTGCCTCGAATCTTCCATTCCTTCCCAGTGGGTGGAATGGGCTTCAGAGGGCTTTGGGGCCCGCGACTACTGCCGTTTTCATGCCGTCCGGGTGGCTACACTAGCGTCCTCGACGAGGTGTTCACGGAGTAGTCATGGGACAGTGGACACCCTTTGCCATTCCTGCCGGGGTAAAAATGAGAATCTGTATCATGTGGTGAAGCAATGTTCTCGTAGTCATGGTGGCCGCATTCTCTGTCACGTTGCGGTTGCCAAGCAGATTACAGGTTCTTTGTTATCTAGTGGTTGGGATGTCGAAAGGGAGAGACTATATCACATGCCGAGTGACCCAGGCGACAATCCGGATATCGTTGCCGTCATGCCCGATGGGTCTGCCATAAAATAAATAAGTTTGACAGGAATGACCTGAAGCAGGCGATTTCCAAACTAAAACGAGTGGTCACCAATAACATCAAGGTCATAGCTGCGACTCTCATGGCGTGCGGTGTGGTGTGGGATAAGCGCCTCAGAGTTACTCGAGTTGGGCATCTCAGCAGGAGTACTCATTAGTATCACCACCCGCGTCCTGAAGGGTTCTTATTTGAGTTGGTGGTAATTTCATATGGGCACCTCCTTTCATCCCATTCTTCCTCCTTCATTCTGCAACTTCCCCTATCCTTAGAGCCGGCATGGGGTAAACCTGTGCGTCCTCCCCACTTTTTTATTTTATTTGTCTATTTTCAATTTAATGGTGTGCCCCATCGCCTTTGAGGGGAGTTTTGTAAAAAAAAAAAAAAAAAAGTGTGTGTATGTACTTCTATCGGGAAGACCCCAAAAGCGTGTCTCCATCATCTTCATTCCAATGAGAGGAGAAAGTGGGTCTGGGGGCTATCGCCTGATTTCTATATTGAGGGTAGTTTTCCGCCACTTTCGAAAGATTCTGACCTCTCTCTTTCAAATGGCTGGTGTCATCGGTGACGCCCAGAGAGCATTTCGGCCAGCGGATGGCATCTGCTGCAAACCTGCTCCAAAATGTTATTTAGCAGGCCCATATTAAGAAACGGTAGCTTAATCTTGTTGCTCTGGACGCAGCTAAGGCCTTTTACACAGTAAGCCGTTTTGCCCTGACCGATTCCCTGCGTGGGGAAGGGCACCTATTCGTTTAATTTAGTATGTTTCCTGTCTGTACCACGGGGACGTAACGGTCATCAAGGCAGGAGGTGAGATGTCAAGAGATGTGGTCATTGGGCGTTGGGTATGCCAGGGAAAAACTGTCGCCGCTTCTCTTCAACCTTGTTGTGAAACCGGTCTTGGGAATTCTGCCAGCTGAAATAGGGGTTGATCTCGTCCCTGGGGTGCGAGTAGGTGCATTGAGGTTTGCCAATGATATCATTCTGCTCACAGAAACCCATGAGGGCTTGCAGATGGCCCTCTATGCGTTTGCTGAGCAGCTAGCCAGGTGTTGTTTAGTTGCCAACCCCTCTAAGTGTGCGTCGGTCTCCTTGGTACCGTCAGACCACCAACATAATGTGAAGGTGTTGGATCAGAAGTGCTTCGTCTTAGGACAGACACCGATCCCTGCCCGATCCGTTTCGGAGGTCTGAGGGTACCTTGGGGTCGACTTCATGAGAGTGGCCACCATAGCCACAAACCATGTGAACCTTGATAGAGCATTAGGTCGTGTCACCAAGGCTCCATTGAAGCCACAGAAGAAGCTGCACCCCCTTTGCACCTACCTACCGCCAATCCTAACCTATGGGTAGTAGTAAGAAGGGTTAGTCTTTGGCAGGCTTACTGCCAGAGGCTGCTTGAGATAGATCGTGAAGTTTGCTCTGCTCTGTGCTCTTGGCTAGGCATTTCACCTGGTGTCCCAAGTGCCAACATCCACACACAAGGCCGGTGGAATTGGTATTGTCTCTATTTCAACCAGCATCTGTGACAGTTCCCGTCAGAATCCAAGAGAATGCACGTCCGTCGCTATCGCGCCAGGCGTTATTGTCAAGTTCTTGAAATGCTGCGTTTGGCAATAGATGGGGATCCGAGAACCGGAAAACCAATCTACTCCAAACTTAGCCACCTCGATCTTCAAGCGGTAGTCCCGGGACTGTAGATACACTCTGCCGTCCCTGTCAGGGTGAAAATGAACACCTTTACCATGTGGTGCAGCATTATCCAAGGACTCGTGGTGGCCAAATTTTACGTCATGATGCGGTTGCCAAGCAAATAGCAGGCGCTTTGTCATCGAACGGTTGGGATGTCGAAAGGGAGAGAATGTATCACATGCTGAGTGCCCGGGGCAAGAAGCCGGATATCGTTGCCTTAAACCTGACAGCTCTGCTATAATTCTGGATGTCCAGGTTGTCGGTTGCAGCGTGGACATGGAGCATACCTGGTGGGCTAATATAAACAAGTGTGGCAGAAATGACCTGAGACAAGCGATTTCCGAGCTAAAATGAGGGGCGAACAATAACATCAAGGTCATGGCCGCGACCGTATCAAGGCCTGGGATGTGGTGCGGAAAGAGTGCCACAGAATTACTAGAGTTGGGTATCTCAGCGGGAGTGCTCCGTGGTATCACAACCCGCGTCCTGAGGGGTTCTTACTTTAACTGATGGTCATTTTATAAGTGCATATACTTTCCTCCCATTCTTCATCCTTATCCTTCCCCAACTATCCTTGTCCCTAAAGCCGGAATCGGGTAAACATGGGCGTCCTCCCCACTTCCTTTATTCATATCCTCAAATTAAATAGAAAAACAGATGTGCGAGAAACTGAATAATAATGGAAAGAAAACTACTCCACCTAGGAGGGTGCTCGTATTTCAAACTTATTCGGATCGAGTCATCTTCCATTAAAAAAAAAATATATATATATATATATATATATATATATATATATATATATATATATATATATATATATATATATATAAATGAGAATTACAATAGAATAAAATTAAAACTTGCCCTAGACAAGTTTGCAATGATGAGAGAGTATTTTCATGTCTTGACGCATGACACTAATCCAATCCATCGACTCTAATCTATATAGTGAACATTTCAATAAAATTCAATTTACTAAGGTTAGTAGCCTGAAATTAACCTAAATAATTCTCGTATATCACTGGCTCAACCGCAATTTACAAATGAGAAACAAAATATTTTAATCTGAAGAGATGTAAGATGTTTCGGCCTCGAAGATGGAGCACCAATGCCTCTCTTGAAAGAATGAATATAGAAATGCAGATCGAAACAAGAACGGGTGATTCCTACACATATAACAACCTAACTATACACATATAACAAATATGTGTGTACAAAATAAACTTATTTCTCCAATTGAAAAAAATAAACTTTCAGAATTTTACTATCCTTTTCGGTAGATGGGACGAATGGTGCATTGGAACATACAGACGATTTGTTTAGGCTTGCGGGTTGACATGCTGGATTGGTGGAATATTGATACACCCAAAATATTACCATTTATGACCAACGAATATAATTTTCCAACTTGCTCCAAATATCCTAATGCTCAAAATACCGTTTAGTTTGGCCAATAAACTGGTCAAGCGTGACGTAGTTGTGCAACGGAGCATGCATAGGATTCTACCCGCCGGCTGTGACTTCATCGTGCAAATGAATTTCACGAGCAGTTTTACCGCCATTAATACTCTCCATTGCATATACGAAACCGTAACATGATTAGCGCGTCTGAATCAACACCCTATGAAATATGTATTTCAAATCCAGTAACTTAGTGTACAACCAAATATCGGAGACCTTGTGCTGATGCATAGGATTCTACCCGCCGGCTGTGACTTCATCGTGCAAATATTTTCACGGTTTGGGAGAAAAATCAGGTTGACTGGTTGGCAATATGGAGGCCCAAATATGCCTCCAAGGTGATAAACATTGAGAAATGCACGGCTTTATGCTTATATACGTATACCCTAACAAAACTTCATAACAGACACTGAAAATCCTGACGATACTGTGCACAACCAGATTACGAATGAACAGCATTGGGCCTCCAAAAACCATAAGTTTTAACCAGTGGGAGGGGGAGGGGGAAATACCTTTAAGTCAGCTCCAGGGAGCCCCACGAATGGCAAACAAGTGGATATTTACTGCCTGATGAAGGTGAGGTATGTATATAGACATTTATCGAATCTTGGAAGAATGTGGTCCAAGTTTTATTGGACTTTAGCTGCTCAAGTATTCTCACCATGATTGCCATGGTTCACATTAAGTGAGCATATTGAGACGGTACTTCGGTACTACCGTATTGTTGTTAAACTAATGATGAAATTCTAAATGAATAAACTCAGAATAATTCGAATACCTAAAGGAACCATCCATGTAACTGTAACTATCACTCTGAAATTCTAATGTTTTCATCACACACCCGGACGCCTCAATCAGTAATCAACTGGTTAAATTGGTTAGTCAATTGGTTATAGGCGCTTAGTTAGAATTTCTAATCCAGATAAGCGATCGATCCTCAGCCCTAGCGCTGCGGATTGCCATCTGTGAGGATATCAAGGCTAATCCCAGATTTAGTAGGTGCGCTCAGTAGAGATTGGCCGGGTTCCAATCACTCCTTGATTACACAGTCTCTCACAGCATAATATTATAGATCCGCTTTATAACTTCACCGCTTCTCTGGGCTCGTCTCTGGAGCATCAACGATGGTGCTACCGTCAATGAAATTAGCGATCATCCGAAGTTGAGTTATAAACGTAAGCGCGTGGTAAACGCTTGCCTGCACCACAGGTCTGAGTGACATCTTGACGGTCAATTTTCAAACATCTTCAATGATAAAAAGGGCCCTAGTTTTGTTGTTAACATAATTTCAGATTGGTAGGTGTGTAGTGCACTGCCGTGCATCCTTCGCTATCTACTTGCCTGGATTTATTGGAATAAGGGGTTAAACGAAACTTTCGACAAGTTTCAATTCTAACCTTGGGGTATTTTCCCACTGAAACTCAAAATCCATAAATCTTGTCATGAAATCCACCTTTCCTAACTTCTTAGTTGCCAATAATGATCATTCCATAGCAGGCGTGCTTGTCGTGGAATCAGATTTCAATGATAAACAGATGATGTTCCCGTTGATTGAATCAGAAGACTCCTGTCCTATTATGTTTGCAACAATTTACGAGGTGCGGAGGCGCACTGATCAGCTGAAGGGCCTCTGAGGCTGTTTTTTCCGACATTTTTCTCTGAATTTTTCGGCATTTGCTTAAAAGCGTTACATTGTACGGTCCTGGAGCTGTAAAGGTGTGAACCCTTTTGGAAGGCGACAAGCAACAAGTTTTGATGATATAGGTAGGTATAGGGTTTATTAATTATATACCAATGTTCTGAGTAGAAGGATTCTCTAATACAGAAATAATTAGCATTTGTGTCATGGTTTGCAGCGTTTTGTCAATCGATGGTTCGTTTTCCCCCCCAAGGTCAACCAACAAACGCCTTACACTCAGAAAAAACTAGCATGGATTGACCGCAAACTAGGGAGGGGCAATTCATCATCGGGCAATTCCTCCTGCGATTTAGGAAACCTACGTAAATACGTTCGTCGGACCAATGCTTGACGTTTCACTTGGAATATATTATATTTACGACTGATGACGTTGAACATAATATGGCTTTGACATGGTTTTGTATTGTAATATTAGTGTGTAGAAGTTGTGACGTGGGCATTATATTGTATAATACGAAAAACTCAGAGCTTTTCTCTCTCCCACTCTCTTTTTTCCTGTACGGGAATCTTTCTTTACCCGGAGCCTCATTTCACTTTTTGTACGGGAGCGTTTCTATGAATTTTTCGGGGGGAGGTTTCAGTGAGGGATATTCTTATTTATACACTCACCAGACCTACCAATCTTGATCATTTCGAAATTTTCCAATATATTCAACGAACCACTCTTTGCACAAATATGTAGAAATTCTACAAACTGTCTATCAGCCAAATCAAAATTGTGACTATGATTTGAATCCCTAAGATCTGCAAACTCAGATTTACCTATATTTTCTTCTTAGATAGGTATTTTCTTGTTTTTATATTGTTCCCCTGTATTTCCTGAGAGTTTGAATAGAATACTCATGGCAGTAAAAATATTTTAGTATATGAACACCACTGTTATCGTGTATACTGATTTTATCTTCAACGGACTCTATTAAAGATTTAAGACTATTTTTATTTAAAAAAAAAAAAAAAAGAAATTGAGATTGCTGTTAACTAATTTGATTTTGGAACATATTTTTAGCATTAGTAACCCTTAACACAGAATAGGTGAAAGCGAGAATTACTAAGAGAAGAAAACGGACGCATAATCACACAAAAGCGTGTTGATTTTGTATTAAATAATCCTTCTTCGCAGATGACTGGTCTATCGGTAATTATTGAAATGAACTATAATAAAGTTAGACGCAGTCTTGCGGTCATGGAGTTTTCCGATCGTGCATTCTCGCCTCGGTCCGGTCCCACTTCTCCCCCTTCTCATCCCCACTACTTATCTACCTACCTACCTGTATAACCCCGAGATTGTTTGAAATAAAATATATAATTAATCGTGGTCTGAAGTCATAATTAATACCAGAAAACACTTTAAATTTTACAAGGTGTCAGGTGTGTTTTTAGGTGCCTAGGAAGTGAAATCTAAATTCACCGAATTGTGAATCATGTTCGTGAAAACTAATCTGGATAATCCATATTACACCTAAATAATTAAGGAATCATCACCGAGAATCGAGATCCTTATGCGACCAACAACCCACCGCCATGATAGAAACGATGCCGCCACGAAGTTCTGAAGCTGAAAACCCCAATAAAGAATGGTTGCAAAATTTTGATATTTTCCTTGTAGCCAGCAAAAATAAAAAAAAATAACCGATTCAATTAAAATCGTGACTCTACTTAATCAATTGGGTAATCGAGGAATTGAAATATACAGCACGCTGAAACAAGATGCCATACTTGAAAAGCAGGAAGAGAAGGAAAATGTATCCACATCTATGAAAGCGGAAGAACAAGCCTTGATTAAATATGATGAAGTGGTTGGAGCATTCACCACATACTTCGCACCAAAGAAGAATATTATACACGAGAGGTTCAAATTTAATAAAATAAGCTACAATACAGGCCACTCACTGTTAGAATTCATCACTGTCCTTAAAGTAGCGGCAGCCTCATGCGAATTCATTGAACGAAATTAAATCAAGCACCTTCGGATCATTCCGAAAAATTCAATGATAATAAACATAGAAAATATTTATGAACAAAATGAATTCAAAACGAATGGCATTCAAGTGCCCAGCATATGGGAAGGAATGTAAAAAAAAAAGTCTTGTAAAAAAAATAATCATTATTCTAGTTGTTGCCCTGATCGAAATAAAAGGTAGGTACTACAAAACCAACAATAACGTAGAACATATGCCAAAAAGCAATATACGAGTAGCGACAGTGACTCGATATTTTATATTGAATCACTAAATTTGAAAATTAATCAAATCAATAAATATATTGAATGGTTTATAAAGAGCGGAATTGAGAAAGTAATTGTTAAATTCAAACTAAATACCGGAAGTCTCGTAAATGTAATACCATTAAGAATATTCAAACTAATGAATGTAAATCCGAATAAACTTGAAAAATGTTATATGAAATTAAAAGCATATAATAATAATAATGAGTTGGAAGCTGAAGGTAAAATAAGTTTACTGACTAAATTTAAACATGTTGAAGAAATTATTGAATATTTCATAACACAACTCTGCATGATTTTCGTTGATTGAAAACGGGTGATTCTATAAGGGTTTTCAGCGCTGAGTTCGAATCCGTTGGAGTTTTCTCTGTATCACGTCTAGATCATTCACAATTTTCGTATTTGGGTAGACGGAGAGACATTTTTCGTGGTTAGAACAAGTGGCAACCCTGATCCATGACGGCGCAGTGGTTCTGTGATTCACAGGCTTCATCTCCGTTCTACACACTCCATTCGTCCTTGAAGACCTTTTTCCAATCAATTCGATCACGTTCTCTTGACTTTCATAGTGATACTCGTATTGTTTCTTGCGTTTAAGAATGAATGTGCACCTGAGGCGTAAGTGCGTGAACAGTCCTAATGTTTTTTGATTCATCTGTGGTTCTTTCATGACTGAAAAACTGAAACATGTGATTACTCCTTTTGGGATGAAAGTATACCAGGCCTATTTCGAGATGAAACGAGGAGATCAGGACAAACCGTAGGCTCCTCATCTGGTGTGTCGCACCTGTGTTGAACAATTGAGATCTTGGAACAAAGGTAAGAGAAATTCAATGCCTTTCGCAATTCCCATGATGTGGAGAGAACCTCAAAATCATGTCAACGACTGCTATTTTTGCATTACAAAGGTGGCAGGATTTTCATCAAAGAACAAAAAATCTGTGGTTTATCCAAATTTACCGTCAGCTATGAGACCAGTACCACATAATGAGACACTTCCAGTCCCTGATCCACCGATGAATCTTGATGATATTGTTCTAGAAGGAGACGAAGACATACTTCTTGAAAATGAAAAAATGGAAACAGAGGATCCTTCTTATGAGCCCACTGATTCCAGCTCCCCCAAGCTGTTTTCCCAAGGTGAACTCAATGACTTGGTGAGAGACCTAAATCTTCCAAAAGACGCTGCAGAAGTTCTCGGTTCAAGACTCAAATCTAAAAATTTGTTGGCCCCAGGAACTAAGTTTGCTTGGTACTGTCATAGAGAAAAAGAGCTTCTGCCTTTCTTTGAAGGGGCGGGTGAAATGGTTTTTTGTGGTGATATCGCTGGTGTGATGGGTTTTTTTGGAATCGAGTACGACGCCAAGAAGATGTGGCCTGAGAGGAGAAGTTTAGCACCTGGTTCAAAAAACATCATAAATGAACCCCTGATCGACCCAAAAAAGGTTTTGCTTCCACCTCTGCATATTAAGCTTGGATTGATGAAGCAATTTGTTACCAAACTGGACCGAGAAAATGATTGCTTCAAATACCTTGCCACGTAATTCCCCATAATAACGTCTGAGAAAATAAAAGCAGGTATTTTTGTCGGTCCACAAATACGCAAACTCATGAATGATCCCAAGTTTGAAGAATGTATGTCCACTCTCGAAAAAAATGCTTGGAGGAGTTTCAAGTCAGTTGTTGAAGGCTTCTTGGGCAACAAAAAAGATCAAAATTACAAGCAGCTGGTGGACAATATGCTTCCAGCATTTCAAAGACTCGGCTGTAACATGAGTGTAAAGGTGCATTTCCTCCACTCGCATCTTGAATATTTCCCAGAAAACTTGGGTGTTTACAGCGAGGAGCATGGGGAAAGGTTTCACCAGGATATCAAAACGATGGAACACTAATATGATAGCCGATTTCGTCTGGAATTTGAAGAGGGACTGCAGAGAAACTGTCACATCCCGTAAGTCAACGAAAAGGAAATTTTGCAGATTGGAAAAAGATAACATCATCCCTAAGACAGATGGACATAGAGAAAAGATTTAAAAAACTTACGAATATGTTTATATCCAAAAGATTTAAATCAGCAAATAATGGATGATAAATTCCAAATTCCCACCCACGAAAAAGGGTTTGATGATCTGAATGGCGTGAAATTCTCTTCAATAATAGATCTAAAGGAAGGATTTTACCAAATTTGTATTGAAGATTCATCGTCTGAATTGTGTAGCGCAGCAACCCCATACAATAGATATAGGTAAATTTAACCGAATACCATTCGGCGTAAAAATATGCGCAGAGGTATTCCAAAAGAAAAATACAGAATTATCTGAGGACATAAAAGGTGTTGAAATATATATTGATGATTTAATAATTTCAGGTAACACAAAACAATAACACGACGAAAGTTTATTGAACGTTTTCAAAAGAGTACAAGAATCTGATGTAACAGTGAGAACAGAATGTGAGAAAAAGTTTAAATTTTGTGAACAGAGAATACAAATATTAGAAAGTATGATTTCTGAGGAAGGCATAGAAATAGATCCTAATCGTATTGAAGCTATTGATAAAATGCCATATGCTAGTAATAAGAATGCATTGTTAAGATTTTTAGAAATGGTCAAATATGTTGATAAATTTGTTCCCTACTTATCCTCAGAAACTGCCCCATTGAAGAATTTAAATAGGGATGTATTAAATAGGAAAATTGTTAACAAATGGGGTACTTTTCCGTTATAACCCCCCCCCCCAATCTGTTTCACGACTTTCGCGACTGTTTCACGCCCGCCCGACCCGATATTTCTAGGCATCGGTAATGATCGCTTTTCACATTTTAATTAATGTTCGCTCAGTTTGAGGGAGTAAAGAGGCAGTGGTGAATTCTTGGAAAAACAAGAGGGTAACGTCATTGACCATGGGCGCTGCGCGCTTGCTTGGGTCCAATGGGTTCCCGATGAACCGGTTGGTTTACTAACTACTTACATCTCTTCACAAAGGTCAGGCGATAAGACAAAGCCAATGCAGAACAGTTAATTCGTTACTTGATACCTATTTGTGCGAATTCATGTGGAGGCAATCAAACCACAACCACGCCAA
This sequence comes from Adelphocoris suturalis, assembly GCA_030762985.1. Classification (NCBI taxonomy): domain Eukaryota; kingdom Metazoa; phylum Arthropoda; class Insecta; order Hemiptera; family Miridae; genus Adelphocoris; species Adelphocoris suturalis. The sequence goes on along the minus strand of CM061040.1, from coordinate 44,593,852 downwards.
TTCGTTTCAACAAATAATCACCGACATCGGCAACTTCTGGCTTGCGGTCATGGAGATTTAAGATCCATGTTTGTCGATCCCCGGTCAGCTGTGCACGTGCATTCCTGCGTCGGTCCGGTCCCATTCCTCCACCTTCTCATCCACACTACCTTTCTACCTACCTTCCTGTATAACCCCGAGATTGTTTGAAATAAAAGATATAATTGATCGTGCTCTGATCCCATCATTAATACGCGGAAACCCTTTAAATTTCACAGACACGTAGACCTGTTTTTGATATCTAGTCTGAACCTTTCTCGCCATTCCGGAAAATGGACAACAGTGATTACCTTACCTACCTCGTTCTTCTTTTATACTAGCCGCTCCGGCTCACTTCGCTCACCTCTACGTCCAGCCGGGGGGCAAGCCCCCCAGACCCCCCATTAAGTTGCTCGCTTCGCTCGCAAACGGTTGATCCCTAAGGGTAGATTTAACGTGTATAGGGGATGTTGCTCGCTTCTCTCACTCGGTATGACTGTATATGTGTAGGGAAACACTCGTTGAAAATCCGATGTATGTAGGGAATGTTGCACCCTTCGCTCGCTCGGTATGGCTGTATATGTGTAGGAAAAACCCTGGACCTCCCCCCCCCCCCCCCCCCCCGTTAAGTTGCTCGCTTCGCTCGCAAGGTGTGGCTGTGTAGATGCGATGGTATTTCACTGTCGAGTGGGACTTGTTGAATGATTGGAAACGGTGGATCCCTAAGGGTAGGTTTAACGTCTGTAGAGGATGTTGCTCGCTTCGCTCGCTTGAGGAAGTTATACTGCCCATCCAACTTGGCAGACGTTTTTTCTGTTGAAAATTCCTACAAACAAATTAAATCTTATAAAACTACGTGGAACCACGAAAAGTTTATTGGGGGACGTTGCTCGCTTCGCTTGCAAGGTATTGCTGTATTATGTGTAGGAAAAAACCCGTCTTTATTCTGTTGAAATATCTTTCGAACGGAAAAGTTCTATCCTTCAACGCGCGCGTGCGTAGGCCTGCTCGCAACATTGTGAAACGGCGACGGGCATCCCCTCGCATTTTGACCAACTTCCCGTCACTTTTTCCGATATCCGATTTCGGATTCAGATTCGGCGGAATCAAACCTGTATTTCGCCCGCAAACACCGTCCCGAAAAATGTACCTTTATGGGGAATATTTTAATAAGAAAAAACGAATTTTTTTATCGGAATTTTCGAGAAAATGGGTCCGTACTCATTCATATTTGTGACACATTTCCAGATACTTATTTCGCGATCCGATCAAGCCGTCGTCTTCCTCGTAGGATAACCTACGAAACCGGTATTTTTCAGGAATTTTCGACGGCCATTTAGAGGGTTAGGGGAAGTAGGAAAGTCGAAAAAACGCGCATCAAACCGAGCTTCCACCCCCCTCCCGCCATCCAGCCCATGGTTCGGGTGGGATTGGGAAATTTTATAATCGCTTATACACTATTCCGGAAAATCACAAGAAGATACCCCCGCTCAGCAGTTTGGCCGTGCATAGACACGACAGACAAACAGACAGACGGAGTTTCATTCTCATAAATAATAATAAAGATAGAGATAGAGATCGTGTGCTCCCCGTAGTATCGTGTTTTTGTCAGTGAGGTAACATTTATTATTTCTTTACTTCTCTGTATCCAACTTACCTACTTATCTCCATTCTAGTGGTCAGCCCATGGGACCCCTCACGCTACGAAGAACTGTCATCATTCTTGCTACTCCCAGTGAGACCTCGTGCTCTGAGGAGCAAGCTATCCACCATTATGTCTCCTCTCATCCAGCGAGGCCATGTGATGCGAAATGAGATCTCTGTATTCCATTTCGGTCTTCAGGGAACCACAAGCTCCGGGGGACAAACAGGGTATTTAAGTACTAGACTCTAAGATGAAGCCCAATCCACAACATCCAGCATGAGATACTGAATAAGAAAATAACTACTAAACCGTTTTTGCGAATTCTAGTGGTTTTAGACATAAAACAATTTGTTGTAATTTTTGAGTGATTTTCATTGAAAATTTGAGCTTATTCTGAATGGATTATGTCCGTTCAACAATGATCGAGTTTGGTCACAATTCTTCAAGTCATTCTAGGGCAAAATAAAAAATTCCAAACGATATTTCTTTTTTGTGGAAGCATTGTTGAACTAGAAACCTCAAAAACTTATAGTCGAAATTCCGTATCCTCTGAATATGGACAAAGATGGATGAAAATTAGACTGGGGTAGAACAAAGCCAGTAAAAAAAGGGTTTGTTGTAAAATAAAATAAAATATTTTTATCATTTTCTATTTTCACCTATGAAAGGTTCAGATAGATTTCGGTTGATTAAGAAACGTGTAAACTTACCAAAAACTGTGATATCCATATTTCTAGCGGATCACATGTCAAGCAGTATGGAGTTGAAAAGAAAACGTTGCAAATTATTACATAATGGTTTATTATTTCTGAATCAGATAGCCAGCTATAGTAACCAGCATGCTCTGGGGCTTTCGCCAGTCTCTTTTCTAGTATCCACCTCTGTTCTCGCGTTACAGGCTGCGCTCCCGATGGGGAGCAAATGGATGATGGTCTCATTCAATCCACGGACCTAATTTCAATAGGAATCAAACTAAAACCGTAGGTAAACTGGATTCCAAAAGCATCTGGGACTTATCCCAGACTCCAACCTGCCCATGTAATGCAATTTTAATTTAAAAACGATTTGCTTCGAACTATCTGAGAAGATTTTGGGAAGAAGAAGAACGGAGGATTTTAGATGGGCTGGATCAACTATTTTTGTAACTTACTATAGTATGATATCATATACTAAATATACTAGTGTGTTCAGGGTAGGTTAAATGTTATATGGGGTAAAAGTAATAAAATATATATTTAATATCCGTTCCGATACGCCCCGGACGCCTTTCTGCTACTCCCCAGGTTCCGTTCCACTATGCTCCTAATGCCGTACCCCCCTGAGGTTGGTGCGGCGTATTATATGGGTATAACACGTAAAAGTAATAAATATCCATTCTCCTACACCCCTCTGCTACGCCCCTGGTCACCCCCGCCCCCACAAGGTGCCGCGGCGCCTCCTCTCACTCCACCCCCGCTCACCCACCTCACCATCTACCGTTACCCCCTGCCAGCGTACCAGGCATGCGCGCGTGCGTAAATCTAACACTCAAAACCTCATTTTTCTCCCATAGCATCTATGCGAGTAAAGCGATCGAGATGGTTAAACGTTAGGACCAACTAGACCCCCAAATGGAGTCTATCTGCGAAAGAATGGGTTTTTTAAGTCAGTTTTTAGGCCTTTCATGGCCCGGACGGCGGACGGCGGACGGACATTTCAAATTTGGATTCTACGCACCTTGAAACGTAAAGTGACAAAGTTTGAGAGGGTTATAAAACTTTTTTGGTATACGATCACATAGGCTTATTATTGGAAATAATAAACCAAAAAAAAAATTCCTAAATTGAAAAATTGATCAATGGGTGGAATATATTGGTTCAGATTGCTGACGTTAGAATCGAAGTTCACTTCCGATTGATATCGCCAGGTATTCAACGACAAAGTTCACTTCCTGCAACCTTTTAACGGAAGAGGACAATCGTGAATCATCCTACACACATATTATACACTTGTATTTACTCAAGAAATTTCATATTTTCAGAATCTAAATTTTTACCCTTTTTGCAATCAATTAAGCATTTCGCTCGCCACGAGCTGCGTGCGTTTGATTTAAAATTTCATCTATGAACCTTCGTGATCGATCAAGAAAAAAATTCAACTCAAAATGTGTTGGTCAACATTCCGAGAAGCGTGTAATCTAAATCACTAATCATAAAACGCTGCAAACGAAGGTTTATGATTTCGGTTTTAGAAATCCTTTCAACGAAGATCATTGGTCAATAATTATCATTGAAGACCTTATATGGTACATGATCAAGAGCATCGTCCGCGCATCGTCCCCCAAAAGAGTTCACACCTTACAACTTAAGGAGCACGTAATTTTACGGTTTATTATTGTGAGGTACACCTGGCCCGTGGACTGTAAACAATCTTATCTGGGCCTAGTGAGGGTACCCCCCCCCCCCCCTCCTCGTCCAGACCGACCTGAATATAAGAGCCTGGAGAGGCCAAATATCATTTACTTGACATCAGTCTTCTCATTTCAAACCTTCTTCCTAGCCCTTCTTTGGTCGCATCGGGTCTATATGACCCGATCCTCTACATTTCTGTGAATCCCAGAAATGTTTGTCATGCTTTCTCCTCCCCTCCTCCTTCTAATCTTCTAGGGTGTTGGCGGCTACACGTCAGTATGATTTTTGACCTGGTGCGAGGTGTCTGTGAGTTTTTTTTCCGCATTTTGACCCGACGCGACCATTCACGTTTGTATTTTCTTTCTGAAAATGACCCGACGCGACCATTCACGTTTGTATTTTCTTTCTGAAAATTACCCGACGCGACCAAACTCAGGTGCGTTGTTCTGGCCTTTGTAGAGTGACCAAGTTTTTTTTGTTTAACGCTATTTACAATAATGAGCGATGAAATCCGTTTTACCGACCAAGACATCTTGAAAGAGTTTGAGAGACAAAACCATGAGATCCCTATTGGTTCAGAAGATGACTGGCAGCGAACTCGACCAGGAAAATATAAGTGAGCATGAGACGCAGAGTGAGTATGAGGCTATGGAAGAAAACTATAATTCAGATATCTCTTCAGACACTGCTGTCGATTTTTTTTTCCTTGTTTTCGGTGATGATTAAATAATTAATCTAGTACAATTCTCTCCATGTTACCAGTTGGTTGTTTGATAATAAACATTCATGTAGTCATCTTTTCCTTTAGTTGTTTCTGACTTCATTATATACTTTATTAATTTAATAAGTATATCTACTAGATGCAAACCTAAGACACCAAATAAGGTTCGAAATGTTGGAATATACTGTACAAAACAACTTTGGTGTTTAGAATACTCTTTTATTCGTCTTACCAAGTTCATTCAGCCTGCCATATGTATTTTATGGAGAAAATTGTCAGGTTTACAAAAGAACCCACACCCATTGCACATTTTAATATTTTAAGAAACTTCTATTCAGGGATTTAAATTTATAGCATATGGAACTACAACCAAAATATGGGGGGTTGGGGAAACCGAATTTTGTAGGAGTAAAATGTTGGCAAACCAGGCATTGCGAAATTTTGGCAAAATTGGTAGATTATCTTATTTTTCGTGGAAATGGTCCTTAAAACATAGTATTCCAACATGTTATACTTTTTATTCACACCTTGTTAGTTCAAGATACTCAACACCAACGACGTTTGTTAATAGATAATCCTAAATTGATACTGCAGCAATTTTAAAATTCGGGTCACTATGACCCAAAGCGACCGTATTAGGGAGAATTATCAACGCGACCAAAGAAGGGCTAGCATCAATGTAACACATTGGTGACAGCACGAGAACTGCACTGCTGCCAGCCTTTTTTCTTCGCAGAAGGCCCAACCCACTGTCCTCGAATCCTCGCAGTCTCCCCGATCTGTAGCCTATGTCAGTGTCCCGGACTATTGCTCTGCCAGCAAATGCTCCTGGGAGGCAGGCCCCGCTCTTACCATGCCTGACGACCGCCCGCTATCCCCTCTGCCCGACCACCACTACCCCGCTGGATGAAGCCCCACTCCTCCACACACGTTATTTTCAGCTAATGGCAGCTCCATTCGCACCTTCAGCTAGCATTTCGTCTCTGTCCACCTACATTCTCTCCTCCCCAATAACGATTCATCCTATTTACCATGAGGGATTCGCGATAGGATTAATTTTGTATCATCAAGTTGGTAGGTAATTAAAAAAATACATATACATGATTCGGTAGATAATGTTTTCGAAAGATTAGGCTATAGGCTACAGATTGATGACCGTAGAATTAGTTTTGCAACTCCATTTCAAATTTCAGCTTCACAGGTTGAATAGCAACCAAATTACCTCCGGAGATCACAAAGCAACGGTAACACTAGCTTTCTTGTGCACGTAGTTGCTAAGTGCATTGTTTTGTGTCGATGACACGTTAGTTGTTCGATGACAGTTTTCAGTAAGAAAAAAAAATAACACATATTCTTCGTTAAAATGTATGTAAAATTAGATAGACTGTTAACATGTATCATGTTTTAGCCCTGGGGTCCTAGCAATTTTTGCGCGTCAATTTTGCGAGTCAATTTTTTTCCGCGCACGAAACATATAGTGTTACAGTGATTTCCGCCTACAACCGAGTCGTTGCTAGGGAAATGGTACTTCGTCGTTTTTCATCCCACAAAATTCGTTGACCATTCGTTCGAAAGCTCTCGATTTATCCAACAATATTATGTTAACTACTGCGAAGTGCGTGTCCAACAAACTGAGTTATGAGCATGGTTATTTGAATAATAATTTTGTACACTCAGGTGATCATTCTCAATAATTGCTATTGTGAACATGATTGCAACCGCTTGTTAATTTATCGTTTAATATCGTATGTGAATCGTTAATGTCGATAATAATCGTATGTTAATATCGAGGAGAAAACATGATACATGGTTGAAATTTTTGGTTCTAGAACAGAAATTTTTTTATGTTTATTTCTATTTATCCGTAAATTATCCTCTTACATGAACTTTACATCCATGCATATTTAGAGGCAACCTTTGGTCAGGCAACGATCCAAGTATTGAAAGATACTCAAGACTCAAGACCTTCAAACTCAAGTCGTGATAGTTTCTTGAGCATTGGATCATAGCAGTGTTTTTTGCGCCTTTGACAAGGTGATAGATAACATTTGACCACATCCAAAGCCAGGATCCGCTTAGAGCCTGGAAATGTATCAAGATTGAAGAGTTGCGTATACACATTTTTCGGCTTATCGTCGTTTCAGACTTCTCCAAATATCTATATCTATATATATACAAATCAATTGCTGTTCGTTAGTCTCGCTCAAACTCGAGAACGGCTGGACCGGTTTGGCTAATTTTGGTCTTAAATCATTTGTCAAAGTCCAGTGAAGGTTTAAAAGGTGTAGTTGTTGATCTTTTGTGATAGTGACACGGCAAACATAACATTTCTTTTAGGCACAGGACAGAACGTTGAAAGATCTTCGTGACAACCAAAATGCTGCTGTTGGTTCCACCACCAGATCCTTTACGCTCTTTAGTTCCTGAGCTTGGAAATGATTCTAAGTACTTCTTGGCCAACGTTCAGAAATATAACAGCTGTTTTCAGATGACATCGTTAAGCGCTACACTATATACTATGAAGGAAAATTGCATGCCAACTTTCTGTTTTTATTTAATTTATAATTAATTAATAATAATAATTTAAGTTTATTTCATACAAAAGTTTAGGTTTTTTTCGATTGAGGCAGTATGAAGTCTGCCGGGTCAGCTAGTGAACATAATTTTATTAGTCAGAAAGAAATAGGTACTCGTAGTTGCAATGGATAGAAGGTAGTGAGGCTGCCTCCAGCAAAAATAAAAAGTATGAACCCCCCCACCCCCACCCTCCGAACTCATATACATTCACGTACAATGGGTAACCACCATCTCTCTTAATTTTCACTTATGAGCTAAATTTGGGCATTAGATATTGAAGATGGTTGTTCCGTGATGTTCATGTTGGAGCAAAGCACACAAACTACATACAAGTGGTCCGATTACCATGACACTCACGCAACATCTCTTAAGAGGTGTTGATGACTGAACGTATTAATGCTTATTCGAGAAAAAACTTCATTTTAAATTGTGATTTATAATCTCAAATTCATATGTGAAACATTACCTACATACGGGAAAATGTATTGTAAACTAGTACTCCACTAATGCGATTGAAAAGCAAAAAAACAAAAATAAAGAAGAAATTTTGATATAGGAAAATGTCGATATGTGTTTTACAAGTAGTAATTAGTAGTGACCGTTGCCCACGTATTCATTTTACAATTTAAATGGAAATAGATTCCATTCTACAAAATTAGATACCATCCGTACTTTCCTTCGCTGAGAAGTTTTCTTTCTATGGTTTTTCAAAGTTTACACTGATGACGTCACCCTGATCGGCGGGGAGGGGGGGGTCCTGCCCAGACGGGAGGGGTGCTCTGACGTCACCAGTACATGAAATTTTGAATAATCACAGGAAAGAAAACTACTCATCTTGGGAGATTGCGGTTGATGCCAAACTTCTTGGGATGGAATCTTCTTTAATTTAAAAATAGTTAAAATACTTTTTCGCACCCTTGGGTAACGCTCATTTAAGTATAAAAGTTTAAAATTTAACCAAATATTTTTCGGTATTAGAAGGAGCGCATCTTTCACTATCCAGACCTTTACACATAATATATATAATACCGTATCTTCTCACCTTCTTTTTATGTTCCAGCGTTTTCACCAACGAACGTTGGAGATAAGTCGGGGTCGTAAACAACACTCGTGATCAACACTAAAGGCTGGGTACTGCGATTTATCTACGGCAGGTTTTACGCTTGTTTCCTTGTTGGTTCTAGGGTCGGAAGGATTTTAGCGTGACATGAACATGAAGAAAGATAACAGTTTGGTGACATGTGGATATCGCCGTGGGGACGAAAAAATGAGAAAACTTAAGTTGATAGTGGTTATCAAGTACGATGCTCTTCCTGTAATGTATTTTTCATGTTACCATTTCATAAATTTTGTCATGGCTTGAAATTCGTTACAACTAATCCATAGCCGATTCAATAAAAAAATAACGATTCACCTCGTTTACCATGAGGAATTCGCTATAGGATTAATATTGTTTCATCTAGTAGATAGATTCCTAAACAATATATATACATGATTCGGTAGGTTTGATTAGGCAATAGACTACATAGTGATGACCGTAGAATTCGTTTTTCACCTCCATTTCGAATTTTAGCTTCATAGGTTAAATACAAACGACATTAGTTCCGGAGATCACAAAACAACTGTACACAAGCTTTCTTGTGCATTACGTTGTTACATGTCATTATTAGAGAGTTTTTGTATTTCTCATATTGGTATTTCTCGTAAGCACAAAAACAAGCTGTTAGAGCGAGCACGATGAATGCTAACCTTTTTGCATCGATTTCTCGTAGCGTTTTCGTAAGCCCGTGAGGAAGAAAACTCTTACAGCGACGTTAACGTGACTCTTGTAGTGAATCACTGCTCAAAACTCAATTGTCACAGTAGCCTATTTCCAAAATATAACATGAATAAAGAAACAACGACCACTTACCTCTACATCATATGAAAACGATTCAGCCGTGAAGAACACGAATATTTAAAACGCGTAAAATGAACCTTGAAACGAAATCTTCAGAATGAAAAAGCTGAAATCTTCGATAAAACGTCGAAAGCAAGAACAAAATGCCGCTAATGACTGTTCTGGTTGAGGTGCGGGGAAAAAAACACGAAAGAAAGACAAATACAAAGGTTAAACCAACAACAAAAGACGGCACGGGGAAAATTCAACCGATGTTGTAGGGTGTGTATGTGTATCCATGCCAACTGCATGATAGTTGCTAAGTTATTCTAGAGTGTTATCCTAGAAGAAGGTCAAGTTTTCGTTTCGTAATTACAATTCCGAAAAAGCTGAGCACGAGTAAAGCTGACTCTTCCCGTCCCGAAAAGCGTTTCCACGTTACGAAAACCTCTTCTCGTTTCGGAAAGGCCATTTTCGTATACGAGAAAATGAATACGTGAAGTACAAAAACTCTCTATTGTATGTCGACGATACGTGTAGTTGTTCGATGACATTTTTCAGTTAAAAAAAAAAAAAAAAAAAATCGTATTCTTCGTTAAAATTTATGTAAAATTTGATAAACTCTGTAATCTATAAATTATCCTACTACATGGACTTCACATCCTCGCATATTTAGAAACCTTTGGTCAGGCAACGATCTAAGTAATGGAATATACTCTAGGCTCCAACCTATAAATTCAAGTCATGATAGTTTCTTGAGGACTTGAGGATTGGATCATAGGTTGGTTGTTGCGCCTTTGACAAGGAATTAACATTTGACCACATGCAGAGTCAGAAACCACTCAGAGCCTGGGAATGTATCAAGATTGAAGAGTTGCGTATATTTGTCGGCTTTGGGTCTAATCACCGTTCATTTGTTTCAGGCTTCTCCAAACATGTGGGACCATATTTTATTAGTTATAAAGCAGAAGTTACTTGTAGTTGCAATTGATAGAAGGCTAGTGAGGCTGCCTCCGGTAAAAATAACAAGAATTAAATCACCCCCCCCCCCCCCCTTATAGCTCATATACATACACGTGCGATGGGTAACCAGTTATTCCTGCTGGATGTCAATGTACGAATCTATACACATTGACACTCCCCCTCCCATATCCCTCCAATGACGTGTTATCATTGATTATTCCCGGTATTTTGGACGAACTAAGTCGTTCACCAGGGAAGGAATTTATGAGCGAAGGTAATAGCAGACATATTGAAGATCTTGGAAGGAAATAGATAAGAAGGTCACACCAATACAAAAATGATGGAATGTTCTAACACTTCAACGCGTGTGGTAAATGTGTGATAAATGTTCAAAGTCACGGAATTATCAAAGTACTTTGGGTGCCAATCCAACATTGTTTATTATTGCTGACCAAATTTTCATGCTGTAATGATTTTTATTCATCATGAATTTAATTTTTTGTAGCGCTTACTACAGTGCCAACAGATTGCGGTCACAAGTTGACAAAAAACGCGACAGGACGCTCGTACTTTCTCTCTTATGAGAGAAGAGCTATGAGCATTGAAAATGTCTCAGTAATTCAAATGATTTTTTATTGTTTTAAATAAAATAACAATTAGAAAACATAAAATAGTTATTGACTCACAATTACTAAATTTGCTGTAAACCAGTCTTGACGATGCCCAATTCTTCCAAAATATGAATTGACAGGAATAGAAGAACAAATACGAAAGAAATGAGTGATAAATTGAGAGCTTTCCAACGAGTGGAGAACGATTTTTGTCCGGTGAAAACTAAAGAAGTTTCATTTCCCCAGCAACGGCTTGGTTGTACGTGAAAATCAAAAGAAAACAACACCGTACTTGTTTATAGGTTGCGTGACGTTTCTTTTTCTTTGCGTTACAAAATTTCTGTAACATAATTTCCGGTTGATCCGTTGACTAAGACATTTTCAAAGTCAAAATAGTATGTATATGTGAGGCAGCTGGAGTTGATATCAAACGAAATTCAAGACATATCTTGAGATTTAATGGGAAAAGTAATGAAGGAGTCAATGATGATGGAACAAAAGTTGCAGTCCATCGACTAAGCATGTAGGTAGTGCTTATTCTGCGATTCAACGAATACTATAGATTTTAAGATTTTTCAGAGTAACGGATTTTCATGCTCATAATAATTTAAATACTTTTAGTAGCGCATTAAATTGAATAATGCATTTTCAGCAAAATTGTGCATGCAAGATGTATAATGTTCTAGTTCGTTGTTGATAATTAATTTATTATTTTTTTTTGTACTAAAATTCTGCTATAAAATATTATTTTAAAAAATGTTATCCGTTTTTAGTCGTTTTTAGTGATTTTTTCAGCACGTTTTCTAAATTTGGCAAATTTATTGTGTTCAAAAATTACTGGCTTACAAACTCATCATTTTATAAGGAAAGCTTAATATTTTAACCCAAAAACGGAATTTTTAAGTTGTATCTCAATTTTAAGGAGAGTTAGGTACCTACCATCTGGAAGGATATTATACTATAAATAATTAACATAATTTTTGTAGAAAAATAATAAGTCACCTCACAAAACTAGTTTTTATATTTCGGCATGAATTCGGCATTCTTAAATTAGGAGCAAATGAACAATTTCGGAGGAATTTCGATGTTGATATGCAGAGAGACTTTCCATGGAGAATTTCCCAGCGTTACCCAGCTAACGCTCCAAGTTTAATGTCAATGGACAGCACCACGGCCAAGAGGACTGCATCCTTGTGGTAAGCGGCATTGAAAAGTTTGCCTAATCGTTATTGAAGAGGGATGTTCAGTTCGGCATTTTATGAAGGAAAAGTTGACAAATTAACCTACCTGTCAACAACCACAGATAATCAGCGGTTAGAAGGATTGGAAGGAAATCTGCCTATTAGCCTCCATGCCGCAAGCCGCAATACGTAATGCAACATTTGACGATTATTTGGGCATACACATATTTAAAAAATGAGGCCTAGAGAATATTAAATAATGCTTCAATCAATCAGAAAAGCACATTCAAATGTTGTGGGTGCATACGATCCTCCAGGATTAAACATCCAAGGTGTCAGCTGGGTAACCCCTTCTCCATGACAAGTCTCTCTGATAACAACGTCAAAATTCGAAACCAATAGATTACAAAAAATAATGAATTAGAAATCTTTATAACTACCTCATATTTATGGCTAATACGTAAATATCGTAGGTATAGCTTACTTTTAAGTTTTAAGTAGGTAAATTGAATTGAATGAGGAAAATTGAATGAGGGTACAAAACATCTACTGCAAATGCAGAATTTAAGTTGCAATATTGAAGATAATAAACCAAAACCAATCCAAAGTCCGGAAAAATACCACCGAACCAAACCATCCATACGATTTTCTTTATTAATAAAATCGTTAGTCTGTCTGTACATTGATTAGAATCATGAAATTTTGCATTTATTTTCCGTTTCATAATATTTGTAGACGATTGGTACCATTTTCTCAACTTTTCTCTGTCTGTCTGTGTGCATGTTTGTCCGCTTTTCACGGTTACAGGGGTCAATGGGTAACTGATATGAATGATGGGAAATGTCTGTATCAGTCCAACTTGATTATAAACTATTTGAAGTTTTCAAAATGTGAGCGTGAGGAGGTGTTTTCAGGAAGGGGGAAGGGGTGAAATGGGGTATTTTGGACTCCATTGAACAAACTGGGGATCTGATTGGGCGAATATGTTTGGATTATTATAACTTAAATCACAGTCTATTTAAGAATTTTCAAATCTGCTCCAGGAGGTTTTATATGGGAGGAGAAGGGTGGATGGCGTATCTTTGTCATCACTGAACAAACCGGGGATCTGAGTTTCGGAATATGTTTGGATTATTATAACTTGAACCTCAAGCTACAACAAACTTCCAAATCTGACCGACAGAAGGTGTGAAAATGAAGTATCTTAACAGCAATCTTGGTCGGGAAGAGATATCACGTAGCTAAGATTATATCTAGGTTTATGAAACTGGCATAATTTTATCAGTATTGCTTTAAAAAAATATATATATATATATATATATATATATATATATATATATATATATATATATTTAAACATTCTGTCCTGATCACCCAAGGGAATTGAAATTTGATTAAGTGGCCCTCTGGGACATCACGAGACGAATAAAATTTTGGGATCTTCCCTGATCAGCTGAGTGAGCCATATTCTCTCCGTTTCACCCTAGAAATGTGAAATTTGACACGAAGCCTCTCCAGGACATTAAGAGAAGAATGCAATGACGGGTCCCAACCAGATCAGCTGACTTAGTCAAGTTCTCTCCTATCCACCCTGGGGATTCGAAATCTGACAGGGAGCCTCTCTAAGACATCGAGAAACGAATAAAATTATGGGCTCTTCCCTTATCAGCTGAGTGAGCTAAATTCTCTCCATTTCACCCTAGGAATGTGAAATTGGACTGGGAGACTTTCTAGGACATCAAGAGACAAATGCAATGACGGGTTCCATCCGGATCAGCTGACTCAGCTTAATTCTCTCCTATTAATCCTAAGAATTTGAAATTTGACAAGAAGAGTTTCTAGAACAATAAGGGTCGGATACAATGACGAGTTCCAACTAGATCAGCTGACTCTGCTAAATTCTCTCCTATTCACCCTAGGAATTGGAAATTTGATAGGTAGCCTCTCTTGAACATCGAGAACATACATATTCTTGAGCATTCGAGGCAATACATCAACCGAAACTAATTCAAATACCCGTGTTCACCTTTTATACCATGCCTGTACGAATAATATGTTAGGTGGGACAAAGTCCGCCTGGTCAGCTAGTAAATTATAAAGTTATTGTTGTTCTTCTGGCATAACATAGAGTAGGTACTTTTTTTATTTTTTTATTTTTTTTTTTTTGTAGCTTGTTAATCATGATTGCGACATTTGAATAAGAAGTAATTTATGAAACACCACACCTTTGAAATTACGGAAATGTCTCATCACCCGTATTATACGTCTATCTCTGGTGATGGGATACACGCGATGTTATTCCAAAGGTGGAAAACTCCGCTTTAACCCAAAGGTCGAACGGAGGAAAGTCCTTTGATCAGAAGAGCGTGCATAATGTGCTATATTATGGAGATTGGTTGGGCGCGGCGGATATCACATATCAGAGGTTGAGGCATGAATGCTGGAAAAAGCTTACCTGTTCGCTAAGAGAGAACGAAGGTGAGAGCAGATTGTTCGTAAGTAGGTAGCTAGCATTCGTTCTGGGAGTAGTTTGAATTCAGGCGTCGTCTGCATTTGCGGTAGATATGTTGTACCCTCATTCAATTTCCCTCATTCAATTCAATTTAACCACTTGCTGCTTAAACGTAATCTATTCCTACAATTTTTACGCATTTGCTATAAATGTTAGGTGTATCTATTTCTAATTTACTTATTATTTGTTCGACTAGGTAAAGCATGTGTGTTTGATAAAGCTTTTCCGATTCATGTTAAAAAATGACAATTCTTCCTGAATTTTTATTATATATACCTACTTCATGTAGGTATATATAAATGGATGTAGGTCTGTATGTGTGTACGGTTTGGACTCCGAATTGGTTGGACCCATCCCGATTTGTTTTTTCCTAAAATTATGAGAACGTTCTTGTCCAGAACATGGGATATTTTCCAATCAACAAAACCTTCCGTGATATCCTAAAACGGGAAAAGCCTAATATCGTTGCCTGAGTAAATAAGTTTGAATTAAAGGAATTCAATTTCGTTCATAACTTACCTATTCAAATTTTACAACCCGAATTTAAAAACAGAAAAACGATTTCAGTATTCTAAATTAATCATACTTTTTAGAGTAAAACTGTTTTTTCTAAAAAAAACATAAGAATCCAGTCGCGTGTATTTACATACTTGCCGTCGATTTTATTAGGGTAAGAAGGTTTTTCCTTGATATTTTCATAAGTTATTGTATTATACTATGTATGTTAGGTACATCATTTTGAAGTTTGAGCACTTGAGTGCAAGGAAGTTATTCACTACTAATGGAGAAAAACTCGTTTTTGATAACATCCTACAATTCATTAAAAGTACTGGATGTTTACTTGTTTGGAGTTCTGGTCATGCTTGAAAAGTGCTCGTCAACGAACTCATAATAGGCACATCAGCAGCGAAACTCTTGATAGAAATGTATATATATATATATATATATATATATATATATATATATATATATATCGATGATGAATAATAATCAGAGAGTAGGGGATAATTTAAAGAAGACAACTGTTTTAGTAATACGAAGTGAAGTGTTTATTCAATAGAACCTACGTATGAAACGTCTAGAGCTTAAGTCAGTGGGTCCCTTCACAAGGGCGCCTTTTATATCCGTGAGCCGGGAGGGGGCTACTGTCGGATGGATAGTCTAAAATGGACGGATACTAGTACGCTAGTGGCCCTCCCGTGTAGTCGTCAGTAATATTCTATTTGCAATAATATGAGGTTGATTCGCTCCATCAATTAACAGTCAAGTACTGTTGACGCTCCACGATACGGGGGGGCCCAAAAGCGCCTCGTCCCAGAGGCGAGAAAACCCCGGGGGAAATTTTGTCCCATGACGGGAATGTTTGAGAGGGAACCTAGGTGCGCCAATGTGAATTTACATTGAATGCGTAGAGAAAAAGTTTGAACAAGGATGGCTCCCAGACAGGCAAGCAAGGCACAGGGGACGTGATCAAGGTCCCCCAAATTCCCGACAGCCTGATAAATAGCCAGCCAAGACAAACGAAAAAAACTCTACGAAGAAATAGCAAGATTCCGAAGTGGAATGAAGTTACACGAAAAACAAAGCAATGGGACCCAGAAAAGACAACCCCATGGTTTGACGGTGTAAGGTCACCGTATTAGTTGGTGGGGAAAATTTAACCCGGGACGGGGGTACATGAAAAGTGTACAAAATTAAAGTATTTACAAATGGCATAAAGCCTGGATTCGGCTTTACAATCGGATTACAATCGTGATGTCGATTTTATAAGATATAATACAATCATAAAAAATTATGATAACAATCAAAGTAATAGTACAATGAATTATTTACAAATGATATAAATTATTTAAATATTATCAAAAACATGTAAATTGTACATTGAGTAAATATTTACAGATGGGATATAATGAACACGTTGTTATGATGAGGTAATCACAAGTCATGAAAGGAAATGAAATTATCACCATAAAAATATAATAGTAATGAAGTGAAAACGCTTGAGAAAGTATGTGGAACTTAATGAAAATGTCAAGTGGAAAAAATTCTACGAATGACTATGACACATGAATGTCAAAATTGAATAATTTGAAATTTCACATGGAAATGTTACAATTAGAAAATATTTACAGGTTGCATATAAGAGAGTAAGAGTTTGTTATATAAAATGACAAGTCATTTACAAAAGAGGGGGATTATCGGCACCTCCCAAGGGAGTTATGTACAAAACTTGATACGTCGTAAAAGGTAGGTACATTTCCTCGCACCGAGGACTCGTCAAGGAACTGAAAAATTCGAAAACGAGGTTTTAGAGGTATGTCATAAAAGAGGGACACATTGAAATGGACGTTTGTAAAAACATGTTTGGTCAGGCAGTCCGAAAACTTTCTACGTAGGTCGGGAATGACGTGTTATAGGGCATAATACATGTGTTGTGCGAGGAAGTTATTGAAAGCAATGGGGTAATAAAACCTCTTTTGGAAAAGGGTTTTGCCCAGCTATTACTAGGACTTAACTGACACTCACTCAGGTTGCCACTCAACGTGAATAGGCGAAAAATGACCTGTCCCGTAGAAAAGGGTTCTTTTGGTGACGAGAGTTGTCAAAAGAACGGGCCGAAGGGGGTTGTAAAACGAATAGCCATATGGGCCTGAAACGAAGGTAAAATAATTTCGGAGTGTATTTTGTTTGAAACGTAAATCCGAGGGGCGCCGAGAAATGCACGTTGATGTGTTTGAATAAAATAAGCAGGGCCGTCCGTCGAGGTAGGAAGGTGTTTTCAGAAATTCGGTCGAGGCAAGTTGTAATTTTGCTAGCAGCACTTGGTAGAGAACGAAAATATTGGATTTGATTATTTAGTAGTACCAGAATGTGCACAATTTATTGGATGTTTATAAATTCGTTCGGTGTGGAAGCACAATTTTGATTGTACCAAAAATAAAATTTACTCCATTGTAGGAGAAAATAGTTGCTCCTGAGTGCTTGTTCAAATTTTAAAAATTTGTTAGATCGATCAAATTCGTGCGTTGACCATAAATTGGAATGGGGGGTCCCCGTGGACCGAAAATCCATTGACTCCTGCTCGTCTGGTTGCTCTTTTGGCAGTAAAGGGGGGGGGGCGCATTTCGCCACCCTTGTCCCCCTTTCCAGGGAGTGCGCACCGCAGAATTTGTGCACCGGGCCCCGGCACCCGTGTTTTAATGGTTCTCCCCATCTTTGCAGAGGGAAGAGAGCAAGCAACAAAAACGGCGATGCGCGCGGTAGCCATGGTTTAACATATCATTTACCCTCTAAGGGGTTAAGTCATTAAAGAGGTAGTATGCTCATCGGGAGCTTGCATTTTAAAATTTGAAAAAGTGTCCTGCTCAGGACCAAAAAGGCTCACTCGCCCCAACCGGTATGATGACCGAAATTGGTTTAGAGAGGCCGGCTCACTCGCCCCAATCGATTTTAATATCGAATTGGTTTAGAGTGGCCAAGTACGCGCGTTTTCTAGTCGTTCCTACCTACCTATTGTGGCCAAAAGACGCGTCCGCTACCTGCCGTGAAGCGGCACAGGGCGGCTGATTTGCATCCTGCCGGAATTTTGACCAACTGCGCAAAAAGCGAACGGCACCATCGGACAACCAGGGTTTGCCCCGGGATGGCCGACTTTGTGCACGATCCGCAAGCGCAGGAGGACGATACTTCGGGGCCCTCGAAGCACCGTCAAAGTCTGTATGGAAAAGGCACGTGATCGTTAATGATTGTTAAAGTTGACGTTTGCATAATGAAGATGAGGTAAGACAATAATGTTTTGCAATTTGAAGCTGTGAAACAAGGTTTATTCCTCTTCTTGTTCAGAATCCGAAAAAGTTATTAAATTGGGGAGAATGTCAGTGTCCCGTTCAATTTTCCCGAGACGGCCGCGCGCAAATTTTAAAGTACGTCCCGTGTTCAAATTTTGTATATCGTAGCTACCGTGAGGAAGTACTGAAATGATTTTGTAAGTTCCTATGAATTTTGGGTCCGTTTTACGTCGTTGCCTCGGGCCTACCTCGCGGAAAACCAGATCATTTTCATTTAAGGGAGAAGTGGTAGGGTGGCGGGCGAGAGAGCGTTCTAAGTCCTTATTTTGGGACCGTGCAATTCGCTCAGTCGCCTCTGAGCGAATTTCGTCCAAATTCTGACGAGTGGGGGGCAAAATAAATTCATCCACGATAGGGGCCTCAGGGGTATGAAAAATTTGGAAAACATTGGGACGTAAAATTTGTACCCTGATGAAAAATCAGTCTACGTGGAGCAGTATGAAATGGTACGGGAGGCTTATAAGTATGCAATATATAGGACATAATAAATACACAATAAATATATAATATACAAGTGGACATATAAGTGTGCACAAATCTACGTAACCCAGGAAACCAAAATCGTGACATCACAGCGTCCATCATTTTATGAATCTCATAATGCATAATTGAATCATGCATCCGAATTGAATCATGTATTGAAATTGAATCATGCAATCTGAATCATGCAATCGAAAAGGAATCATGCCATGGTATAACGATAGACAGGCAGTAAAAAAATAGGAACGGTGGTAATTTTCATTTTACCTGTATAATAGGATTAAGGATACAATTACCGTCTCCTTTTGCTTGTTAAACTATAAGGGGCTGTGATTTGCAGCAGTAATTCGCTAGCTTATAGCTGACGAATTTTATTTGGTATTCGGTCATCCTGCAACTGTGCCGCCTGCAACTATTCTTTGGACAATTGTGTGAATTGAACAGTTTGTGATTTTAATCTCAGCCATAAATGTCTATCAACCGAAATGAAGTGTTAATAATAACTGAAGAAGGCCGTCGACCATGTGACACGCGTCTTTGATCATTCATTACATGAAATAAAATGGAATCGAACTTGCGAACACTTAATCGATCATTTGGCCACAAATCACCCCGTGCTATGTTAATATAAAAGACTTTCTGTGAAATACTTATTGGGATGTGGATTTGCTTCCCCCTGTAACTACGAGTATCTTAGTTCCACTTAAATAAAACCACAATGCCCAAAATTATTTAATTGTATGACGACTATTTCTGTTTATTTGAAGCAGTTTATTCACGATTACTTCCCGTGTTTGTAAACACCATTTGGTCGGAAATGTGTCGAGCAGGTAAAAAAAGGGACGCTATGAGTGAAAGAGAATGAGCTTCGAATTTGAGGGGTTCAGTAGGCAATAAAGGAGCCCCATAAACCGTGAAAGAACATTCCAGACCTATTACGTCGCGGAAGACTGCTTGGAAAATAAACAGAGTATTTAAACAGTTTGAACGGAGTTGAAGATTCTTCTGGAAACAAAGTTTTGACTAAATCTTGATGATGTTCTAAATTCTGTACATATTGATATTTGTAAGTTAATTGTGTTGGATCTGTAGTGGCCTAAGAAGTTTTATTAATAGTTTTCAGGATCTTTGAACAAAGCAGAATATTGTTCCGAAAATGAGGTTCTAACTAAATTTTGATTAAGTTTTAAATTTTGTACAAATTCATACCTGTCATGATGAGTATAAACAGACAAAGTAGGTGAGTGAATATCTTCACCCAAAATAATTCCATCGAAACAATTTTATGAAGCACAATTACAAAGACTATACTTGAAAATAAATATTATGTACTGTAAGTGAAGTAGCTAATCTGTCGTTATAAACCTGTTTTTATCAATAAACCTAGTGTTCTGGCAACCTCGAATGTGGGGGTGGCGGCGAGCGGACGCCTGTTCCCCGAGGTCTCATCCCAGAGGGTCCAGGTATCCGAGTAGAGGCCGGACCCCCGTAAGAAGGTTTGGAAGTCTGGCCCGTGGTGGAAGTGGAAGCTGGATTACTATAGCACTAGTCTGCTGAATGTCCCTTTTTGTGGCAATAATTACATGTGAAGTGAGGGGAGTTGTCTGATTTGAAAATACAGTGTACAATTTTCCCACAGGGGTATCAGGATGACAAAAACGTATCGAGAATTTTTCAAAAAAATCGTCAACCGAGAGATGTGCGGGTTCAGTTGTAGAAAACCACATAGCGGCTTTGTGTTGTCTAAAGGCTGTTGTCAGAGCCGGAAGATAATAGTGCATATCGCTCACATTTTGTTGGTCCACGACCGCCCGGGCTGATCGCAACCACGGGTCGGTCCGTGGAGGATCAAATTCCGAAAATTGTATTGTTTGAGGAATGTGGACATTAACAACGGGAGCCGTAGGGGGGGTTGTCTCATTATAGACGCAAAATCATTTAAAATGTTTCTAAAAAGGTCTAATAGCGGGTTAAGTGGTGATTGCGTGGAAGGTAAAGATCCTGTGTTTGTGGATGGCATAACGACTAATGGGAACGGTCTATAGTGTTTATCTGGGATTGATGGGGGTTCGGAAAATCCATCCCCCGTGTCCTGATTTTCGTCAGTAGGAAGATAGATACTCACTTCACAATTATTGGCCATAATTTTTGAAATATGATAATAAAAATAATAATAATAACAAAATAATAATAAAATGTATAATAATAACAAATAAGGACAATAAAGAGATCGAGAGGTGATTGTAGAAGTGTACTATTTTAGTGATAAATCAGTATTATTTGAAAATCACGGGTGATTAATTATTTAGGCTATAGATCAACACTTCAGTATACTGAGAAATATTTCAGACAAATAAGAGTGTCAGTGTTAAAATTACAATTGATAATTGACCATTATTGGTTATTTTTCAAGTAAATCATTCACTATGAAGTAATTTTACGAGATTTATCCTCTTTAATGAGAGAAAATTTCTAAATCATTGAATTTCGGTCGTTTATTTAGTAGAACGTTTACGTCCTTTAATTAAGTTTCAACGCTTACCTTTGTTTCCAGTCCGGAAACTTACTTGCGTAGGTGGATGTCAGGATTTCGTATTGTTGCGTCATCATGTTTTTGTTTCTTGCTTGATTAGTTCGGTTGCTTAAATGTTGTGAGCGTGAAAGTAACTCTATCCCACTTCTGATATCGATGATGAATAATAATCAGAGAGTAGGGGATAATTTA
Organism: Adelphocoris suturalis; assembly: GCA_030762985.1. Taxonomy (NCBI): domain Eukaryota; kingdom Metazoa; phylum Arthropoda; class Insecta; order Hemiptera; family Miridae; genus Adelphocoris; species Adelphocoris suturalis. The sequence goes on along the minus strand of CM061040.1, from coordinate 44,572,302 downwards.
AAGAAGACAACTGTTTTAGTAATACGAAGTGAAGTGTTTATTCAATAGAACCTACGTATGAAACGTCTAGAGCTTAAGTCAGTGGGTCCCTTCACAAGGGCGCCTTTTATATCCGTGAGCCGGGAGGGGGCTACTGTCGGATGGATAGTCTAAAATGGACGGATACTAGTACGCTAGTGGCCCTCCCGTGTAGTCGTCAGTAATATTCTATTTGCAATAATATGAGGTTGATTCGCTCCATCAATTAACAGTCAAGTACTGTTGACGCTCCACGATATATATATATATATATATATATATATATACATATATATATATATATACATATATATATATATATATATATATATATATATAACTGTGTGTGTGTGTGTGTGTGTGCGTGCATACGTGCGCATGCTTGTGTGCGTTCATTGTATTACAAAACATATTATGTACGATTAAAGGAACAAAAACAACAAATTTATTATGTAGGAAGTAAGGAGATATGGATATTGATGAACAGTAGCAATTGGTATGTGAAAAAGTAAGCTACAAGGGGTGCGACCCGATTCACGATCGCGACGCCACTTTCGCCACTCCAGCTAAAGCCAGTTGAGGCACTTCCCCTCACAACGATGACGTCACGGAGGGTTGGCAGTTCCCTCTCCCCTCGGCCTCCCGTGCTTTTATTTAAACAGTGATATTTTAGTTTTTTTTTTTTCAGAGTTTTTAGTACCTGCCTACCTATGTACCTAATTTATTGGTTTATTATTTCCAATAATAAGCCTATGTGATCGTGTAGCAAAAAATTTGTATAACCCCCCCTCAAACTTTGTCACTTTACGTTTCAAGGTGCGTAGAATCCAAATTTGAAATGTCCGTCCGCCGTTCGCCGTCCGGGCCATAAAAGGCCTAAGAATTGACTTAAAACCCCGTTCTTTCGCACATAGACTCCATTTGGGCTCTAGTTGGTCCTAACGTTTAACCATCCCGATCGCTTTACTCGCATAGATGCTATGGCCCAAAAACGGGCGAAAAAGTGCCTTTTTCGACGCGCGCACGCCTGGCACGCTTGGCAGGGGGTCACGGTGGGTGGTGAGGGGGGTGAGCGGGGGGTGGAGTGAGAGGAGGCGCTGTGGTGGGTACGGCGTTCCTTCGAGGCATGAATATATATGTTTTTTTCAAGGTCATATTTGTGTGTTAATACCAAAGCTTTTCCTACGCATATTTAATGACATATCCTCTCGACTTTTCGTACGTACTTAGATAATGATATTATTAAGGCAATAACTATTTGAATAGATAGGAGCTCAAATCGAGAAATATAAACATGCGTATATAATTATAGAAGTATAGGTTGTGGCAACTCGAAATAGGACACGCCGAGGAGTCTGGACGGGCCTTATGACGTACGATAGCTAACTAAAACTATGATCATACTCAATTGAAAAAATACTAAACCTTTGTGAAATAATTTGCAGCGTTTTTTTCAAGCAGTGTTGAGCTTTAATGAATAAAATGAAATTTATGGAATTGGTCCATATATAACTAAACAATAATATATTTAACGAGGTACATAGCAACTTTCAACTATACGAATTTAACGATTTTTTGAGCAAAGTTAGGATAGGTACATCTAGATTGGTGAAACGTGGTCTTGGATATCATCCTATTTTCAGATTTCTCGATTTTTGGGAATAACTAGCAATTTTCGGTTATGAAGATCTTAGTAGGTAGATAATTTGCTTTTCTGTAATACTATACATACCAAATACTCAATGTTCCAAAACGGACTACCATGAAGGAGTTTATACCAACATTATTCGCTATAGGTACTTACCTACTCAATAAACAGCTCAAATTATTGTAATATTATATTAATCTACGTACCTATGTTACCTTACATATTTCGACTCAAACCATGACACAAAATACTTTTTGTAAACAAAAAACAATACTTCTTGTATACAAATAGCAATAAATAACATAGTTATCGATATGATAATCAACGTTGACAACTCATTTCTCAATAAGCCTTACTTGAGAAGTTTCATTTCCCCAGAAACGGCTTGGTTGTTCGTAAAAATCATTAGAAATTGACGCTTTTTTTTTTTTCTTTATAACGCAACGCTTTTCGAGTCAAATTAAAGACATCAAATGTCAAACCTCGCGCTCATTGCGATATCTGTTATCTTACTGCAACGACCGCGTCGACATAGCTCCAAACGTGGGTCGATGATGGAAGATTCATCCGCCCTGTTTAAGTTTACCTTAAGAAGTGTGGGAGAAATCCGTAACGTCATCGATGTGGTGAGATGGGTCCCAATGGCAGGGAACGGAACGGCAGATGGCGTGTTTTTTGTGGCTGCGCGGGCTGCGCAATCGTTTTTGGCGTGATTCGGAACGTTGGAAAGTATTGAAGAAGTTTGATATATATGTTGGACAGACGTTTGACAGATTTTTATAGTTAATACATTTGTCTTCATTTTTTATCATGTAGGCTATTTATTTTATTTTACATTTTTCTGAATGTGGTTCGATAAACAGTTCAGAAAATTGCAACAATTGGGTTACGTTTTCTCGTAGCTATATGTTTAGCAAAAGATGTTGGGTAGCTAACTTTTTCAGGGTCTTGACTAGTTGTTTGCAAAGCTTTTTCATTATCAATGTAATGGCCTTTCACTCTTGCTCCCAACGTATCCCCAATGAAACAGTTCCTTCCGTCCTACTCCCAATGTCCAAACCACTCTACTCTCGGACCTCTAATTATGAAAAGATTAGGTGCCTCGAAGGTTTGTTGCTCGAGGCGAATCGGTACCTGCGTTTCCCACAAGTCTTTCGACTAGGAGGCTATGACTCATTACTAAGCTTCACTAAAATACTGTGGCGGTACCTGTTAGAAAAAAACCCGACGCCAGCCCTGCATACAAAATAAGTTACAGAAGGAGAAAAAGGGCGAGAGGGTCAAAAGAAAGTGCCCCTATAAAATGAACTCCAGTTGAAATAAAAGCCTCTGAAAACGCGGGTGGTGATACCACGAAGCACTCTTGCCGAGATTCCTAACTCGATTAATGCCGTGTCACTTTCCCTTGCACAAAACCTCGGGCCATGACACGCTTCGGTCATAACCTTGATTTAGCATGGGGTCACCCTTTTTGTTGGGATACTGCTTGCCGCAGGTCATTTCTCATTATACTCATTCCACACACTCACACGGGCACACATACTTTTTTCTTCCATATTTAAAGGCAAAGGGACACAAATTAAATTGAAAAAAAAAATCGGTTAGTAAAGTGGGAGAACATCCAAGTTTACCCGAAGTCAGCCCACGGGATCAAGAAAGTCAGGAAAAAGAGGAGTAGGGAGTGATGGTGAGGGGGAGGTATACCCAAGCAGATATATACATATACTAATTTTTATTCATCCAGATCTTGTTAAATTATTAAGAGAGGCTAACGTACTTTGCAGAAATATCTCTGAAAACGTCAATAGACTGACGGAGAGTTTGAGAGTAACATACTGCCTTAGGCTAATTAACAGCCTGAAGCTAGAGTAGGTACTCTGTATGGAGTCTGGATCGAGGGAGATCTAGTGGCGGAAATTGTATGAGCTACTCGGAAAGCGTGCCCCATCAAATCGGGATGTTGTTTGGTGAGCCGTGGACATTTCAAGTCTGAACATGTTTACTAATTGTACTAGGTTGAACGGAGGGGTCCTAACAGCACTTGAAGTGGGTAAACTAGTTTGAAGGCCCCAGCAATGGGTGGGTTGGCTGGTAGTGGTTCAGTTCACAACTTCCGGATATACCCGCATTATTACCTCATGATAACCGGAGAGTTGGCGGTTAATTTCTACTCATGCCTTCCCAGTGGTTTCGACGGCGTTATAGCACGATTGTAACAGCTTCCTTATTGGCTCACTAATTAATTCCTAATACAGTTCACTGCTGTAATATTATTTCAACCTTTTGAATAAAACGATCAGTGATCACATCCCAAACAGAACATTGACAATGGATATCGTTATCATTGACTTGTACGGAACCTAAATGTTGAGTGTTTTATATATTAATTTTGTGATGCTTACGATATTTTTGGAATCCATTATTAATTAAGCAAAGTTCCTGGGCATTGAAATCTAAGTTATATTGAAATAATTGAGAAAGATAACATAGGTATGCGTTTTCTCTTTTATTAACTAAGTTGTACTGCCATTCATCAATAGAGGAGAATCATGTTCGGTTGCCATTACTCCAATTTTATTGCTTATTTTGACGTTGATAAAATTCTTAAAATGTTACTAACCTTATCATCATCAATGTCACCAAGTAAACAACTTTTTTGCAAAGTTTATATTGATTATTGGTTATACATAATTAGGCAGCCCACGAATTCAGCCATGACTTATAGTGTACTGACCTACATCAAGGTGACGTTTCATTTTGGCAATTGACGCTAGAGAGCTATTTTAATGTCCAAAATCATAAACACGGGTAATCTTGTCACGTTCATTCGTAAATAGTAATTATCGATACCTTCTGATAGCCATCATTTGAATAATCGTAGTTAAGTATCAAAGAAGTGAAATCAACTTGAGAAGAACGCGAGCACAAATTCTAACGTCAAGTTCTTTTTGATTTTATTTAGCTAAGGACTGAACTTTAAAATCGTCTATGGTAGTCTTTGTCCAGGGTTTCATTATGGTAGTCGATGATTCTCCGGTTTTCCAAAAGGCTCAATTGTATTATAGTTATACAACTGCTGTAATTACCAATGAAATGTATTTTAAATATCACCCACAATATATTCAGACAAGAAATTATTTGAATTGAGTAACATATAATATTAACATGAGAGCCCAGGTTGGAACAGTATTATATTTAAATGGTTTAGTGTAAAGCCCCCCTTCCCCCAATAGAACTTGGACACACTGATGTGAATAAACCTCAAACTTAAGAAGCTGAAAACGGCGCAAAAGGTCTACCTCTCTTTCAAGACCGATCAGTCGTGCATGTCTTGACTATCCCACCGCCGTGCATTTGAATGCTTGCTTCTTGACCATCCAGGTGCCTTTGATTTAACATACAACAAATTACGTTTGAGAATAGTGTATCCTCACACACAGTTCCGTATGGAAACAAGTAAAATCGTAATCTAAATACGTGAGATCGATACATTTTTCCATAAGAATAGCTCTTAAAATCAAAAGTGAGCGCCAGATGCCCAATGTGACCCAGTGTGTGCCGTAAGAATCCTGCTTGCCCTCAAAACATCATAAATACCTTTAGTCACTCTTGAAACCTCTTCCTTCTCTTCTTCTTCTGCTTCTTAACCCGCAAGTAAAAACACAAGCGATTTCCTCGCACCACAAACTATTTTTTGCCGAGTAATATACCGGATACGTTTCTGGCAATTTCATCTTCCATTTTTTAACTTCGCTACCTGCGTACGGTTTGCTTCTGTGTCTGTGTCTTTACAGAGTATAAATTAACTCAGTCAACTCCATCCTCGTAACAATTCGGCCCCCCCCCCCCCCCCCCCCCCCCAACCCCTCTCATCGAATTCGAAGGTTTGTTCGAAAACAATTTTTTGTTTTATTGAAAACATACATCGTACATACTTGTTCACAGTTTTGTTTACAACTCTTGCCTATATACTACATTCTTTGTTTCATTATTGGAACTGTAAATAAACAATATTCGTTGCGACCCAACACGTGAGAATACGACATACAAATAATTGGCCATATGAAAAGCATGATTCTTTCTAATTAACCGCATGATTGGAATGTTTGGCCCTGTGCTTTATCCGATTCGGGCCAAACCAATCTTCTGATTTTCTTTCTCTTTTTGACTGTGTTTGGAAGAGAGACGCTTCTCTAATGGCTTGGTCGATTTTCAACAATTACACAATAAACACCATTGCTGTTCTACAAAATTGGTGGAGGAATATCTCCTTCAAACGAACTTCAAAGATTTCCTTTAATTTCTATATAAAGCCCCGAACGAAGAAGAAAGTTGTCAGATTTGATGTTGCTTTATAAAGTTATTCATGGAGGTATTGATGCATCAGATTTTTTGCCAGACTGGGATTTCGGGTTCCTTCCAGAGGCATCCATGGTGTAGAAGTGTTTGCGATCCCATATTGTGAAACTAATCATTTAGCTAGAAATTGTCCGTGGGGATCTTGGTGGTTTTATGACAGACGTTCGTGCTGTGACGCATCATTACTAATTCTTTTTGTTATTTATTTTCGAGTTGTTTAAATTTTTATTTAATCATCACATTTTTCATTGTGATTGTTACTAATTAAAAGATACATTTATTCATCACCCTGTTGTGTCAACAATCGTAATTGGGTTTTGTCCGTTAATTGAAATGAATAAATAAATAAAACCCACGACCTCCGCATTGTCGACTATTGCGAAGCCGACACTAGTACAAAGTGTACTCATTATCATTCAACACTGGGAATATATTTTCAGTCGCGGTGAGATATTTGAATCCACTTTTCCTTGGAATTGATTGAAAATTCGGTTCTTGCGCCGAAAAATCAAGCTTTCGAAGAGATAGGTTTTGGTTAGTTGGCCAGTATTTTTCAGGAATATTATATATATATATATTTTAGCAGCTTATTACTCAATAGAAGTATATCAACGGTGAACCAAAAATTACCAAATTTATGGACAAAAATAAACTGAAAAATTGACTGAAATGTCATGAAATTTGCTGATATATCGATAAACACAGCAACAACTGCTAGAAATCCAAAATCTCATTTGAATTGCAGATTTTATTTAAAACAAATTTTTGACATTTTCATGTCTTTCATATGGCACATAACAAAAAAATCGTCACGAAAAAAATTGTCCCAAGTGGCCACAACGATGATTATGACCATCAGAAATGACGTTGACCATTCATAGGTAAACACATGAAAATGTCCCAATGCGTTGCAGACTCGTATGCAAGCGTTATTTACAATTAAATTGGTTGTCAAAAATTGTATTACGCACAGAAAGATTAACCATCTGATGGTCATAATCATCGTTGTGGCCACTTGGGACAATTTTTTTCGTGACGATTTTTTTGTTATGTGCCATATGAAAGACATGAAAATGTCAAAAAAAAAAAAAAAAAAAAAAAAAACGGACGGTAGACCTACGGTTCTACAGTCAGATCACTTAATAATGATTAATTGTACAAATTATTAGTTCATTATGGTTACTTAGCAATATTTGTTTATAACTTAGCGTAATAAATCAGCTTTCCTTGACACTACAGAGGCTTATGGATCATGAGATGTGTTGTTAATGCTGCGAGGATCCCCACCATCACTAACAACCAAAAAATAAGAAACGCATCACGATTTGGTTGAAAATATTACCTACGGTAACTCGACCCCCCCCCCCCCCCCCTAACCAAATAGGTACTTCGAGCAACATCAGAATTACCCCCTCCATTTAATCCGCAAAACTGATGTATTTGAACGTTACAAAGTTTGTAGAATAAAGGACTGAAAGGTGGATTGAACAAAAATCGTTGAAATCAGATGGGAATAGTGAATACAATGATTTATTACTATTACGTACAAAAAGTTATTCCTATTCGAATTTTCAAGATTTCAAACTTGCTTTGTGTAACAACTGATCAGCGTTTATAACAGTACTAGCCGCTCCGGCTCGCTAGCTCGCCTTTGACGCATTTCCAGATACTTTTTCCGCGATCCGATCGCGCCGTCGTCTTCCTCCTAGATAAACCCACGAAAGCGGTATTTTTACGGAATTTCGGACGGCTGTTTAGGGGGTAGGGGAAGCGGAGAAGTCGAAAAAGTTCGCAGTAAACAGTGCTGCCACCCCTCTCCCGCCCTACGGCCCATGGTTCGGGTGGGATTAACAAATTTTAAATTCTCTTATACACCGGTTCAGAAAATCCCAAGAAGATCCCTCCCACTCGTAGACTCCCGCCACTCAGCCGTTTGGCCGTGCATAGACACGACAGATAGACAAAGAAACAGACGGAGTTTCATTCTTATAAAATAGTATAGATTTATATACCTGTAGGTACTACACTTGGTATTACTGGATACGAAAATTCGCTCTCTTGCTCAACTGGAACTGGCATGAGTAAGTAAATGAAGCCCAGGCAGTAAGCAGTTCATAGCTGACTTTACTGCACTAGATATTTCCTCTCCAAGAATAATAATCTTCATTAGGAGTCCATCGTTACTGTAGAATAGCTTTTTAAGAAGAAGCGGATAACAGTACAAGGTTTACTTACCTAGTTGGAAACATAAGTCTCCACACGGTGGAAGAGCTCTTAAAAAAAAGGGGAGTACACGGTTAGTTCTAGGTTTGATAGGTAGGTGGCGCTAGCGAAGTTGCCTGCGTGGTGTAACTTTAGACGCTCCTTTAGTTTTCTCGCTCCCTTCGCTCACTCGGTATGGCTCAATAGATCCAATGGTCTTTACTTCTAAGTGGGACATGCAGAATGATTGGAAATGGTGGATCACTAAGGGTGATTTGAAATGTGTAGGGGATGTTGCTCGCTTCGCTCGCTCTCTGTAGGATGTATAGATGCGATTGGATATAAACACGGCACCTGTGGGACCACGAAAAATTTAGTTCTAAAAACATTACAGTACTAACAGAACTGTCGGATGTTGAATTTTGTACTCAAATAAAGACTACCTACAGCCCATGGTTCAGGGGAATATCGAAAATTGCTGGCAATCCCTGTCAATAACAATCTCAAGGGAACGGCAAAACAAACAAATAAATTTCTCGGTATGGCTGTATATGTGAGGAAGTTCCCACCCAACCTGGCAGACGTTTTTTTCTGTTGGGAAAGACTGTCAAACGCGGTACCTTAGTGGAACCACGAAAAGTATAGTTTTAGGAATATTTGAGTACTAAGAGAACAGTAAGATGTTGAATGATTGTACGCATCTGACTTCCAGTTCTATTTTCCTAAAGGTAGGCCACTATTTTATGTGCTGAAAGGGCAAACGGGAAACTTCCCGAGATGAATAGGTTCGAAGGTAAAGATCAGAATAACTACATTTCGACAGATTAAGCTCGAAAACCAACGTTATCATCTACATTTTCGTTCACCACAATCTGAAAACACAACTTCATGTCTCGAAACTTGCATGGGATCAAAGTGAAAGATCAAAGAACGTTTCAAGACCGATCCGAGCAAAATCCGTCGAATTTTAACCGGTCTAAGGTAGACAAAACCGCATTAAAAATCGCATTAAATGGGCTTCCACCCTCCTCCTGCCCTCCAGCCCATGGTTGTGGTGGGATTAGAAAATGTTAAAATTGCTTATACACTATTCCCGAGAAATGTAAGAAGATACCTCCACTTGTGGACTCCCCTCACTCAATCGTTTGGCCGTGCAGAGACAACCAACCGACTGACAAACAAAACCAAGCGGAGTTTCATTGTTATAATACAGCTGCCGGCTCCGGCTCACTTCGCTCGCTTCCACATCCATCCCCTGGGCCCTCTCGTTGAGTCGTAGTACAATTGAAACATTTAGGGGATGTTGCTCGCTTCGCTCGCTCAGTGTGGCTGTAAATATGCGATGGTCTTTTACTGTCGAGTGGGACTTGTAGAATGATTGGAAACGCTAGATCACTAAGCGTGGGCTTATCGTGTGTAGGGGATTTTGCTCGCTTCACTCGTTTGAGGTGGCGGCGGATAGAAGATCGGGCGATCGAAAAAAAAAAAACAAAAAAAAAACTCGCATTTAAAGGGGCTTTCACCCCCCCTTCCCCCTCCAGCCCATGGTTTGAAATCGCTTATACACTATTCTCGAGAAATCCAAGAAGATCCCCCCACTCGTAGATCCCCCCCCCCCCCCTCAGCTGTTTGGCCGTGCATAGTGACGACCGACCGACCAACCGACAAACGGAGTTTCATTCTTATAATATCATCAAGTTAGAGATAGAGATATAATAGAGATCGATTTAGAGATGTATCACACGTATACAGACTGTTATTATGAGAAAATATATTAGGATTGATCCGAATTAGTAGAACATAGTTACGAATAACTTAGGTACTATGATAATAGTCGTGTTGACAATTTTTCCTCTTTCCAACAATATTACCTACTGTACTGGAGAACAAACGAATGGTCAAACAATGCTCTCTGTTAACTCATTAGATTAAGTGAACTCATTTGTTTCGATCATAATATAAGAACTACCTTTTTTTCATTTCGAAAATTTTCATGACCTCGACTTTTAGTATTTCAACCTTTGAAGTTAACTCCTTGGAGTTGATCGAAACTGGTGTCAAGATGGTGGGCGCATCCCCGGACGAAGCATGATTTTGGATCCGCAAACGTTGGTATTGAAGCAGGAGAGTTCAAATCACACATTCGGACCGGTGCATAATACTTTAAGCATGTGTAAAAAATCGAAAAAACGATCGTAAATCAGTATTGGATGGGAGTGAAAGAACCTACCCCAAGATAGTCTATTTAGTATTACACGGTTAATGATGAATGTACCACAGAACTCCTATTTCCTAAGGAGCTGTTTATACATGAACCATTGATATGAAAGACAGATGGTTTATCTGATACAGAAAATATAAATCTTCATGTGATAATCTACTGTGTTTTTGTCTCTATTATTATTACACTTGCGGAGTTTACTCTTGGACTTGGACACTGGAAGTTCACATTTCGTATTCAAGAATACTGTACCTTGCACTACTGTCGATGTGCAGAGTGATGGAAATACGATCACATTCATTTATCGATAAGGAACCCTGAGAACGTTGGTGCCAGCTGCTTACATAACGCAAGATCCAACCAATCCCGTTTCCCACATTTCAATCCTTCATCTTTCCGTTCTCCCCTTCCTCATCCCTGCAACCCTCAGTCGAGTTTTAATTAGGGAATAAGTTCCAAGACTCCGTAATTAATAAAGGCAAAAGGGGAGTTGGTGGGGTAGGATGTAGTGAACTGGAGGGGATTCGCGGCGGAATGAGTAAAAGGGTCAGGAAAGGCAGTGTGGTAGAAGAGGGGGCCGAGAGATGGAGGGTATCAGGGTCTAGTGTAAGACTGGGCTCAGAGAGTTGATTGCACAAAGCAATATTTGGCCACTTCGCACGTTCTTCAATCTTCATCCGCAACCCCTTGGAATACTTCGTGAAATTCTCCTCCCCACTGCGAGCCTAAAAGCCTAAGAGAGAAAGAGGGGTGGCGGCGTCAAACAGAGGGTTTCCAAACCCCAAGTTAAACTCATAACCTACAGAATAAACAACTCCGTGAAGAAACAAACTTCTTCGAGGGACCGATGTCTTTTAATTTCTTAATTAAAACCCGTATTGCTATCCCTTCGACGGGGTGTTTTAATTAAAATAATAACGGCAATTCAAGGCGGTACAAATGGAGACATATTATGGAACTCGAATGAGTTAAGGGTTGCTCAAAAGTTGACCTCTTTCATCATTGTGAGAGAGTGTTGTCAAAGGCACACTTGCCCAAGATATAGTATGATACACGTTAGTACACGTTATTACTTGTGTAGCGGTGTGGAAATTACCTACTAATTCTTTATACCAAGACATAGTGCGTATAATCAGGAATAGTAACTATGAAAGTAATAATGACGCAAGAAATCATGGACAGGACACCTTCTTATTTACCGAACGCATATGCATTTTTTCACGCAAAAATTCAGATACCGGGCCACCCTGAAGACATGAATCGTGTTTTCGTTTTTCGAAAGCTGAACAAGATTGATTAGAAACTGTTGCTGTTTGCGTTATTATGCTTGACTTTTTCGAGTATCATAATTCGCATTTTACTAACCAAAAATCATGTAAGAACGGCAAACACCACCAGTTTCTAATCAATCTTGTTCAGCTTTCAAAAAACGAAAACTCGTTTCATGTCTTCAGGGTGGCCTGGTATCTGTATTTTTGCGAGAAAAGATGCATATGCGTTCGGTAAATAAGAAGGTGCCCTGTCAAACTATTCACCTAGGAATTGATAGCAAGAGACAATTGATATGATGGGCTCCATCCTAATCTGCTGAGAGAGTTTTCTGAATATACTTTACATTCCTCCTCCTTGTTGCTACCTTGGTTGTTGGGTCGTTATGTTCGCGGGATCTACTGACATAGCAAAATGAATGTCGACATGAAACACGATATGTATTTTAGGGCGTCCTTCCGAAGCTATGTGAAATAGCAAGGCTTCGAAAATATGAGAGACGACTTACTCGTATTAGAATTGATCCAGGAGGGTGAGGGACAAGCCGAGCATAAGAGAAAAAATTACATAACACATACCCTTTTCAGACCACACTATGAGCGAATCCGTGAAAAAACAAAGGTCTCTCTCTCTCTTCACCCCCCTCTCTATCGATCTATATATCTCTATCTTGCTCTATGTATGCGTGTGTTTGTGAGTATGTCTTCTGTGTTTATGGGTGAGAAATTTTGTGCGCGCTGCGCGGGCTACCATTCTCAACCGATTTTTGCGGTTAATTTTTTAGCCGATCTCAATTCCAATCTGCATGTGCAAAAAACCTTGGAAGTTTCGTATTTTCTATCTGGGTCATTTCACAAGAAATGGCAAATATCTGTCTTCAACGATTTTTGGAATATAAATAGAAATTTTCGTACTTTAAAAAATACTCTCTCTTAGAGATGTTCTTTGAGGGCAAAACGAGTCATTTGCAGTTATGATAAAGTAGCTATGAAGTGCCATAAAAATCCATATAACGCCATTTTCTCACTTCCATGGCTTGTCCAAGGTACAGTTTCACAGCTGTATAGGTTCATTCTCGTTTCGAATTAGAATTTTAGCGGGTGTTCATTAATGTATATTGTTGTTGAATCTCTCAGTAATCATATGGTGACTTGGAAAGGAAATAATGGACCAGTTTCTAAGGTGGGAGAGGGGGGGGGGGGCTAAGCAAAGGGTCGCCCTTCGATTTTTACATCACTTCTGGGGCATGTTTTGAAATTGGCACCAGGTCGGGGAAATGAATATTTTGAGGTGATTTTCCAGATGGCACCACTGCTAACGTCCTTCCACAGTGCTTGAAAACCTTGTGTTTTGTTTGGGACCGTGACATTTTGTATTGAAGGAGTCTCATATAACACCTCACATCTATGCGTCACCTGCAGAACGTAAAGGGTGTTACACATTTGTTTCAGTAATATTAATAATTTCCATTTCGGGGGTATTATCCGAATAAAAAAGAAACATAACTTAGTCAATGTCTTACGGCTCAATTTTATCGAAAAAAAACCTCCCTTCTTGCATAAAAGTGATAGGTACTTCAAGCTAAGGAATGAGGTTTAGCATATCATAATTTTTCTTGATCCGCTTCAATCCCATGTTCTGGTACGATTTGTTGATTTTCAAGATGTTCATCAGTAGCAACGGACGTTCTTATAATAATTTATAATTGATTCGGGCCAGAAGCAATTGAGGGAATCCAAACACTTTTTTCCCCTCTACTTGAGGCAGGAAAACTCTCTGTTCGTGCAAGAAGTGATCAATTCTCCCCCTTCCCCACCCCACAACATGAAAATCTGCACTCGCTTTTGGTGCTTCAGAGCTTGCTGATCACTTGTGATTCCGTATCTCTCTGTGCCAATTTTCGTTAAGCCTCAATATATACGTTCTAAGTTGTCGTGATTCTATACTAGTATCTATACAGTTTAGAAGAACAAAACATAGCTGTTATTGCAAACATGCTACCAAAGGAAATTTCTTCATTCTTTCTTTAGTGGTGAGGGGATACACACCGTAACTATGTACCTACTAGTAAAGTATTGGTACCTAATGTTAACTCGCATCTCTTAAATTGGTCCCAAGTTTACTTACAGGTAGCGGAAGCACTGTTTTCACTTTTGTGATATGGAAAAGTTGACGTCTCAGCTATAATCAAACGGTTGTTGTTTATAGTAGTGAAATTTCCAATCGCATTTTACGTTTTAGATAATTCTGAACAACTTTCGTTCCTTGTTTTTCTGTGTGTGTGCGTGTGTGTGTTTGTGTGTGTGTGTGTGTGTGTGTGTGTGTGTGTGTGTGTGTGTGTGCGTGTGTGTGTTTGTGTTCGTCTGCGTGTGTATGCTTGCAAATCCTTGTAAAAAGTTTGATTTCCACAATATTCAACCGATTTCTATGAAACGTTCATGGAATGTGCGGGTTAGGGTGAAGATAGTCCCCTATTAGTTTCGTTATTCCCAAATCAATACTTCACGCGAAACATGCTCAAACGTGAATTCCATCAAGCATCATTTCTCACGCCTCCTTCTCCCTACCTCGCTCAAATTTGGAGGATAGGTGGGAGAGATTAATTTGAGCATTCCCTAGCAATTTCAACATAATCCTATTATTAGTAGCTACTGCGCTGTATTCATTCTTAAACGATCCCAATTTTAACAGTTATTCTCCAATTTTAGTAAAATTTTCAGGGAAATGTTGGTTAGGCTGTAAATAGTTCACTATCAATTCCATACTTCTCAAATAATTAGGTACCACTTCATTTTTCGCATGAGCAAACGTAAATTCTTTCAAGCATAATTTTTTTATACTACTGTCAAATTTGTTGCATAGTTGAAGGACAATGATGGTTGGCTTATTCTATGTTAGTTTCAACATGATTGCATCATTATTAGCTCCTGTGCATGCGTGAAAGTTGTCCCCCAAGAACAAGGTTAGCTCCTAGTTTTATTCAGATTTTGATCACATTCTCTGGGAATGTGCGGGTTAGGATGTAGATTTCCCTACCAATTTCATTTTCCTAAAATCATCACTCCATTCTGCGCATGAGCTCATGTAAATTACTAAGAGCATCATTTTCCCGTTTCCTAAATGACCGATTCTGAAATTGTACACTACCTAAATCTTGATTGACAATATTCCACTATGGAGTTTTTAATGATTATTAAAATCATTTCAGAGATCCATGCATTTTTGTTATTTTTATTTTGTAGGTTTTTACTTAAATATCGTTAGACTGAGATCAAGAGTACTAGTAAAATGTAGATGTTTTAATCAATTGCAATATTTTCCCCTATGCAGGCGCCTATATCTACGCAGACATATTGATGTCAACCTTCGGATCTGCAATTTGAAATGGACCTCCTTTGTAACATCAAGAATTCAATATAAGTACAGACTAACCAGCTGTGGGGCCTCTTAGCCTCGTTGGTTATTTAATTGACTCATGATACTGAATCCTGAGCTTTTTTGGAGATCTGGAATACAATTACAAAGTATGGAGGGACTCAGATCAGCTTCAAAACCTCCGAGACTAACTTTCCTATTCAACTCACGGTGTTGTTATTTAGATGGAGCTACTCTGGGACTCCTAAAAACAAATACAAGATACAGAGGCGTATTGATCAGCTGAGAGGCCTCTGAACCTATTTTGTTTCCTTACCTATTGACCATTTTTTAGACATTCTTACTGTGAAGCGTGAAATTGCGGGGTCTTGGAAATTTAAAAGCGTGAACTCTTCTCGGAGGCACGATGTGCCATGCTCTGACCATATGTTTCACTGGGTTTGAGAATTATAGACCAATGGTCTGCGTAGAAGGGCTATCTAACACAGAAATGATAAACCATCGAGGAATAATTTGCAGCTTTTTTGCTCGATATCAATTGTACAGTGTAGTTGTTGTCCAAATCAATCATGGAAATTTTGGATTTCCATCTGGAAGGAGAGTAGAGGGGGTAATAACCGATCCCAGTTAGCGTTCCTCAAGCTATTGGGTTATGATTTAGGTAGTTTTTAGCTAGTTATTCAATGCGCTGTCTAAACTATCCTACTATTCTCTGCCGATTTTCGTGATTCTTTTTTTTTTGTTGAACCCCAATCTTAGTTTAATTATGAAACGAACCTTAAAATCCCATGAATCAACAATAGGAGGAAGCGGAGTGAGTAATAACCCCTGCCCAAACTACTATTCTCAACCGATTTTCATGATTTTTGAACTTTTATTTATTTTTTTATATGTATATATATGTATGTATGTATATATATATATATATATATATATATATATATATATATAATTGGAGGTTGAGTTTGACCAAACTAGACTTGAGTGGTTTTTTAAATCATGTTTTAATCATAATTATCCACAACGTTTCTACCCAGGGGCTGGGTCCTAATCATGTGGTACAATTGGTTTGGATGTGGTGGAAGGTCTTTCACCAAGTGAAAGAATATAATATTAGTTTCAAATGTGAAAACATTCAACACTTTAGCAAGATTCGAATTACATAGGTATGGCTTGGGCCAGAACTAAAAACCTCCATAAAAACTCCATAATTTATAAACTACATAAGAAGAAAACTATTGATAAAGTAACACAAGTTAGATTAGTGTCCCATAAATGTATAGCCCCAAGGATATATGCTCTCCCAAAAGTTCACAAAAAAGATGATCCCCAACAACTTAGACCCATAGTTAGCTCAATAAACAGCCCCAATTACAACCTCTCAAAATACCTTATCCAACTTTTGAAACCATGCATTGACTCTGAAACATATAATACAAAAAACTCATTCAAAACTAAGGAAACCCTCAAAAATATTATAATTCCACCCAACCATAAACTCATCTCCATGGATGCTGTTTCCCTTTTCACTACCATACCCCTAGATTTAGCACACCAAGTCATTAACAAACATTGGCCTCAGATACATCTTAGAAATCCTAAACTTAATTATGACCAATTTCAAGAAATTCTTAACTTTGTTTTCAATAGTAATTACCTTTTGTACGAATCCCAATACTACAAGCAGATAAAAGGAATATCACAAGGATCTCCTATTATTCCCATAATAGCTGATCTCATTTTAGATTACTTTTTCGAAACCATCATTCCAAAATTCAACAATGATATAATATGGGCTAAAAAATATGTGGATGATTCAGCCTTGATAGTTAATGAATGTATCATTCCATATCTCTTGAAAGAATTTAATTCTATCTGCCAACCCCACATGAAGTTCACCATGGAAACAGAGAAAGATTGCCATTCCTAGATATAACCATAATGAAACAACAAGACGGATCCATCCTAACGAACTACTATCACAAACCAACATATTCAGGTCGCATTATCAATTTTTTATCCCACCAACCTTTTCAATACAAACTTAATACAGCAAAAAACCTCTTGAAAAGAAGACTAGACCTAGCTGACTCCCAATTCCATAATAAAATAATAGAAAAAACCAAAACAGTGCTCCTAGCCGATCAATACCCCATCAAATTAATCAAAAAAATAATATATCAAACCATCAACAAAAATAGGGTTTCTACTCAATCCAATCAAAGTAGAGATGATAATAGCCAGCAACCCCAACCCAATCCAACTACAACTATCATCAACCCCACTTATGCTTCTCTTATATACGAGCATAGGGTCTGTCTCTGAGCAGATCAAAAAGAAAGTCAACTCCTATAGTAAAAACGTTAAAATTGCTTTCTACAACAATAACAAAAACAAGAATAAACGCCAGTTTTCCAAACTAAAACACCCATTAAACAAAAACGAAATTAGTGATGTTGTACATGAAAATAAATGTCAAGATTGTGATTCTTACTACTATGGTGAAACCAAACAAGCAGTCATTGATAGGATGAAAGGCCATAATGATGACAATAAAAAATCTTTGCAAAAAAATAGTCCGGACCCTGAAAAAGCTAACTATCCAACAGCTTTAGCCAAACATATAGCCTCAAAAAAACATAACCCCATAGTTGAAAACTTCCAAATCTGTTGTATTGAGCCAAACTTTGAAAAACGCAAAATTAAAGAAATAGCCTATATGATTAAAAATGAAAGCAAATGTATAAACTATAAAAAAGATGTAAAAGGTTCATCAAATGTACACCTAAAACTTCTTAAATAACCCCCCCCCCCCCCCCTCAACATCTAGTCTCCTCAGTTCCTATATACAATTTTTGTAACCCATTCCACCCACTATTATTATATAATGCTTTACCCCCCCCCCCCCCCCCGGCCCCCTTCAAAAATTTACTATCTACCTTTCATTACACAAAGTAAATAACTCCACTCCTGTCTTAACATAGTTTCAAAAATTCCCGCCACACGCGCTTTTTAATACATAGCCACAGCCATTATAATCACAACTCCCCCAACCACTTCCCCCTTCCAGCCATCACTGTTTTAACGGTTTTTAGTTCTGGCCCAAGCAAAGACATTAAAAAAAATTTTATTTATTTTATTTTATTTTATTTTTTTTTTTTTTTACAAAAAAAAAAAAATAAGGTTTTTAGTTCTGGCCCAAGCCATACCTATATAATTCGAATCTTGCTAAAGTGTTGAATGTTTTCACATTTGAAACTAATATTATATTCTTTCACTTGGTGAAAGACCTTCCACCACATCCAAACCAATTGTACCACATGAGTAGGACCCAGCCCCTGGGTAGAAACGTTGTGGATAATTATGATTAAAACATGATTTAAAAAACCACTCAAGTCTAGTTTGGTCAAACTCAACCTCCAATTATATACACTACCTAGACATAACCACCAGCACTCAGTATATATATATATATATATATATATATATATATATATATATATATATATATATATATATATATATATATATATATATATATATATAAGTTCACGATTATAGTATTGTGAACAACAACCCCGGAATGCCTCGGAGTGATTGATGGTTGGGATATGGCGAGCTGTTCCCCGTTGTAGTAGTGACAATTTATTCTGGTTTATTCTGGAGTTCTGGAAAAGGTACATTTAGAAGTTGGTAATGCTGCTCACAGTTCGGTGAACATCTTCGGTCTAGGCGTCATTGGTGGGTGAGAGTAGGATATTGGGGGGGAAATCAATGATATTGCAGATTCGATTCGCATCGCTCAAACGCTTCCTGCATGTCTGTAGGATATATTCTTCCGTCATCCTTGAGGTCTGAGTGCAGTTGTACCTACTGATGCGCCGTCTTGGTTTGTGACGGCGGAAAACATTGATCATTGCCAAATATCATCGGGAATCGGTCCCTATGGAGCGGCGTGGAAATGTTGACTATGAGGTTTAAGTAAAAAGGGGAATATCCCCTTACTTTTCTAGGCTTTTGGGTTTTAATATGTCAGAAGCAATGAAATCGATGTCGCTAAGCAGATAATATCTGAATTTCATGGCGTTGCCAAGCTTGGGCAGCGTACTGGTGCTTTTAATTTAATTTCGGTATAAATAAGATTATAGGCTGAAGAGATGATCGTGGTTTTCTAGATACTTGTACCATCAGAATCCACAACGATGTGGTAGGATATCCGCTAGATATTCGAAGTTAAATAAATTATGCAGTCCTGTAAATGTGAAGAGGGGTTTCGTAGGTGTGGATCCGCAAAGGTACCGATCCTAATTCGTCCATTCATTCACGGCTCGGTAGTCACCATCTCATCTCACTGTATGCAACATGTGCCACAGGATCGCAGTCGGCGGGCTTGACATAAAAGACATTCGCCATCCATTGTGATAGCTTACTTTCCCTGATACGTGAGATTAGAAGAAACGAATAAAATCTCCTCCAAGAAGTAACTAGTATGATATTGGGAAAATGTCTTACAATAAAACATGAACAATTCGGATGGTGAACACTCGATTGACGGGATTTTTCACATTAGATCTACGAATCGAATTTACGCCCTTTAAAACATCCGATTGTGAAATTTTTTTTCAAAACTCCAAATGAATTGAAATAGAATGATAGTAAGTCATAGATGGGTGCGGAGATGTTGTTCTCTCGCACGACGTCATTAAACTTTCTTTCCACTGCTGTTATTCCCACTTCCAATCTTCCCATATTCTTAATATAGCACCATTTTGGGAAGCTCTCGTCGAAATTTTTTAGTTGATGAGTTGAAATAAAACAAGCGTATTTGGCCATATTAAATTGGTTGCAGATATGAGTTGTTCACATTTTAAATGTTAGTACCGCATTTCACGGTTATGTGGGAGGTCAAGAGAGATCATACCTCAATTTAACACCACATTCCTACATCAGTAGTAAATGTTAACACATGAAATGTTACCACATTTCACGGTTATGTGGGACGTCAAGAGAGGTCATTCCTCAATTTAACACCCCATTCCTACATCAGTAGTAAATGTTAACACATGAAAACCTTCCACACAACTAATGATGAATTTCAAACATTTGGAAGATATTCGCAACTACAGAATCAGTAGTCAGACTGAAACAAAATGAACCTTCTCGTTCTCATTGAACCTCTCATATTCATTTGAAAAATAAGTAGCAGTTAGGATTATACATGGAGGGAATCAGAAATAGGAATAGAAATTTTACCAGTCCTCTTGATCTAAGAATGACGACATTTGAGTATGTGCGCAACCCACCAACAAGCAGACTGACCCGGGTCCAAAACGCTTGCATGCAAGTCTGCAACACAGTGAGACATTTGCATGCTGCACCTATCGCAAGCTTTGTCCTAACAGTAGGTAGGTACTTGAGAATCATTTTCGCTTGTTCATTCATCACCATTAGAAAATAAATAAATGTAACGCTGCTTGGTGTGATTTCATAAATTTGCGCTCATTCACACATAAGAAAAATCTTCTAATCAATAGACTCAGTTATTTAATAAATGTTATTTTTTATAATTATTATTTTTATTGTTTATTTTATTCTTATTTATTTATTCTTATTGTGTTCTCATGTTCCATCTCTGATCGATTTTTTTTTTTTTTTTTTTTTTTTTTTTATGAACGAAATATTTTTTTAATGATATGACATATGCTATTATTCATCATAAATATAATTTCAGTTTCGGTGAGCAGTATGAATTCAACACCACATTTACCAAAACAGTTGTGAAAATCGACCGCGCCGTTGAAGAAACTTCACACTACAAAACGCAGTCAAAAAGTGAAGAGAATGAATGTAATGTGGCTTCATTAATAAATTATCAAACTCAGGATTTATGTGACATAGGAAGATCCTTAGCCCGAACCGTACTACCTCCGAAATCCACTCAGCCTGCAGCAACGGTATGGTCGATCCATTTATCCAGTTAATTTCAGCAGTCGCTAATACTTAGGTATACCTAACTATCTTTTTCTTGTGTTTCAGGTAGGTGATTGACAGACTAGAGGTGAGTCTATTAATATATCGTATTAGAATAAAGTCATTTTCTTTTTGACATTTCCTTATCTTTACTATGGTTCCGGCAAGCAATTAATACATACATACAATACAACGTAACAGAAAAGCGGAAAAGAAGAAAAGTTACTTCAGAAACCTAGGTGATATCTGGAGAAAAAAATCGGCATAGAATCAACGCTTCACGCTAATTAAATTCGTCATGAATATGTCTTTCTGCACTAGGAGATGGTCCAATCGACATGTCCATTGTACATTCAGTTTCGCCATCACTTTATGCCGAAATGTTATGCTGACTGCCAGGCCATAAAAACAAAGAAACCATGTCAAACATGGTAACCCTTTTTTGAGGACGAACAAGATTCATTTATCTCCTAGCTTCCCTATCAAATTTCAACTAACTTGGGTGGAGAAAATTTAAGTCACTCAGCTGATTAGGAAACATCCCATCATTTCAATTGTCTCTCGGTGTCCCAGAGAGTTTCCCTATTAAATTTCAACTTCCTTGTGTGAACAGGAGAGAATTGAGCTCAATCCTCTGATTAGGAGAGAGTCAATCATCTAAATCGTCTCTCAATGCCCCAGATAGTCTCCCTATTAAATTTCAACTTCCTTGCGTGAACAGGAGAGAATTTAGCTCATTCGTCTGATTACGAGAGAGTCAATCATTTCAATCGTCACTTTATGTCCCAAAGAGTCTCCCTATCAGATATCAACTTCCTGGGGTGAACTGGGGAGAATTCAGCTCACTCAGTTAATTAGGTAAGGGCACATCATTTAAATCGTCTAATAATGTCCCAAAGAGTCTCCCTATCGAATTTTAACCTCAGCGAAAAGGAATATTCATGTTAAAAGAATTACCTAGTCAAACTAGAGCAAAATTGGAGTAAAACGCCGTCAATCACAATTTTCTCTCTCGTAACTAGAGAAATGTAATCCTGTAGGTTCTTAACTTACGACAATCGTTATCCACTAGTTGGAAAGCTCTCGATTTATGCCGTAATGTTATGCTGGCTGCTCGGCCATAATAACAAAGAAACCTTGTCGAACATGAAAACGCTTTTTTGCGTACAAGATTTGTAACGCTGTTGAGGGGGCAAGCATTTGGATTGATACGGCCAAAAGACATATGCACGAAACTGACAACGCATCCGCAGACTTAAGCGTATTCCATCAGCGGAATCGTAGCGCTACGACGTAACGCCGTAACGTATTTCGATACGCGACGCATCGCAGCCTCGCAATGCGTTTATTGATACCGCTCCAATAAAGAACGATGTCTCTGGTGTATACTTCTTTTTTCGTAATCTTATATCAGCGAAGCAGGAACAAGTTTCAACGGTTTCATTTTATTTTATTTATTTTTTTCTCCACTTCTACCAGAAGGGTAATTAGCCGCAACCTTCAAGTGTTTTTACTGTTTGAAGTAGTGTGACGTGGAGAGTTACCTAACGCTAAATTTGAGGTTACATTTGCATCAAGGCTAGATGCGTTGAACGTGACGCCCATGGCAACGCCAATACTCTGTCGATACAGCGACCACTCATCCCCTAAGCATTATAGGGGATACGTAATAACGATACTTTTTTTTTTTTTTTTTTTTTTTTTTTTCCCCTATTTGTCACTAATTTGCTGACGGCGGATCAGCAAACGCATCCGTATTCCTTGACCGGAAACTTAGTGGACCAAGGTATCGCTGCGACGTATCTTGATGCGTTTCGCATCTCAGGCCTACAATACGTTCAGCTGTTAGGTAGGTACGCTCTTACAGCCAACGGAACGGGTTTATAACCCTCACTTCTTGAAACTTCGTTTGATACAAGTGAAAACTAATAAGGCTATTGAGAGATGTATCTCTTTTCCTTTTCATTAGGCCATGTTCCTTGTAGACTCTACTGCTTCCCCGGTCGCGATTATATTTCTGGTTTCGAGATTAACTATTTGGTATTAGGTTACTCATTAACATCAAACTCCCTTTGCCAAATCGTGTTGCCCTTTGTTTACAAATGCTATCATGTTTCAAGACGCTGTTGCTTGTAATCTCAGGAAGTCGTACGTCCAACTGATCAAAACTGTTCGATGAGTTAAACTTAGAAAAATGGTATGCTTTGCCAATTTATTAGGTGTTCCGATTTTGGATGACTGTTGGCCGTAAAATCAGAACGGCGCCTGGTTTTGTTTTATTATTTTAAATAATGAACGTTTGTAATTGACCAAGAAAAAAAAAAAAAAAAAAACCTTAACACCCCCTGAAAAATTTTTGGTTTACGTTTCAAGATTCGTAGAATCCAAAAATCGAATTTAAAAAAATCCGTCCGTCCGCCTTCCGCGGAATTCCTCTAAATATACTAGACCAAACTATATGTGAAACTTGTGTTAAAAATCACATTTGGGGTCTACATGTTCTTACAAGCTCGGCATCAAATTTCATCAACCCTAAAGAGATGTATGAAAGGGCTAAGTATTTAAAAAACTCGAGATCTGGAAGACTTACCAAGTAACAGTAACACTGTGTCCTAAGTGGACGACCAAAGAGCGCGAGCGCGCCGCTACAGTGTCCACAGTAGGCGTATACAGTACGCGACTAGAATCCTCCTAGAGGTTACCTTTGCTTCGTGCTAAGTGTAGGTACATGTTTTTCTATTTTTGCGGTATTATGAACAACTCATTTCTTTCGAATAAAGCTTTATTACTTGGCGAAAAAGAATTCGTCGAAACGGAAGCAGTTTGGACTATTTATTCAATGAGGGAACAATACGGTGAGTTCCACTATTTTGTTCCCGCAACTCAGGAAGGATGGGGCGGTATTTTTTGCTTACTCCCGGATGAAAATATCTACCATCAATTATATTGTTGAACATATTGAAGGAGAACTCAATTATCAAGTTACCAGTTTTCAAAGGCTCATAAGAGCTGAGGAAAGACACGTACGTACAGTACGTCTGTTTGCTCTTCCGAAGGGCCAGGAGTGTTAGTCGGTGATTTACTTAAAGACATTAATTTTTAGTTGGTGCGTCTGATCGTGTTAAATACTATGAAAGCGTAGGTGTATTATTTTATTTTATTAACTGCTATTCGGAGAGTAGATATATTTGGGTACCTACCTAATGTATAATATACTTCATTTAATAATATTATAGCCGGGTGTTCTGCTATGAAGGGTTATCCAATACAGAAATAATTAACCTTTGTGTGATAACTTGCAGTTTTGTGTTCTCGCACGAACGTCATTTCATTTAGTCGAGATGATCATTTATAGTAAATCATATTAATATTATTTAGGCTCAGTAGAAGTAATGGGGAAACGCGGAGTTGCTACGAAAATAACGAAATGATTAGTATAAAGAAAAAGATAATCCTGAAAATGTAAAGAAAATGAAAATTTTACGACCGACAGAATAAAATGGTGGAAACTAATACAAGTTTAGTGTACCATAAACTTTAAAATTCGAACTGCACGCCCCTTGTGGTCTACCGTTAAACTTCCATCCTCACCCAATTTCCCATCCATGCCCACCTCAACTTTTTCAGTTGATGTAGAACAATGCGAGCGCCGTGAGCGTAGCTTTTACCGTCTCTAACAGACGAAGGTTTCCTTCCAATCTGGGGGCTCTTTATTTCATTTTAGCGCGGAAGTGAAGAGCTCCGACCATTCCTTTTCTACCCTCCCTTCGACAGACAGTGTTGAACAAATGAAAGGCCGAACTCTGGTTTCAAGTAGTATCTAAGTGCTCTGTTATCATCGGCCATTAGCACCACACAATAAAACGCCGTATCAAGAGAAATCTTTTCCTTTTCAAGTGTTCTTCTTTTTTCATGTCTCCTTTGCTTCCTGAATTTCTACTTTTTCCAATACTTAGCACAAAAACATATCCGCATTGTTGTCGAGACAAATTTCTGAGGTTCTCAAACCGAGTCTCACCTTGAACACCCCCTGTTTTTCCACCTATCTCAACAGTCTTGGCTTGACTGTATGTATGCGGCATCTAAACAACTGCTGTGGGGTGCATTTAAACAACTAACCTAAATAAAAAATGTAATTCAGTAGTGAAAAAAGTAGAGTAATTATGCCCACCATCGTATGAATTTTTTAAAGATTTAAAATGTCATTTTAATTATGTGGGACTGAAAATGTTTCAGTCAAACAACAGACATTTCAAAAAAAAATTATGATTCAACAATTCTCTCATGGCTACAAAAATTCAGGAAAATTAAATGTACTAGTTAATCGTGGACAATTCAGTTGACAAAATTCTGCTAAACAAATTTTTACCGCTTGAACGGAAAAAACTCATGCATAGATATGTCTTTTGGCAATTATTTATTTACGATATAATACAATGTAATTAAAATTAGATAGTTTTAGGCAATAAAGGTCGATGAGTACTGAAATATGAATTGTTTTGTTTTTGTTTCGTTAATTGCTAAGAAATAGTGACTACCTCTTTTTCTGGATAGAGTAACGTGATTAGTAACGTAATGAAAGTAGGTAACAACCTAGTTACCCATTAGGTACATTTTGTGATCACGATCACGCTCATTTTGTCTTGACCTCCAGCCAAAAGACATATCTATGTCAAAAATCTTTATAAATGTAACTATAAATCTAACATAATTGTCTTCTATAGAATAGGTGTATAAGATAAATTAAACATGATGTGAACTGCACTTTAACAGTATGCTTCCTTGCCAAGAGAAATTCAGAAAAGCTTGTTTTTCGAAATTTAAATTTCGATTTCCATGTCAAAATTCACTAACGAACTCGTATCTTAGGTCGTGAATCAAAATTTATTTCCTCCAGTGAAATTTTCGTCACATTAACAACGGGTGCTCTAGGTGGTCCATTTCACCGCAGGCATTAAATTCAAGTATTCTATTCTTGATTAAACTTGTATTTAATATTACTACCATATTCCATGCCAGTTCTTAGTTTTGATATACTCGAGTAAACTTCTTATTTTTCCCCACGAAGTTGGCCCCTCGTGGTCTCATTGCGAAGTTCGGCTATATGGGCCTGAGTTTACTCCCTGATGCAGAATTGCTCTTGTTGTCGGTAGCCCTGCCAACTATTCATCAGCTTTTCTTGAAGTGATGATATAGATCAGTGTATGGAAGTAGTACGTTACTTCTCGCGTTGTCAGTTTCTTCATGATAATATTAGTCGACGATGAAACTCTTTTGAAATTTTCTTGGAACATTCTCATATAAATACACCAACGACAATGAAGGATGGTTAAGGTAGTTGTAGCAACGGAAAACACTCAATAATCGGTAGAAATTATTGCGTCTTGAATGTGTTCCGTTACTACAACTGCCTCTACCATCCTTCATCATCGTTGGTGTATTTACGAGCAAGTATATGAGAATGTTTTTACAATTATTGTTTTCAAAATTACAGTAAAACATCATTCGTTTGGGACCAAGCATTCCCGACCGCCATTCCTTAGGGACTAAGCTCGCTTGTTTGTTGGGTGTGGATCCGGTTTTGATGATGAATTTCGAGTTTATGTGTCAGAGCAAAGACATGAAAGTGTGAAAAAACAACATGTAATACAAACCAGGGGTCTTTAATGGCTATGAATGGCTCTTACGTCAAAGAGAAGTACCAACCTTACACGCAGATACATTGTGACATGGCTGTGTCCTATTGCATGGTGAAGAGAAGAGAATTGAGCTCTTTCAGCTGATCAGGACTGAGTCCGTAATTTCCTTCGTTTGTAGATATCCCAGAGAAGCATTGTAATATAGAATTGTGAGATAGAACAAGTGAGGAGTTAGGTTCATAGGGATAGAGCCTGTGATTTTATTGTTCCTTAAGGGCCCGAGAGATTCTTCCAATTAAATTTCAACTTCTTTGGTTGAACATGGTAGAAATTTCCTCACTCAGCTGATCAGGACGGAGCCCGTAATTTCATTTGTCCCTTAATGCTTCAGAGAGGCCCCCTGTCAAATTTCACTTTTCCTCAGTGAGCAGGAGAGAATTTTTTAGGGGTATTACCAACTGAACCGCTACCCACACCAACAGCACCGGTGATTGACTGCACCGGAGCCCCCCTACAAATCAACTGCACCGGTCGTTTAAAATGGTTGTACTAATAGCGAAATATTGGAAATTGAGTATCGTCTCGGGCGAAAAAACAAAGTTCAGTCTTTCGACTGCCTACACCGTTGAACTTAAACCAGCCTCTAACTTTTCTTTCATTTTACTTGAAAAGTGCTTTTTTGCATTTGGAAAGCTTTCTTTTTCCACTTGCAACGTGTGAGTCGATCATGATTATGGATTCCTTCTTGTTTTACCATTCTTCGAACTTGTCAGCTATGTAGATGCGCGCTGAACACCCCCTTGTTGTAGATGCGTAGGGGTTCATCGGTGCAGAAGATAAGGAAACGTCCTTCGCTACGTGCTTAGTAAATAAGTGCAGATGGTATATTCACTTATAGCTAATGAGTCCCGACCTGTGCAGATGATCGCTACCCATTTTTTACATTCCGTTATCAGGATGCATCTTGTTCGTCTCTAAATGTTCGACACAGGCTCTCTCTCAAATTTCAGCTTCCGAGGATGAACAGAATAAAATTAGGCTCATTCAGCTGAACAGTGTCATATCATTCGTCTTTAAATACTCCAGAGAGGCTTCTAGGGAAAACAGGGCAGACTTTTGTTACACATCTGATTAGGCTGGACCCGTTATTTAATTCGTTTTTCCTTGGTCCACTGAGACACCATACTGAATTTCAGCTATCTAGGGTTTACATGAGACAATATAGTTCGACCAGCTGATCAGGTCAAAATCTGTCATTTCATTCATCTCTAGATATTCTTGTAAAATTAAAACTCTCTACGGAGAACGGGACAGAGCTCGGCTCACTCAGCTGATTGGGCTGAAACCCGTCATATCTTTTGGTCCATGATGTTCCATAGAGATTCTCTATTAAATTTCAACTTTCTAGAGTGAACAGAAGAAACTTTAGCTGAAGACTCTAACTGTCTTTAACTTCATATCAAGACGGAGTCCATAATCTCATTTGCCTTCTAAATTTTACAAAGACTCCCCCTATTAAGTATCAATGTAAAAAAAAAATTACGTAACAATATTTCGTTTCTTGATTCGATTCATACATACCATGCCTCTATACTCAAACGTTTTCAGACAGTTAGCTCATGGATAAAGCATGTTCCATGTTGAAATATCTCGTCATTACAAAATAAAAAGAAAAGATATGCGTACGGGTACCAGGACATGAATAAAGTGTAAGCTGTAGGTCAAAATGGAATGAGTTTAAAAGCAGTTAGTGTGGAGGGTGGTCTCAAAATGTTTACTTCCATATTGTCTTCAGAGGGCGTTTTCTCGCCTCCATCTTTCCCATCCACCGCCATCTCCAGAAAAAACTGTCCACCCGGAAGAGTAAAAAAAAAGACAAAAGATAGGACGTTGAGAGGAAGAGCGAGGCGATGGAATGGCACTGGAACGGCTAAGTATGAGGAAGGGGGCAGAGCAAGGAATGTGACTGGCGAAAGAGTTTTTCACCAGACGCCGGGAAAGAGGAATCTACGAGTCCAGGGGACCTGTTTACCTCGGAGGTCTTCTTTGGAATATGAACAAAACTCGTGGGTAAATATTGTTCCAAAGTAACCCCCACCCTGGGCTTTTCGCCTCTTCCTTTTCAATACCCTTTTCGCCGAAGTTCCGACCAATTACGAGCGGGTTTTTATCGACGAGGCCAAAACGTTTTCCGTCCTCCCTCTCTGAAGGGTAAATATCGTATTTCGCTGGTTGAGGATGATTTCTACGGTTGTAATCTTGTACAGATCCCTCTTGCTGAATAAGTAGTCCGGTCACTTTCATTGTTCTTTACCGCCTAGCAATAAATGGCTCCGGATGACTATAATGTTTTCAATATAATATGGTAATTGCTATGCAATTCTTAGGCCGACCCCCAATAATTTTTTATGTAACGTCCGTGACTAAATTAATGCTGATTTTCACGTACAACCGAGTAGTTGCTATAGATTGTGTCACAATTTCAGTGTTTTTCACGTACAACCCAGTCGTTGTTAAGGGAATGAAACTTCCGCAGTTTTCATCGCACAAAAATCGTTCGCCACTGGTTGGAAAGCGCTCGATTTATGTGATAAATGTTCACATTTCAAGCTACCAATTTCCCTCTCCTTACGTACCAGAACTAAGTTGATTCAGGCTAAGAATTGCATAGCAAATTATCCTCGTTTTCTACGCAGTAGAAAAGAGAAAAGATCAGGCGAGGCGCGAAGCGCCGAGTATATATGAGTATATATATATATATATATATATATATATATATATATATTTATATTTATATTTATATTTATTTATTTATTTATTTATTTATTTATATATTTATTTATTTATTTATTTATTTATTTATTTATTTATTTATGTGTGTGTGTGTGTGTGTGGGTGTTAGTGTTTAAGTATTACCCTATGGAATATATTTGTCTTATTTCAAAATTTATCCAAATCATACTCACAGGTATTTCAAATTGACTTTGACATTGGATTATACGATTTTTCAGAAAAAATTGGCTCTTGTTATTTCTGGCGTTTCAGAGTTGGACTTGAGGGGAGAAAATGGAAACAACGAAACATCATTTCAATCATTTAATGCTGTAAATTGATTATTTACACAGAGGTTGATTATTCCTGTATTGTATGGCTATTCAACGTAGAACACCTGTCTATATTATTATATATAAGTATATAATGTGTTTGCATAGGTGTAGACGCAAACTGAAAAGAAATACACCTAAACTTTCCTTACACGAGCTGATGATGCAGTGCCTTGAACTGTCAAAACTGCGGTGGCGTGCAATGGGCCAGATTGCATTCTCATCACGAAAAAAGTCAATTTTCGAAACTCCGCTAAAAGTGGTTTTAATGATTGAGTTTGAAGAGGAGTTTTTGGGGACGAGCCTGTGTGGAAAAGCCCTCCGGTTAAAACAAAGTGGCGAGATGAGACATAAACTGACGATATCACTGTTTTCTCACATTTTTCTTTCCATAATAAGTTTGAGTGTAGAGTCGAGTAGATGCAATCGTACAAACTCTTTGATATGACAGACTCATTCCAAGGTGAGTAAGTTAGGTATTACTATAACAAAAAATGAATTATTCATCTTTTTTTCAACGTTTTAATTACCTACATCATAGGTACAAAAAAATCGACGAAATTAATTTTTAAAAAGGTGTAATTAATAATGCACGTCATTCCACGTTTACTACCCCTCGAAAACTATATGAGTTAAACTGAAGATCTTTAGAAGAAAAACTTCGCCAAGACCCCGTGAATAAAAACCGTGAATTTAAATAGCCATATATCTCAAGATATTGACATTTAATTTTATAATTACATCTCAGTTTCTGAAAACGTCAATGAAATATAAATTAACTTTTCTCATTATATTCAGTCATAATTATTGATCCCACAGCACAAAGGAAACAAGAGAAACTTGTTCAGCTGCGACATTTTATCTTACCTCTATAAAAATTCGCCCAGTTTATAAGTGGTAACCTTATCTTGAGTTTATCTCTGAAAATTTAAATTTTAACGGCTTGGGGACAATTTCATTCGACTCAGAACACGAAAATACTTCAGGAATGGTTACAAACCCAGATTAAGCGTTGAGTTTTTGCGTGCTACTATACTACGTAACGCACAGACTATTATTCATGTGACGTGAAGGCAATGAAAGTTATAGGGGCTATCTGGAAGCTACCCCGCACAATACCTGAAAATTTCATCAAAATCGTTCCTTTAGACTTAGAGTTTTGCCTGTGTTAATCGATATTAGTATCTAGTATGCGCAATGATTATTACTCTACCAATCGCTATATAATCTATAGGGCATTTTTCTCAGACATATATCCCTACCCAGTTTGAACGAAATCGGACCAGCAGATGATGAGGAATTAATGCTATAAGAAATAAGAAATGCGCATAGGCTACTTTTAATTCGACGGCATTGAAAATTATAGGGGACCGTCTAAGAGCTAACCCACATTGTCCCTGAAATTTCATCGGAATCGGACTGAAACTTGTATAGTTTTTGGCGTGACAAAGATTTACCACAAACAGACAGAGATACAGTTATCAGAGAGACAGACAGACAAGTTACCGAAATTGATCAGCAAAAACGCAAAAAGCAAGTGGAAATTTAGAATTTGGAGGATAAAAACTTTTTCGACTTCATTCTCTAACACAAAGCTTCAGTCACCTTCGGTTGTGAGGAACCAAAAAATGTTTGTTGGCTAACGTTTCATGATGCGTCCAATAAAAAAATCTAAAAAAAAAAAAAAAAAAAAAAAAAAAAAAAAAAAAAAAAAAAAAAAAAAAAAAAAAAAAAAAAAAAAAAAAAAAAAACCGTAAGCACGCCGTCCACCGTCCGCCATCCAGAGCTTTTCTTCTAAACTTACCTACTAGGCCAAACTAAAAGAAACTTGGGTTAAAAATCACATTTGGGGTCTAGATGATCCTACAAGCTCGGCATGAATTATTATAAACCCTAAAGGACAATATTGAAGGAATAAACATTCAAAAATTAATATCATGAAAACATTAGAAGTAAAAATAATGAATTTCTTTTATTCAACGATAAATATAATTCCAAAAATCGATTGAAACCATGCGCAACGCAGTACGTTGAGCGGTTCGCATTCTGTAAGAGCAAGAACTTCGACAAAACACCTTTGGATTTCTAAGCGCGAGACCATAGAGAAATAATGCACTGCTAGCAAAACAATTGATTGGCCAATCATTTTCTGAATTCCATAAATTTGATCGATAGATAGTGAGAATATCAGCGGATTTGTAAATATCAGCAGATATAATTCTAATGGAATATCAATTGGTAGAGCTCCAATGGAATCTATTCTAACTTTGCGAAATCGAATTAATTAACTATTACCTGTGCGAATGTACCTATCAGTGAAGCATTGGTAGATACTATTTCATCACATAAAATTGCTTCCGAGTAAACTATAGGTAGCGGAAGCATTGTTTCCACTTTAAAGGGATGAAGAAGGTTTAGTCTCTGAAAAACACGATTGTTGTTTTATATAGTAGTGAAATTTCCACTGGCTTTATACATTTTAGACCATCCTGAACAACTTCGTTCAGTGACCATTTGTGTGTGTGTGTGAGTGTGTGTGTGTGTGTTTGTGTGTGTTTACTGGGGTAGGGTAACTGTTGGTGTTTTTATCTCTTCGGAGCTCCTTCATATCCCTACCCAAGTCCCTACCCAAGTCCTACGTCCCCGTCGTGCGACCCGGGCACCCTCTGGGTGAACAGATGGTGGCAAAATGACCCGCTGGCGATTAGGGGGGGAGGCTCGTGTCAACGGGTCTCCCGTCCCTTTTAATTGTATCTCCCGTTATGGACTTAAATACACGCCTCATAACCCCCGCCGGCCCATCGGCACGAGAGGTTCCAGGGGAGGCGCTCGGGGGAGCCCTAGGCAGGGGCGTCGGTATTCCTCTCCCTCTTCTTCATCGTCTTCTTCCTATCCTTCTACCTCTTCTAATGCCCCTGGAGATGTCCACCAGTGTGCCCACTGTGAGATAGCCTTCAGTTCCAAGCGTGGCCTTTGTGCCCACGTCTGGCAGATGCATCCTGTACAGGCCTATGCTGCAATCGATATAGAGCGAGAGAGGCCCAGGTATGGTTCTGAGGATTTGCGGCAAATGGCAGCAGAAGAGGCAGAGGCTGTGCGTAATGGGGTATGCAATATTAATGTATTCTTGCAAGCACATTTTTCCATGCGCACGCTTTCTGCCATCCAATCTCTTCGCCTAAGTCCCCGCTATAAGCAGCTTGTCCAGGATGCTATCCTGGGAAATAGCGGTGGGCCTCCCCGCATTTTGGACCGGTGTGGGACAACAGCCCGCCGTTCAGCTATCCTCAACTGGGACCACCGGTCTTCTTAAGGATTTGAAGACTGAAGTATTGAGGCACAGGGAGCAGGTAGGCCGCATTGAAGGTTACTAGAGCGCCTACCTGCAGGAACTGGCGGGGCGGGCTGTTGAGAGGCCTGTTGGCTTGGAAGACAAGGTCGGAGCTTATGTACAAAAGATCATTCCACAGGTTGGGGATGCGACCATGGCGGGGCATTAGGGAGGACATCCTCTTGTGTTCGTGCCTCGTGGAGGTAGCAAAGCAGCTTAGCAAGAAGGGAGGTGGGAATACCAGCGGGTCTAGTGGTTATGGAGGAAGCATCTGGTTAGAGTAGCTGCGGAGGTACTCGTGGGAGCTCGCGATGAACAAATTTTTGCCCCCACTCCAGGAGTTGGTGGAATTTTGGGAGCCACTCTTGAGTGCTCAAAAAACCACCCTGGTGTGCGGGTGGTACCCCCAGCTTCCAACAGGAATTCCTCACGCGGCATTATGTGCACACCGGTGTTTCATGACGAGGCACATAAGTGCCGTGTCAAAAACTCCACGTCTGCTGGACCTGATGGTATTTCTGCCCAATGCTGGAATAAAACCCCAAAACGTGTCAAGCTGCTCATCCTCAACCTGCTACTTCTATCGGGAAGGCCCCTGAAAGCGTTGACTTGTGCCCAAACCATCTTCATACCAAAGAAAGGAGGAAGTGGGCCTGGAGGCTACTGTCCGATTTCAATATCATCGTTAGTTCTCCCTTCCAAGTGGCTGGTGTCATAGGTGAGGTCCAGTGAGAATTTGGGCCAGCGGATGGCACAGCGAAGAAACTTACAGTTCTTCAAACTGTCATTTCGCTGGCCCACATCAAGGAACGTCAGCTCCATCTTGCGCTTCGTGGTGTCGGGGTACCTGCTTTCTTAATTGAGTATGTTGCTTGTCTGTACCATGAAGGTGTGACGGTCCTTGAGGCAGGAGGCGAGATGTCGGGGGATGTTGTCATTGGGCGTTGGGTATGCCAGGGGGATTTTCTGTCGCCACTCCTGTTCAACCTGGTCGTGGGTACAGCCTTGGGTAAGCTGCCAGGTGAAATAGGGTTTAATCTCGCCCCTGGGGTGTGAGTAGGTGCATTGGCGTTTGCTAATGATGTCGTCCTACTCGCCGAAACCCGCGAGGGTTTGCAGATCGCCCTCAACGCCTTTGCTGAGCAGCTAGCCAGGTGTGGTCTAGTGTTCAACCCTTCTAAGTGTGGGTCGGTCCTTGGTCTCGTCGGGCCGCCAACATAAGGTGAAGGTGGTGGGTGAGGAGTGCCTTATCTTAGGACAAACACCTGGTGTTGGAAGTCTGGCGGTACCTTTGTGTCGATTTCATTGCCTTCAGTTTCCTAATTCGTTTCTCAACCAACTCATGATACTGAACCTGAAATTAAGCATCTTTTTCGAGATCTGGAATACTTCCACAAATTATGGAGGGACTCAGATCAGCTTCGGAACCTCTGAAGCGAATTTCTTTCCTATTTGACTCAAGGTGCTGTTATTTAGATGAAGCTCTATTGGGACACCTCAGAAACATTTACGAGGTACGGAGGCGCACTGATTAGCTGAGGGGCATCTAAGCTCACATTTTTCTCTTGCCTATCGACCTTTTTCCTTTTTCTACATTTGCTGTATAGCGTAAAATTGCTGGGGCCTGGAACTGCAATGGTGTGAAACCTTTCGGGAGGAACGATGCGTACAGGAATAATAAACCTTTGTGTAATAATTTGCGATGTGTTTGGATTCTTCGCATCTTGAAACGTAAACCAAGAAATTTTAAGGGGGGGGTTCTTGGTCGATTACAAAGGTTCATCATTGAAAATGATAAACTATAAGTTGTCCTTTTACTGCTCGATATCGCTAAAGTTTTCGATGCAATCCACAGGGAAACGCCTCTGTCATGATTGGATGTTGAAGGGATAGTGGGCCTCAGCTTACAATGGCTTTAAAGTTATTCATCTAACCGTAAACAGCTCATAGCACTTGGAAATTTTAGTGGTAGGTAGTGAGTATACTAATGAATTTGGAGTAATTCAGGGGAGTTCCAAGCAGCTACTGTTCTTCATGTTATTCATCAGTCATGAGTTTTAAATAGACTTACCCAACACAAGATTTATCAATTTGTGGATGCCAATGCGGTATTAATCGAAGGATCGTCGTGGGAAGAGGTTTTTTTTATATGGTGAATAGGGAGTTAGTTGATATAAAAAAAAAATCCTGAATGTGACTCGCTATTGAGCAGCATCTATGCGTAAAATGTATTCATTTATAAATTCTTGGGAAGTAGAAATTCTCCTCTCTCTGAAGGAGGTCAGCATTGATAATTATGTTTCTCAATATGCCTCATAAAATTGGAAATTATAAAACATGACAAGATGGCATTTGTCTACAAACGAGCCAAGCCTACCGTTAGGCTACTAGAAAACCGCAACCAGTGTTCAAAAAATCTGTGTAGTGCACCTCAAATTGTGTATCTATGCTGTTCATATATTATGTAAGTAAATGATTTTCTGATTATAATTCTAATCTAATACCGAGCACACCGACTTTGATCGGTGCGTGGATGTAGGCACTTTGAACAATTTTGGTTTCGTGTCTGTCTGTGCCAACTCCTCATCTTACTGAACTATACCTGGTTTAGGCCGACTTTGATAAAACTC
The DNA here is from genome assembly GCA_030762985.1 of Adelphocoris suturalis. Taxonomy (NCBI): domain Eukaryota; kingdom Metazoa; phylum Arthropoda; class Insecta; order Hemiptera; family Miridae; genus Adelphocoris; species Adelphocoris suturalis. Next base: position 44,536,536 of record CM061040.1, on the reverse strand, counting down.
TCAGACTTCTAGATAGTAATATAAGGTCCATATTTACAGTGTGGACCTGTGCTAATATGTATAACTACGTGAATTCTTTATCACGTACACCGATTTCTTATGATCTATAGGCCCGATTCTTTTCAAACTCGGTGAAAAGCTTGATTGTGTTTGAGGGTAACGCCTATTTAATGTTGTAGCAATTGGTCGTGCAATAGTTTTGCTCGAGCGCACGATAAAGTTGGTTGATAAAAACGACACTCCAAGACTGACAGACTGATTTGGATGGAATCTTCGACGATTGTGCGAGTTGGCTCCTAAATGGCTTCCATCACCTTCGGCCCATTAGTACCGTGGGCGCATGTGAATTTCGTATGATATCGTATAGTATAATTTAACATGATCCATTTATTCGACTCCGTTTGAACACGGAGAGTGCCTAGGTGAATATATGTTTGAGGATAGTACCCTGCGAATTTTGTTGCGATTCGTGGTACATAGTAACAGACACATACGGATAGGTATCCGAAATTAGTTAAATACGTGACTGCGAGACTAATAGAGCGATTTCGATGAATTGATAAGGGTTAGTGTCAGTTATCTCTTACTTGGTCCCCTATATAACTTGGTGGGATATTTATACTTTGGATTAATAGCTTTTAAATTTATGGTGTGAACATGCATTGTAACCCTATTTTTCCTATGAGCATGTACTCGTAGGTATACGCACAAATAACATTTTATTTTCCATTTTGTGTTCAATCATTTTGAATAACTTTGATCTTCAATGAATTCCGTACTTCCGAGTTACTATTAGATAGAAAGCTATTTCGTATTTTCACCTTAAGAGACTTTTTTCATTTCAATTCAATACTTATCTCCAATTCATAATGTGGTTATGATTACGTGAGTCAATTGGTAAAACATCAAACTTATTAAACTAATGAAACTTTTACAACTTCTACATCAAGGTCCATTTTAATTTACGGATTGTTCGGGGTTCCCCCATTCTCAAACAATGTGCGATAAACCATTGAACAAGTGATTCCGCACTGGATATACGGGAATTCATAGTGGGTGGAAGTGGGAAACTGGTGAATACACAATAGAGGCTGGCGAGAGGGATAATCTTATATTATTAATCCGGGCTCTACCCTCACTACGCGCAGAGCCGAATGTATATTTGGGGTAATCCCATCTCCCTTTCATGAGTTCCCAGGCCTCCGAGTTACCCTTGGCTCGAAGCTCTGTTTAATTACATGTGATCCCTCATTATTTCGAAACGACCAGATTAATTACCTGTCGAACCCCGAATGTAATTTCCCGTTTCGGGTGATCTTTGGTGGGTCGTATTGTTTATTTTTGATTCGACAGTCTCAACAACCACTGAGGTCTACAAATTGAAAACACCATTATCGTTGGTAGTCCTGGTCATTCTGGTCGTTGGACCAGAAATTTAATCACAACTCTCGCTGACGGTGATTTCTAGCCGTTGATGATGTACAAGTTATCATCCACTTAATTCACGGTACCTATAGTTGTTTTGTGAGTGGTATTATATGTATTTGTGAATGAATTTGTAGATTATAAATATTGAAATAAGTTTTATATATATGTATATATATATATATATATACATATATGTATATATATATATATATATACATATATATATATATATAATTTATTTATACTACATTTTTTCATTAATTTGTACCAACAATGTCAGTCCGCATCACACAGTAGATTATCTAGGTAATGTACAGTTCCGATCAGGTGTTGCGATGCGCAGGTGGATATGGTACAATTATAAAATAAATTATTTTCCTCTCTGATCCATAGAATCCTAGAAGCGCCTGTGAAGGGGATTGTATTGCTAAGCTGATCCAAATGCCATGTGAGTTTCACTTTGAAAATGCAAAATTTGATTTTGAAGACCACCTCACAATCCCCTCTCTAGCACACAAAAGTAATATCACTTTCTTCTGGCATCGGTACTTGGAAATCCAAATATTCATAATTAACAAAGGTATCTAATGGGAACCTTCATTGATCTGGAAAAGCACAACAAAATTGTATATTTGCTCACTTTTGAAACCAATATTCTTCCCACGAAATTCAATTACATGGCGTTAATAATGAATATCGATGAATATTTGCAGTTTTGAGTGACAGTGGGGTCCGTGCCTTTCCCACCGAACTTTTAATGAATCTGTCAAAACCGTTTAGCTCCATTAGAAGGATTGTTTACACCGTACTCTTGCTCGCTCGACAAGGCAAACTTTTGAACGGTATTCACTCTTGGCGAACAACCGTCTCCTCTCCATCCAATGATAAAGTCGGATCAGAAAGGGCTTGCATTTATCTACGCCACTATCACAGGTACAAAACGTATTATTAATTGTTTTCGATCTTCAAATTTTAATTATCAAATGACTCCACTGGATATTATTATTGAGTTTAAATATAGGTACCGTGTTTTTCGACCTCCCATCGCATATTTATCGGAATTTTGTAAAATACATGAGCGTAGGATAATATTTTTCCGTCAGAGGCCACCCGAAAACATCAAACGAATGCTAGATCAAAACGCTACTAACGATTATTCAAAGGATTATCATCTTTGTATTAGTAAGCCCTTCTACATCGATCGCAAGTCGATAGACACATATTGAAAGGAGTTTATAGTTGCAAAAAAACTATATACCTATACTATGATTTGCTTGCAGTGAAGAAAAAAGCTTCTTTTTTCTACTAGGAATCGAACACCGGTCTTTCGCGAAAACAGTGGTCTAGATGACAAAAGCTGATATTGATGAAAGTGAAATTCATTGAGGAAGGTTGTTTATTTCTACGACAGTAAAGAGTTAAGTTAGTATATTTCCACATAAAGTAAGTATTTTTTCAAGTATATTTCCACGACAATAAAGAGTTAAGTATAATTTGGTGGTTGTTCGTTATTCGGTGCGGATAATGACGTAACTTTAGAATACAATAAATATTATACCTCTTAACTTTCGTGGACATTTACCACGTTCTGCAATAACATTCGTTTGCTTATTCAAAATGTGTTTCCACATCGCTGTCCCAAGTGATTAAGTTCGTAACCACTGAGCAATTTAAGCGTTGGGTAAAAAACGAAATATTCTAATGTGGGCCTTCAATCATGTCTTTCCACAAGGAGGAAACAAGGAAACAACAAACGAATTAACGTACATCGATCCGGATGGAATTACTCTTATTCTAGATGTTTTTCGAATTAAATGTGTATATATATATATATATATATATATATATATATATATATATATATATATATATATATAGAGAGAGAGAGAGAGAGAGAGAGAATATGAACTGACTGTGATATCAGATGATATCAGGGAGTATGTTTTATAATTGATAACAACCATTCAGGAAAAGACAAAGCACTGGTTTATCAGCAAATTCTAACGGGTTTGGATGTTTTGCACTGACTGGTTGGCTTGCTTGAGACGCCTCAGCGTGTAACAGGGTAACAATACCCTTTTTCTGGAACTAACCAGGGGTCCTAGCCTAAATATAGCTCGAATGGAAGCGTATTGTGAACGCCACTGCAAGATTTTATTAAGAAATATTTAATAATGTGAGTTATTAGATAATGCGACTAATGTGCTGGCACCGTTCTCCGATATGTCGAGGCTCAAGAGCAGTCGAGTCCCATTGATAGGAAACCCAAGGGGGGTGTGATGTTCCTGTTTGAGAGAATTTTAAGAAAACCTGATGGCGAGGATCTCCATTCACATTTACCATAGAGAAAAACTTGATCGAAGGTATCCTGAATAACAAAATACCAGGGAAGGAGATCAAAGTATTCTGATGAGTCAAGATAGGATATCCAAAGGAAAGTGAAAAAACTCTACGCCTAACAGTTATGATTTTGTAAAATAGAATCAGTTTACAGATAAGACGCAAAGCAAAAGCAAGCTCAAAGAAAAATTATCTTAGTTTGGTAATAGAAATTATTGCATAGGTGGAGGGAATATTTGAATACCCGGCCGGAAGTACAATAGAAGTACAAAGGCTTGATGATATTCTCAAATATGAAATAAAGATCATCCGTGAAGTTAGGTATAAGATATGAACAGAGCTATGGAAAATAACTGAAATATAAATCAATGAAAGTCCAATAGAAATGTGCAAACGATTCAAAATTTGGAAACTATGAAAAACCATGTATCCACTCCTGTGTAGGTGAATGGAGCACTGAAAGTGACCCTTTCTGAGGGGAGGTCAGGCATGCATGGCAGCTTGTACGGACCATGGATTGTGAAAAATAAGCAGTCGGTGGGGGGGGGGGGGTTGATAATACGTAATAAATACGTAACACAGAAAAGTAGTTGATAATACGTAATAAATACGTAACACAGAAAAGTCGTTAGAAAACTATGTGGTTGTTAATGAAACATGGAAATAATCACGAAAACCCAGGATATTGTTTTTGTTTAGTTTTGGTTTTGCTCGGTTGATTGGTTTTGTTTTGTGTTTGCTCTGCATGAACGTCAGAATCAAGAATAGTCGAAAGAAATAAAATGTAATTTACGACAAAATACTAAGGAATACAGTGGCTGCTCAGCCCTGAAATTTGCCAGTTCATACCAGGTTTTGTTGTGGTTTGTCTGCTCAAACCTTTCATGGCAACTCAGCCCTGAAAACATGCCTGGTCAAGCCCATTTGGTTATTTGTTTTGGTTTGTCTGCTCAGACCATCTTAAGGAAACAATTGCTGTATCAATTTTGAAAACTTAGTACAGAAAATTCAATTAAAATTAATCATTTCAATTATATCAATTAATTACATCTGGACCACAAATAAATGAAGCACCGGTTTTATAATTAGTATCAACCATTTAAGAAGGACAAACGACTGAGTTCACGGGTTTAGATGTTTTGCAATGACTGGTAGGGTTGTTTGGGCTTGCTATCAACCTTCATAATTTTTCCTTACTTTGACTGAAAATGATTTAAAAATTACTACATCACCAACATCATCTTTGACCGGTGTATGATTTTTTACCAAGTTTCATAGCTTTAGTAGTTTCAGAAAAAAGTTCCACAGAGTACGGTGAATGGAATGATTTATTTTTTATGTTTAGAATCTACGTATTTTAAAACGTGAATCAACATATTTGATAGAGGGTTAACATTTTTGTTGGTAATTTTGGCAAAAACGCGACTGTTTCAAGAAAGAGAGCGTACTAGTTTTCCACAATACAATACGACTATCCTGAAAATTTGGTCTTTCTTGGGGAAAATAGTGATCAATTTGAAACAAATTTGGATTTAAAATAAAATACCTACGTGATTTGAAGAAAAAAATCAAATTATGAAGATGATGATGCGTCGAGTAGCATTTTACCCCGTTTCGGATGCGATTCCACCCAATTTTTGTAAACATAAACCAAGCAGAGCATCAAAGTTAATATTATAATCCAAGCCATTGGATTCGGAACGTAAGGCCTCACCGGATTGTGTTATAATCTTTAGGGTTACGAAACTTTCAACATCGTTTACGTCTATCTTAACTGGAAGTTAAGTTGAAATGGAAAAGACGATTTCTGGTGGGAGGCCGAAACTGGAAGGAGAGGATTCAAATGTACCGCTGGTGTGCCAGGTAAGGACGTTAATACACTTTGCGCTCATAGTCTTATCATGAGGCCACGGTAGATTAGCCACATGCCCAACGGGAAACACCACCTGGGAATCTGTTTCCTATAAAGCACCACGCCAAGTGCTATCTGGCAAGCGCTGGCGTTGTTCCTTGTTTAGTGGCCCGAGCTCCGCTGATCCATTTCATCCTTCCGGTTCCAAACGCCCGCCCCGGGGGAAAGTATATTTACCCAACTGCGTCGCACCCAGTTTTATTTATTTTGTTTCGTGTCTCTATTGTGTATTTGCTACGCCCAGTCTTTTTCATCGGCTGTCGGTACATTAAGGTTTTTTTGGTATCATTCACGCTTCACCGTAGGGTAAAACATGAAGAGCTTCAGCTCAGCTCCGGTTCTATATACTCGTAGATCAAAATATGATTCGCAAAAATAAGGCTTCAGATTAATTTAGACGTAATGAAAATTAAAGACATTCGCAATTCCTCCGCTCTCATTCATAGATATACCAAAAGGACGTTTGACCTCAAACTTCCTGGGGATGGCTACTAATTCATTGAATTCCCTACTTCTTGAATATGACACTGTTCCATTCGTTGATAGACTTTTCAGGGGCCTCGGAGTATGGCTTGAGGTACTACTCAAGTTGAAGCGCCATAGCAAGTTTTCACGCTATAAGGGGCTTATTCGTAATTACAACAGGACTTTTAGAAGTACCATTGGCATATTACTGAGCCCAATTTAAATCCCAGCTCGAAAAAAAATCTAAAAATCCAATTTGTATAAAAGGTATATGATTTTGATTTTTTCCGGAATTCTGCCGGTTTCGCTTTCCGTTTTGCGAGTTTTAAATCGTCGTTACCTTTTGTTGTTCACTTATATTTCAGGTGTTGTTAAAAGATTAAACTTTTACTCAGCTTAACTATTAGTATTGGTGTATTTATTCGAGGTAATACATGTACCTGTAGAGGGAACGTTTAATTTTCCCTTCTACATTTGGATAATAAGTTGATCGTTAATAGTATAATTAGGCTATGTATTTAGGAGAATTAATAGTGAATTGTTGTAGATGGCACCTAACAATGTAACTTCAATCATCGAGCGGCATCAACACTCTGGACGTGTCTGTGGCCTTAGCGACAACAATTTAACTATTGATACGCAACACGAGTAAATTTCATAATTTTAAACATTTGTTGGGTGACTTGTTTGGTGTTTAATGAACGAAATTGAAATAGAAACGCAGATCATTGGTCTACGATTATTAAACCCCGCATATAACTCTACTATACAAAATTTAGAGGGGGTCGTGCATCTGGCCGGAGCTTGTTGTTTTCTTGCGTTATTTGATGTGGTGAATCCGAGTCATCTTGATTACAGAACCAATTAAGGATGTGAAGCCTCGATTATGCCAAGTACCGCCCTATCAGCCTGCTTCCACTATTTGCAAAAGTGTTAGAGAAGCTCGTGTATTCTTCTTCAGTATCGAGGATGAATTCCAAGAAATAAAATCTTTATGCCACATTAAAGTACAGTCACAGCACTCCAGGATGTGAAGCAATGTATCAAAGCTGTAGGAGTTATCAAGGAGAAGGTATACAGTGGCTAGAATTTCGTCTGATGTGAAATTCTTCAGAAATTATTTTTATAATACTCATAGGTTCTGCTAATAGCTCCAATACGTAGAGGTAAGATTCCTGAGAAAAGAAGTTAGATATTTCGGTACACGGACGTGGGTCATGTATACGACTAATGTAGGACGACGAATGTATAAACGCCTCTAGCTCTATACCTGAACGACCCGTGTAAGCCTTGCCGTGTAACAACTCTTCATACCTTTCAGCACTCCACATTTTGCTTCCGAGACTGCAAGGCAGCGGAAGCTTTGTTTTCACTTTCGAAATGAAAAAAATCTTTTTGCTCCAAAATCAAAATTTCCACTCGCATTTTGCGTTTCAGAGCCTCCTGAACACGGACAGAGCCTTCCGTGTCTGTCCGTCCACATTTCCTTGAAACAGCCATAACTTCCACAATTTTGATCCGATTTCAACCAAATTTTCAGGGATCGTGTGGGTTAAGCTCTAGATGGTCCCCCTATCAACTTCATCATGATCGAATCAACGAATCAACGGTAGCTTCTGCGCAGGCGCTAACGTGAATTCCTTGTGACGGTCATAACTCGGTCAATGTTGAACGGATTTCGGTCAGATTTTCAGGGATGATGTGGGTAAGGTCCCTTGAGGTCCCATAAGACAATCATCATAATTGCATTAGCGGTACGCTCTGCGCATGCGTGAACGAAATATTCTTGTTACGGTAGTTGCAACAGCCGTAATTTGGACAATTTTGATGCAATTTTCTTCAAATTTTTAGGGATCGTGCGGGTATAGCTCTACATGGTCCCCTATCAGTTCCGTCATGATCGAATCAACGGTAGCCTCTGCGCAGGCGCAAACAAAATTTTCTTGTATCGGTCATAACTCAGGCAATTGTGAACGGATTTTGGTCAGATTTTCAGGGATGATGCGGGCAAGGATGTTTTAATCATGAATTTAGATCCAAATACGAGTATTAATGAAATCCTGTAAATCAATTAAAAACTCCTTCAGTTTTGATCCGATTTAGACGAAATTTTCAGGGAACATGCGGACTACATCCTGGATGGTCCCATATCAAAATCAAAATTTTCCTTATTAATTCCATTTATTATATGTACCATTCAGCTTCCAATTTCCCACCTTATTAATTCCCTGATGCCAGAACCGGTCGTTTCTAGTTTTCTGGAATTTAATGGTGACGTACTGTGAAGGTCACGAGGAAGCTCATGTGCCATTTCCTTGGCAGTGTATTTATTATGGTGTTCAGAAGCCTTCTGACATCTTCCCCTGAAGAGATTCCTTTCTCTCTCTGGAGGACAGTACTACAGAGGAAGAAAATTCTCTCCGAATCTCGTATTCCCTCGGCTAGCCCTTTCACTTCATCAGCAAGGAGTGACACGCCGACCGCTCCCTAAGGTAACTCGTACTGCTTTCCTTGCAGACGCATGGCTCTCTGCTACAGCATGTCCCATCTTAATGTGGTCCAGACTCCTGGAGAATTTAACATCCCGTCCCCGAAGCCTCTTATGAAATAGTTCTGAATAGGATCAGCATTTGGTATTGATATTATACTTTGAGTACCACGGTTGGTATTCAGGTTCGCAATATTTGGATGTCTGGAGCGTATATGTAGAGGGAGTTCTCTTCTTGTAAAGCCTCTAGAACAATGGGGACATTGGGTTGCATTGTCTCTTTGACTATTCACCAAGGTATCAACCATGCTACTGAGCTACATAATTACGTTGCTCCAACGATATCACAACAATAACAATAATTAAGTTAACATTTTTGGAATGAGTGAATGAGACAGAATTTGGCACTCAACTTCGAAGTAGGAATTTGAAGAAGTATGACTGGTAGTGTGAACCTGTCTGGTACGTTTTCCATCGGTTTTTGGTTTAAAAAAAAAAAAAAAAAAAAAAAAAAAAAAAACGCGATCTAACGCTTCGAAAATCGATTTTCTTGCGGAAATTCACACAATACATCACCATCCGTTCCGGGATTAGAAAATTCATAAATTTACTTCATGGGATCTTGCAGTCTGGGGAAAATTTATCTATCCTATGTGCGTCACGGGGTTCTGTATTCGGCCCCACACTCCTTACAGTATCCTACGGGGAGAACGTTCCTAGATGTCTTCCTAACTTTTACGTTACGGGATCCTGCAGTACCTTAGAAATTATATTAGAAAAAAGATGGGTAACGAACGCCTTTCTCATTTGACCATGATGTCTTTAAAAGCAAACAGAAAAGTCTTACTATAAACATTTTATGATCAAATAAATACCTAAAAACTGAACTTTTGTTGTTGTATTGAGATCAAGATTTATCATGATTGTAAAAAATTGTTTTGACTGTCACCTAAAATCCTTATTATGTACCTACCTATTAAATATTTTTGCCTTATTAAAGATGGTATTTCATCATGTTTGTAAAACATTTCTTCTCCTGTGACTTAAAATTCGTATTTCAAGATTTATTGAAATGGGAAGAGAGCCGATGGGCGAGGGGGGGGGGGATCTGGACCCTCCCCAAGGCGAAATCCTGGCTACGTGCCTGACAGTGGCTATCTCTATTGATGATGAGCCCGCCATTCTTGAAAACCTAACAGACGTGGGATGCCCTCGAAATCTCTTTGAAATTCCTGGTGGATGTAACAACCTCATTTGCTGTTTTGAGAAGGGAGCAAGAAGTGGTGTATCCTAAGTGATACTGCTCAAGTTCAGAAATTCTGGTTACCCTTTACAACTCATTTCTTGGTTGGCTTTTTGAAGGTGGGATTGGGATTTAGCTACTGATATTTACGTGTGCTTGAATTCGAATATGAGCGAGAAAATCGGGAAAATAAACTCTGTCAGTACGAACTAAATCACTCGCGACGAAGTTATGGGAACCCATTTCAATAAAAAGCGGAAATCATTAAGACCGTTGTCTAATGTCCACGAATATAAAGAGTTACACTGTTAGACCGATTTCGACGGTTAGATCACCGTCAGTAACAACAAGCAGAGTTCAGTTATTGTTTGTGTCTGATTATGACCTGACCGTCGAAATCGATCTAACATTCTAACTCTTTATTTTCGTGGAACTTCTTCTTCAACTACCGTTTTTAGGATATCCATCTGAAGCTATGTCTTATTATAGGCTGACATCGTTAACTAGAGGGATACCCATTGGAATTGATCCATCATGAGAAAAAAATAATAAAAACGTACAAATCCGTTTCAGATCGTTCTAAGACCAAGCCCTTGGAGAAATCATAAGTGTATGTCTGTTTGTGTGTATTTATATGTGTCTGTATGTGTGTCTGTGTTGAGTCACAGACAAATTTTTTCAACATTGCCCAGCCTACAATTCTCAACCGATTTTCGAGGTTTTTTCTTGGTTCGATCCAACTTTTGTATAATTGTGCAAGTAATCCCGGAAATTTGGAATCCCATGATGGGAGAGAAGAATGAAAGGGGTGAACCCGAGAAACGTGTTTTTTTTTTTTTTTTTTTTCTGACAAATTTTGTCTTCGCCACTAAGGCAACAATTCTCAACCGATTTTTGTGATTTCTATTTGGTCCGTTCTCAATTTTAGTCGAGTTGTGCAACAAACCTTCGAATTTGCTGTCAAGGTGGTGGTGGGGGGGATGATTACCGATTCTATTAAGCACTACCAAGCTGCAAAATGAGGCCGATTTTCGTGATTCTTATTTTGTTCCTTCAGGAGTTCAGTTGATGGTAAAGAACTTGCATACTGATCTGAATCAACCATTTCCTCTCAGGTGTCAGAACGGGCTTCGGGGGGCATTGTGTCCCGTGACTACCACTGTTATCTTGCTGAGCAGGTGACTGCGTTAGTTAACATAATGAGGCGTAATACAGTAGTCAACGGACAGCAAAAACCTTTCGCCATGCCAGCCGGGGGCAAACATAAGAATCGTATAACGTAGTGCACCAGTGTCCACCACGGACTCATGATGGCTGCATCCATACGTCATGATGTGGTTGCCTAGCAGATAGTAGGTGTTTTGTCATCCAGCGGCTGAAATATGGAAAGGGAGAAACGATATCATAACGCATGTGACCAGAGCAAGAAGCCAGAATTAGTTGCCAATAAGTCCAATGGGTCTGCCATAATCCTGGATGGCCACAGGAAGTCAGTGGCATCAAGGACTAGGAGCCAGCCTGGCGTGATAAAACTAACGAGTACGATAGGGAAATTCTGTACCTAACAAGCAATATCCGAGCTAAAACGAGTGGTGGCAAATGATTTCAAGGTCATGGCCAAGATCGTGTCCTGGCCTGGGGTCTGGTGCGGAAAAGTCGCACGGAGTTTTCAGAGTCTTGGCAGACGTGCTTCGTGGTATCGTAATCCGCATCCTTCGCGGACCTTAACCAGTGGTCATCTTATCGGTGCACTTCCTTTCATACCTCTGTCCCTCCCCCGCCTTCCAGAATTTCCTACATCCCACAAGGGCTGGCGTTGGGTAAACCTATGCGTCCTCCCCACATGTTAACTTAATTTTTTTCTGCTCTAATTTAGGTGCCTCTCCGCCTTTGAGGGAAGCTTTATACATAAAAAATAAAAATAAAATTACAATAATAATTATTATTTTGAAATAATGATAATAATAAATTTTATGTAAACATCTATGGATAGATACGCATTTTTGAGTCTGTTTATGTTTGGGAATGTTACTGTGTTATTCGTGAGAAGATTAATTTAAAAAAATATATAAAACAAAATTCAGTAAAAGTAAGGAGAAAATAGAAGGAGAAAGAGAGAAAAATGAAAAAAAAAAAAAGTTCCAATCGTGCAGTAGGATCGTATAAGTGAATTTTTGTAAAATGTTGTATTAAAATATGTTACGAAGTTGGAGCACTTTAGTGCGAATAAAATGATGATTACCTACCAAACTAATGAAAAAAAAAAATATTTCTAGATAATATTCTGCCGTTCAAAAGATTTTGGATTTATAGCTTATTTGCCGTTTTATCACTTTTCAGTCAAAATAAATTAAATTCAAGTACTATGCTAAGCATAATTTTGTGCGTGAATATTTTAGTGTTTTATTTCATCTTTATTGAACTTCTTTTTACTAATATTCTGCTAAATAATTTGAGTTTAATGATTTTCAGGCGTTTATAACCATTTTAGTTATTGTTTAGATGACTCCGTATAATAATATTTATGAACTACGAATGAACCGTACGAGATTTGAATGAAGACTGCACTTTTTATTAGTTACCGAATTCCTAGGTAAACAAATCATATGAAATTAACAATAATAATAATAACCAAAAGATGCTACAATTGTTTTAGAACTTTTTTTTTTTTTTTTTGGGAAGCTTAATTTTTAGGCGCAAGAACGTATATATATATATATATATATATATATATATATATATAAATGAAAAATGGTATACCTAATCTAGGAATTGCTTCTTCAAAACGGATTTTGACGGAGGAAATTTTAAAAATTTTTGATTTTATATTTTGAGCCATTGCAATAGCTTCATTTTCTACAATGAAAAATATGTATAATCATCTTGGAAAAGAGTCAAGCAATCCCTTCCTTCTTATTTTCCACAAATAGAAAGAAAGTTGAAAACTTCAAAAGAATAACAAGTAATTAGAAATGAGCCTACAGGCCAAAAAACGACTACCTTGAAGTAATACTGAATACGTTATCCCGGGGTAGTAATCTGAAAGATGAAAGGGAGTGAGCGGGGTTTCGAGTTTAGCTAACACAATACAGTTGAGGGACCGGTGGGTGGGGCTCTATAGAGGCTAGGGTTTCTTCCAGTCCCATCTTCGATCAATTGTAAGTTTTCCCACTTCCTACGGGAAAAATACCACGCAAAAATTAATCCGAGTAGGTGGTCTTGAAATCGTAACACCCTCTTTCAAGCGTTCTCCAGAGGCGGGTGTAACTCACCCCATCTTCGCACGATACACGAGGAAGATTTTGGCTTGGGTCGCACAACACACCCTGATCTATAGCTCCTTCCCCACCTCCTAGCGTTCCGAATGTGAGAATCTTTTACTAGAATGTGATTAACCCAAAACCTATATATCCTTATACCATTCCCTTTCACAGCATCTTCTTACAATATCGGATCAAGAGGAGGGGGCCGATAAATTAGGAGACAGTGGAACTCCATGGAAGGGGATGCTGGAAAACAGGACTATTCCACAGTAAGGACTTCCTCTCTAATGGATTGCACCCAAAGACTTGAGCGGAACCGCTGCCAGGAGTTGTATTCTTTATTGTGATGCAAAATTGGATTCACGTCTTCCTATTGGTCTCGTCTCATGTTTACCTATCTTGGTCTCAAAGGGCACAATACCTTTCATCCCCATCAAGAGCGTCGAAAAAGAAATATTCCCCTAGAGTGGATCTTATAAATAATTGAGTACCATAGAACTTCTGAGGAAAAACTTTCAAAGGGAAATTTATGAGTAAAACAAATACGGACTAGCAGTCAACCCGTTTGAACACAGCAACTGAAATTCAATTTGATTTTTAACGCAAATAGAACATATATACATGATACTTTCACGATTAACTTGGGTTAAGTATCGAACACTAAGGACCAGGTGTACAGTTCCCCGTTTAAACAGACCATCAGTTAATATATATATATATATATTAATTTATATATTAGACTGACAACGAAAAAAATGAAAGTTCGAATTTTTGAGGTGCTCAAAGCTCAGATGATTGCATCAGATGCTAGGAACAACTCCTGAAAATTTCAGTCCGAACCGATAACCCCTTGAGGTCTCCTAAACCCGTTTTTTGGTAATTGAATTATCGATTTTAGAACACTAGACGCTTAGGACAAAAAGACGGTTAGGACATGAAAGATCCATGCGTCTGGACACTTTTTATACTCTATTCCTATGTTTTCGGTGTCGCGGAACACGATGCCACCATTATTACAAGCGCAGAAGCTGTATTTCTTTTGATATTCAAGAAATCAGTCCAAATAAGTGATGGAAAAAAGGCATTTTTTGCCGTTTTTACCTAGTTTTGACTGGGAAAAAAATTGTTTGCGGGTCTTTCCTGCTTCGGACCTTGTTTCCTGGCTTGTTCCGAATGTAACAAGACCAATTTCGTCCTTTAATATATTGTCCTTTTGAAAATATCTGCTCAAGAGCCGAGTTAGCTGTTTTAATGGTAACCGCTCTATACTTACCAGCAGCTCCGAAATATAAATTTAACGCCCTGAAGCCCTTTTTATCCCATTATTGTATGTTTATGGGCTCATTGAACATTACGTGCTAGTAGTGGAGGCGTAGGACTCGTATTTCGGTTAATAATCAAGAGCTAGGTGTCAAAAATCGGTGAATAGGGATTTTTCTTGATGTTCAAAACATCAGTGGACAAAATTAATAGAAATAAGGGATTTTTCGCCGGTTACACCTAGTTTTGATTGGGAAAAACTATTTATGAGTGTCTCCTCTGCCTTGGTCTTTGTTCTGTGACTGATTCTGAATATGACAAGACTAAGTTTGTCACGTAATACATTTTTCTTCTCGAAATATCAGCTCAAGAGCCAAGTCGACTTATTTAATGGTAACCGTTCTATATTCAATAGTGGTACTACTACTTGCACGTAATGTTCAACGAGCTCAAAAACATAAAATAATGGGATAAAAAGGGCTTCAGGGCGTTGAATTTTGATTTCGCAGCTACTGGTAAGTATAGAGCGGTTACCACTAAAAGAGCTAACTCGGCTCTTGAGCAGATATTTCCAAAAGGACAATATATTATAGGACGAAATTGGTCTTGTTACATTCGGAACAAGCCAGGAAACAAGGTCCGAAGCAGAAAAGACCCGCAAACAATTTTTTTCCCAGTCAAAACTAGGTAAAAACGGCAAAAAATACCTTTTTTCCATCACTTATTTGGACTGATTTCTTGAATATCAAAAGAAATACAGCTTCTGCGCTTGTAATAATGGTGGCATCGTGTTCCGCGACACCGAAAACATAGGAATAGAGTATAAAAAGTGTCCAGACGCATGGATCTTTCATGTCCTAACCGTCTTTTTGTCCTAAGCGTCTAGTGTTCTAAAATCGATAATTCAATTACCAAAAAACGGGTTTAGGAGACCTCAAGGGGTTATCGGTTCGGACTGAAATTTTCAGGAGTTGTTCCTAGCATCTGATGCAATCATCTGAGCTTTGAGCACCTCAAAAATTCGAACTTTCGTTTTTTTCGTTGTCAGTCTAATATATATATATATATATATATATATATATATATATATATATATATATTTAATATATACCTTTCATTAATATATATATATATATATATATATATATATATATATATATATATATATATTTATTTATTTATTTATTTATATTTATTTATATATTTATTTATTTATCTATTTATTTATTTATTTATTTTATAACCAAATGAATTACCACATTTTCTTGGGAAAAACGGAAAAAAAGCTATAGTTCAATATCAGAAGACTACATTTGGAAGTGAAAATAGTTTAGTTATTATTTTTAAAAGATAAATCGATTGTTTATTGACAAGATAATATTTTATTATTTGATTATAGTGGTTTGATTGTTATCTAGGATAGTCCCTGGCATGAAATTACACAGTTTGTGATTGGGCATGTGGAGTTCTCCGCTAAGCTCGCTAGCCTGGGGTTGCGTGTTGAGCAGCCTTGTGCGTGTGGTGGGGTGGAGCTGGCGGAGCACATACTATTGGATTGCCCTGAGTATGCGGCATTGCGGGTGGTGCATGGGATAGAGGGAGTCCCCTTTTCTGGTCTTCTTCCCACACCTGACATGTTTGGGAGATTTTTGGCGTTTTCGTTGGAGGTTGTTCCTCTTTTGGCATATAGGTATAACCAAAAACCCTGGAGACGATGTAGAGTTGAGTAGGGATTAGCTAGTATAGATGGGTAGGTATAGGCATATTTTGTTAAAATGTAGAAAATATTTAATCCTGTATAGTTAGCTGATAGTTGTTAGGTTAATGCATGGTAGAAATTAGGTATTAATTTCCTGCCACATGATTGCTGGCTGGGAGAACTCTCAGAGGTGGTGAGGAATGCGTGGAATGAGTGGAATGCGCCCAACAACATCTTGGGGCACCACATGACATTCACTGAGGGCACTCGCCATCGTAAGATAAAGTGTTAGTACATTGTGCGGGCTTGTTTCCAGTCACAGCCTTTGGAATCCTTATGGAATCTAAACTGGTAGCGAAACGGGTACCGTTTCCCATCCTCACACACTCATAATGTTAAAGCTGTGGGATCCCTCAGGTGAGGATAAAGCGGTAGGCGAAGAGACACTTTCTCTGTGTCGGGCTAGTGACCATTCTGGCCTTAATGGAGAAGTGCTGTATGGCGTCTTCTCCAGTAAATGGTACCGCAGGCAGGGGGAGCTCCTGGCTACGGGTGCATAGACTTTGTCGAAGCACTACCTGCCTGCAGTTGAGGTTGGATTTGCGGGGGCAGTGGTTTCATCAACCCCAACGTGCAGTCAATTTTGCTGATGTGGGGTGGAGGTGCGTGGGAGTTGACTAGCGGGGTTGAGTCTCCTTCCATGGACCTGGGCATTTGGAGTTATGTGGGTTTCCATCAACTCGGGTGCCAACCTGCTTGGTTGGTAATGTGTGCTAGACTAGAACGCATGCCTCGACCCGCAGGTAAAAAGGGTACTTGGCAGTTGTCAAGGACATTGACTGTGTGTGCAGTCTCCTCTCAGGACGATCTTCCCAGCTTGTCTGGAGGGAGACCACAAGGAACGATTGCCTAAGGACTCCTAAACACGATTTCCATTCTTTTGGAAGGATATATTGGATTCTTCTGTCATAGGACAGTCACCCAGCCCCACTCGATCCATGCTAGAGGTTTGGCGGTACCTTGGAGTTGACATCATGGGTGTGACCACCATTGCTGTGGGCCGTGTAGACCTTGATGGAGCACTTGCTTGAATCATCAAGACTTCATTGAAGCCACAGCAGAAACTGTGCCTCCATTGCATGTACTTACTGCCAATGCTTACCTATAGGCTTGTATTTGGTAGGCTTACTGTCAGGGGGCTGCCACAGTTAGATCGCGAAGTTTGCTCTGCTGTGCTCTCTTGGCAAGACTTTCCACCTGTTGTCCCAAGTGCCTATATCCAATCAAGGCAGGTGGGCTTGGTATTGTCTCTCTCTCTCTCTCTCACCAGCATCCCATCTTTACACCGCCAGCGCCTGCTTGCCCTCAGGTGTTCAAGCTGGAAGGTCGCCCGCACTGCTGCTAACCTGGACTTTGTCAGGCAGCTGTTGTTGTGGTGTGACCAAGCATCACCAACAGCTCCAAAACCCAGCTCATCTGCTGAGTTTTCTGCTGCACTACATGAGCCAGTAGATGGCAAAGAACTCCGGACTGATTCGGAGTGAATTCAGGACAGTGCTCTGAATCCTCCATTTCTTCCCAGTGAGATGGGCAGTGAACGGGGTTCAGAGGGCATTGGAGCCCGTGACTACCGCCATTTTCATGCCGTTCCGGTGGCCACTTCAGTAACGTGTTCACAGAGTAGTCGTGGGACAGTGGACACCATTTGCCGTGCCGGTCGGAGTGAACATGGGAATCTGTATCATATGGTGCAGCGGTTTCCTCAAACTCACCGTGGGCCTATTCGCCGTCACGATGCGGTTGCCAAGCAGATAGCAGGTACTTTGTCATCCAGCGGATGGGCTGTTTAAAGAGAGAGACTATATTACATGCCGAGTGATCGGGGCAAGAAGCCGGATATCGTTGCCATCAAGCCCAATGGGTCTGCCATAATCCTGGATGTCCAGGTTGTCAGTGGCAGGGTGGACATGGAGCAGACCTGGCAGGCTAAAATAAATATGACAGAAATGACCTGCGGTAAGTGATTTCCGAACTAGAAGTAGTGCAACCAATAATATCAAGGTTATGTCTGCAACCCTGTCATGGCGCGGGGTGTTGTGCGTTAAAAGCACTACAGACCTCATCGAGTTGCTTAGCAGGAGTGCTCCGTGGTATCACCTCCCGGGTCCTTAGGGGTTCTTACATAAACTGGTGGTCGTTTTATAGGTGCACTTCCTTTCATACCATTCTTCCTCATCATCCTGCAACATCCCGTTTCACTAGAGCCGGGGTCGGGAAAACCTGGACGTTCTCCCCACTTGTTATTGATTTATTTGTTTATTTTCTCAAGTTAATGGTGTACCCCCTTCGCCTTTGAGGGGAGAATTGAAAAAAAAAATGTGTGTGTGCATGCGTGCTTGAGTGAGAGCGGGCCTGCATGTGTGTGTCTGTCTGTCTGTCTATCTGTCTGTCGTGTGTTCGCAAATCCTTGTAACAAGCTTAGGTATATTTCACTGTTTTTATATGATTGGGATGACATTTGCAGGTAATGTGCGGGCTGCTAGTGTGTAGACTGTAGTCCCCTATCAGTTTCATTGTTACCAACACAATATTTCACTCTGCGCATGTACAAACGTAAATTCCACCAATCATCATTTTCTCACGCCCTAGTTTTCGATCTTGCTCAAATTATGGTGATAGATGGACGATGACGATTTGATCATTCCATATCAATTACAACATAATTGTATCACTATTAGCTGCTGCGCATGCGGCAATGTGAAATCCTTGTACCAAGCTTATTTTCCACAGTTTTCATCCGATTTGAATGATATTTTCAGAGAATGTGCGGGCTAGGGTGTAGACGAACCTCGATATGTTTTCATTGTTTCTGAATAATACTTCACTATGCGACTACTTCAATAAACGTAAATAAGGTTATGCTCTATTTTCTCAAGCCTCAGTCGTCCGATCTCACTCAATTTTGAATGGTAGTTGGGGGATGACGATTTGATCATCTCACATCAATTCGAACAGGATTGTATCATTAGCAGCTACTGCGCATTCGCCCATGTGAAATCCTTTTAATGACCTCAATTTCAACTGATTTCATCCGATTTTGATGATATTGCCAGGGAATGTGAGGATCAGCTTGTAGATGGTCCCCTATCAGTTTCATTGTCAACAAATCAATACTTCTCTCTGCGCGCGCGCAAACATAAATTACGTTATACTATTTTTTTCAAAACCCTAGTCTTTCGATATCGCCTAAATTTGGATGATAGTTGGGAGAGGACCATTTTATAACCCTGTATCGATTTCAACATGATTGTATCATTAATAGTTTCTGCGCATGCGCCAATGTGAAATCTTTGTGAGGACCTTAATTTTCACAGATTTCATCCGATTTTGATGAAATTGTCTTTGAATGCACTGGTTAGATTGCAGATGGTCTCGTACCTATTTCATTGTTCTCAACTCATCAGTACATTCTGTGCAAGCGAAAACTTAGATTACATTGATTATCATTTTTCCGTTCCGTAATTGACCAATTATGACGTTTCACGCTGCTTGATTTACCTACCCTTTTCCGCTATGATATTTTTCAAGATCATGTAGCAAGGAACCACCTGCTATACTACTGTGATGCTGGAATTTATTCCTAATATATATTTTATTTTTGATATAAAGGAGTTAGGAGACAAATAGGTACACAGGATAGGTACGCAGTCTGCTGGTTCATTC
This sequence comes from Adelphocoris suturalis, assembly GCA_030762985.1. Lineage (NCBI taxonomy): Eukaryota > Metazoa > Arthropoda > Insecta > Hemiptera > Miridae > Adelphocoris > Adelphocoris suturalis. Next base: position 44,516,715 of record CM061040.1, on the reverse strand, counting down.
GAGAAAGGCAATTGTTGCTCCAGAGATTCTACGGGAGTTCTAACTAACCTTAAGAGGAATTTACGAAAGGTAGTTTTACAGTTTAAATATGAACACCACAAGGAATCTGGAGGGAGATCAGTCAAGGGTAGCAATATAGGATAATCAATAGGTATCTTGAATTACTATTTGAAATCGCATATACGTTACCTAATAGACTGATTAGTTTTTCTTACCCTCTTGTGATGATCAGCAAACAAGAGTGAGGAGGTCTCCCTTTTGTCGGGAGGCCTCTCATATACTTGCGCGCCTAATCGCGCATCCCCGAACAACACGTGGGTTGTGTCGTGACAGATTCCTCGACACATCGCTTGCTCTGTAGCGATGTCACAATCATTTAAAAATTTTCATTGGTCCATAAATTCATGATACGAAGAAGCTATGTGCCACTCCCATCTTGGCAGGCGTTGTTTTTCGCCCTTAGGGACGTACATCATTGTGGGTGGTTTTAATCGACTCTTTGGGATTATATGAAAAGCAAAAATTATTACCTACTGTTACCTCGAGAGTTTTCTAGGTCTCGTTTTTTGAATGTTTGGCCTTTTGACGAGCTTTTAGGACCGTCTAAACCCCAAATAATTTGATTTATAACACAAGATCTTAAGGCTTGGTCAAGTAATTTTGAAGAAAAGTCGTGGAGGGCGGACGGCGGGTGGACGGAATTTTTTTATTTGATTTTTGGATTCTAAGTGTCTTGAAACGTAAATCAATAAATTTTCAGTGGGTTAGAAAGAAATTTTTTGTCTCGGTTGCTTACAATGGTTCATTATTGAAAATAATAAACCAATGAATTACAGAATGGGTGTTTAATCATAATGTATGATAAATATTATAAGTCGTTAGTCTCGTTTCCTTCATCTCGTTAGTTCAATACTTCATGAGACTTGTTAAGCTCGGAATTGAAGACACGTTATGAGATGAGAGAATGGTAAGTAGAGAAGAGGGCTTGCAACAAAAATATCCCGGTAATTTCTAGCTCCTTCTACACAGCGGGCATGGGAGAAACTAAATTGGTTACTGAAAGATAATTTAACTGAACAACCCAGGAGGAATGTATGTACAGAAAACAACATGACATTGGATTAAATTTCCTCCTTCAAAGAAGTCATCGGATCAAAGCGGGTACGCTCTACGGTAATAATCACAGACAAGGAGCTTGGGACATAACGAACACCCAGCTACACTCGTCTCACATTGTTTTTCACTCGCAATGTGGAAACAAGCTCTCTGTTACAAGCAACCATGCCTATGAAACGCTACCTAACTAATTGCATTCGTCTCTAACCTCCCAAGAATTAAACACCTGCAACGCTGCTATTTGTTCCATTTACATAACACTGAATTATATTTCAAGTTAAAAAGTTATGCAGCACTTTCATTTTCTCAGATTACCTGCTTGAAACAACGAGCTATCAAAGTTCAATTCCTGATGAACATTCAAATTAAATGCACTTGGTTGTTTTTTCAGTGATTCAATATTTATGTATGTTAAAATAGAACATGCAATTTTGGAAATTTGTGTATTAGACCAAATGTAAAATAGTTCCAATAATACCAGTACCAACATGAAGAATAAAGAATTAGTAAGTTCTCAATTGAGTATCCGCTGAACTCTGAGTTTCTGGTAGATAAACTCGTAAGTAACTTGATACCTATATTGTTTCCCATACGTACTTAAAGTATAACGTATCAATTTTCGAATATTACAACCATACAAATACAAGTCTCCTGCAGCATACTTCTCCTAAGCACCTTGACGCCTTCTCATTAGGATACTTCATCACCTGTGATAATCACTTGCTTACTGACTTTCGTGCTAGGTTGATAACTGCAATACAAATTTCTACCTTACTTTTATTCATAATTCAGACAAATCTATTCGACTTTATATTCCGGCTTCATTCGAGATTTGACATTGAATTATATTACGGAGTTATGTAAATTGATATAGAATAAATCTAATACGATATTCGATTGCTTTTATTTATTTTCTCCAAATTGTAGGTATACTTACTTTTTCAACGTGAACATGGCTACAGATAACATCATAAAGGCAAAATCCCGTAACGGCATTGTTCAGTGCTAAAATCGACTATCAAGTGTAGTTTAAAAAATCGTTCTTTATAGTAAAAGAATCTTCCGTTTACGTACGACAAATACTTGCGAACATTGGAAATTTAGCTTGAAGGTTGCACTGTTTACTCACACTTTGAACCTTGATAAATGTCCGCGTTGTGGATCAACCCTTCTCAGAATCATACAATCAGTCTCCAGCTACTTATCTGCTCGTCATTTTCTTTCCCAACCCAACGCAAAGTGGGCCAAAATGCGATACTAGTGGGATAAAAGTATTTCTTGCTTATATTTTATGGGCAATTTTACGCTGTTTCCGAATGTACTCCCTGTTTCTATATTTACATTTTCCTCGAAAAAATAAAGAAAAAACACGTTTTTGACTTTTTTTTAACTAGTGTCCTACACATAAAACTCGAAACAAAACGCTCAATAAAAAAATTATAGAATTCTGCGTCGATTGACCGGAAATTTTAAATTGATTGATCCACATAAGTAAGAGTAATTATTGTGGGGCACCGGAGGAAAAACGTGTTTGTTATTTTTTTGAGAAGTTAAGATTGTGGTGCCACCTGTTAGGGTTTCAAGGAACCTTTCGAAATGTGAAGTTAAAACGTTGTTGTCTTCAGTATTCCAAGCTCTAAAATTTACCCGTTCCAGCAAAAGACAGCTGTTGTCCGACATTAAAGTTGATTTTCCCAAGATACTTTTTTTTTTAATAAGTATATACGTTTTTTCCCCTGTACCCTTCAATTGTATTTCAATTTTAGTAAGTACATGATAGGAAAGTAGCAGTTAATCTCAGGAAAAGTTAATCGGATTTTTTTGTGAAGGAATGTTGTTGAAAATCGAATTCCAAGTAGATTAACAACCAATTTGATTTACGGCTGCTTCCATTTTAAGCAGCCGAGCTGCACGCCGCTGTTTGAATTAGCAGTCGTACCTACTATACGATACTAGAACTTTTCATGGATAACACAGTCAATTCATTCAGAAAATGTCAGAACGTTGATTTCTCTTCAAAATTCACCAGCAAAATATATCTTAAATATATATACATAGAATATATATATATATATATATATATATTCAGCAAAATATATGTATATATGTAAAACTTGAGGTTGAGAATTGACCAAGCTAGTCTTTGTGAAGAGTTGTTTATTTTCCTACGACGTTTCGGTCCTGGAGCAGGACCCTATTCATGTAGATAGTTTACAGTAAATAGTTTACAATTTAGTTCTTCATAAGCAATAAAGTGATGATTGCATTGACTTTTGTTTATAGTCAACAGTCAACATTAACACTTAGAACTAGGAATTGTGCGTGACAGAAACTGAAAATTGAAGTGGATTCCACTCTCCGAATGGATAATCAAAACCATAAAAGCAGTAATATTCATCCAGCAAAGGTTAGTTTGTAAATGAAAATCATTGCAATTGATGCGCCGCATATTTTTGTTGTGGTTTTTAATAGGATTCCGGGAGAATCTGATAACTGTCGATAAGGGCAGTGTTCCAAAAATAACGATTTCGCAGGTAATACGCATTCAGTAGGTACTTGGCAAACAGCGGAAATATTATTAGGGTTGGTTTATGGAACAATCTGTCGTGTGAGTGTAACTTCATGATAAATCCTGACCCTGCTTATTGCAGATAGCGATCTGAAATGGTAATCACTCTGCCCACCCAGACGCCTAGCTGGTCCATTCCAGCTCTAATTTCCTGATATTAATGAGAAATCATGTCGCCGGTCTTTTTAATCTGTCACTTAGAAGAAATATGCCTTCAAGACCTGTCATCAATCTTTTTTCCTCTGTTACCTTAATGGATTTTTCCCCCGCGCTGCGTCTCTATCTAACGGGTCGGAACGGCGGATTTTCTTTCGCTTATCTGAAATGTAGTCCCTTCCATGGCGTCGGTATCGCCAAATGGGGAATCTGGTTTTACATAATTCACGACCGTAATTTAATTCAAATTACTCGTTAATATCGTATTCAATTTAGAATATACACGTGTACCATTCCAATAGGTCATTTGCGGTCTATTTCTATATTTTGGCGACGAATTATCCAGCAGAAAACTTGACAAGCACTCACAAGTGAGAGTTATCAACTCATTTGGCATCTCCCCATTTAAAGAAGCAATCTCCAACAATGTCCTGTAGGTGAGTGTATAGGATAAAGAGTGGCAACAAATTTTTTCTAATATTGACCAGATTATATTCTTCATCCAAAGCACGAAGATTATTTCAATGAGCTCGATGCAGTATTCTCGTTTGCTGATTTCTGGATTCATCTAAGAATTCACAAAATATTCTACAGTTTTTCACGTCTCTAGCCACATTCAAACCCACATTACACGTCAAAGATTACGGAGAACGTGATAAGAATATACTATCTTGGTGATTCTCAGTAGAAGGGAAAATTTCATGAAACTGGTACGATACCTCCATGATTTTTGTGATGGAATGAATCTGTTTTTCTTCGGTCATTCTACATCATCTAGGCTTTAGGCACATACATTCTTAACCCTTGTAAAATATGTGAAATGTCAAATTTTTCATGTTGAACATGAAATACGAGTATATCAGTCCCGTGGGTAAATCCAGTTCTGATTGAGATTAATCTACTTTGAAAACTTGGCCGGAAAATACAAACGAGAGGAAAAAATCATTTGAATCCGATTTTCGCGTACTTCCATCGATTTTTTATGTTATTACCAAGTTTTTGAAAGCATTGTTGTGTTGCTGCACAACGTTATAAACTTTGAAACGAGAAAAAACATTCAGTAACATAGGTCTATTGACCTAATAGCCCACAGTCTAGCATTTTAGGAAATACGTACTTTGTTTGGAGCCATTTTGTAGAGGCACCAATGGCAAATCAGGCTGCCGCATTATTTGGAACAGTTTTCACGCCAGTTCTCGTCCAAAGGTGATCGAGTGCAGTAAGTCAGGGAGTATTTTTATACAGGTCAGTACCATGCTTCAATGTTTCTTTGGATGTTATTTACATTAAAAATCTTATTTTTGGGTTTCTTATAGCAGTTTTTATGCTGATAACAAGGATGATTTACTTTACTTAGTTGGGTTAAGTAAATGAAAAACGGGGTAACAATGAAAAACGGAAGTTAACGAATAACGTAGTCTGATTCCACGAAAATAAAGAATTGCTTTTTTTGTAGAATTCGACAACATTTTTCTTAAACTTCCGTTTTTTATTGAAATGGGTTTCCATAACTTCGTCGCGAGTGATTTAGTTCGTATCCAGTAATTGTTTCAGAATGCTTCAAAATGGATTTCGGTGGAAGAAAAATATCTGGAAAATTTTAATTTTATAATTTTTTAAGCCGTTGCATTACAGCAGTAGCCTATTTAGGAAAGTTCGTATAAACACAAAAAATTATTTATTTATGATATAGTAAGAATATTACATTATCACGCACGCAAGGGCAGTACTAACTAGAAAACCCAATAAAAATCCGAAACGCTTGCATACGAGTCTGCAACACATTGGGGCATTTTATGTCTTTAATGCAGACTCGTATGCAAGCTCTAAAAGCCACTCAACTGATCCAGACCCTGGGCATCTCCAAGTAAATGTCCTAAAGAGGCTACATACGAAATTACAGCTTTCTAGAGTGTAAAGTATAGAAATTACCTATTAAAATGATTAAACCACCGCTTCACGAATCAAACAATTCTCGCAATATTCGGATTAACTGCTATGAATCAAATCATCTAAACACCAGCTCAATGAAATCATAAGAAATTATCAAGCAGTTGCAATCATGTTCACAATATCAATTATTGAGAATGATCACCTGTGCGTACACAATTATTCCAATAACTGTGCTTATTACTCAGCTTGTTGGCCACGCACTTCGCAGTAGTTAACATAATATGGTTGATTAAATCGAGAGCTTTCGAATGAATGGTCTACGAATTTTGTGGGATGAAAAACGACGAAGTACCATTTTCCTAGCAACGACTTGGTTGCTAAGCGGAAATCATCAGAAAACCAACCGTAACGCTTTTTCTGAACGCATTTTTTAACGCTTTATTTAAACGCTTTTTGTTAACGCTTTTTTAGCTTATGTGCCAAAGTAAAGACAAAAGAGACAAAGTCAAGACTTGAAATGTCAAAAGGTGCAGAAGTAGCTGACTGTCAACAATCCAAAGTCGCTTGGCGATTCACACTCGTGTAGACGTCGTTTTTAATTCCAACGCTCTGACCCTTTTGGAGCACAACGCGTCGTACAATGTTCCATGTGGTTGGTATTATTCGATTAATTTAACCGGTTTTCTATTTGAAAGAAAAGAAACAGTTACATTCATGCAGCAGGATCGTATGAGCAAATTTTCGTAAGTTACGTAAGCATCATATTATATTATAATGTTACATTATTTTGAAATTTGAGCACTTTGAGTAGAAGAAATTGTTCACAACCAACTTTATGAACACAAACTCTTTCTAAAGAATATTCTCTGATTGAAAAGATTCTGGTTTTGTAGCTGTTATTTGCAGTGCAATGATGAAATTTGAGTGCATGTTCAGCATAATTTTGTGCATTAATTTTTAATGTTCTAGTTCATAGTTCATGAACATCTTTAGACTAAAATTCTACTAAATAATATAAATTTAACTATTTTTAGGCTAGTTTATCATTTTTAGTTATTTTTGAGCTCATGTTTGGAAATTTGACCAATTTATCGTGATCAAAAAGTGTTTGCCAGCAATCTCATCCTTCCATTTTGGAAGCTTGATTTTTTAACCTAAAACCGGAGTTTTTTCTTGTTCGTAAGAAGAGTTAAAGTGTGGAATGACACATATATACAAGGTGTTATCACTTATGTTTATTAACCTCCTAGGGGGAGTTGTCTATTAACAACTCATCAAAAAAATAAAAATAATAAATAATATATTTTCTTAATTTTCAACAAAATGTGCCTCATAGACTTTTTTATTAGAGGCATTATTTTCGAGCTATTCACGATTTAAGATTTTTTCTGTGTTTGCAATCTTACTTCACCAAATTGGTTATAACTCCCTTCCATACTGAGTAAATACAAATTTGAGGAAAGCGTTGGAAAGAGTATTAAATTTTCCTTTGAACAGCTTTCCCAACGTCCGAAAATATGTGGAAAAATCGTCGAAACCCTTGTAAAAGTAAAAATCTTGTACTTTTTATTCCGCAGGACGGCATACAATAGTCCCATGAATTCCCATGCACGTTACGGGAAAAAAAGGAGAAAAGTATGTTTGATTGAGGAAAAAAGTGGCTATATCCATGAAATCGAGGGTTTTCGTGGAAAATTACCTTCTATAAAAATTTGAGTTTGGGCCGGTTCCTACGTATTTTTTCACGCTGAATCGAATGGCAACACTTGAAGATCTCCCTAAATTCGTTCTAACAGAGTTTCACAGTTTAACTAAGTAGTTTTACCCTCAAAAACACATCAAATTAAGCATAAATAATGAACTAATAAATTCGTGACTTAAAGTGTAAAACTCCGTTTTCCCGAGTTGCTGTTGCAAACATCAATAGTTGAATATTATCACCAGGTTCAGCATGGCACGAAAAAATAACCCAAAATCACGTAAAACATGTCACAATTGAATATCTTCAAAACAAATTTTGCACTTTTAGAACTGAATTGCGCATTTTCACAGCGGAATCCTGCCCATTGGTGCGCATTGATGAGTTATTTCTTCATGAAATTTTACGTAGAATTTAAAATCTGCAATGAAAATTGGGATTCCCATTTAAAATAATAGATGCGCAATGCGCAATTTTGTTATTTTCTAGATCCTTACAAAATCCATTAAGATTGAAAAAGCACTTCTTTTTTTTGACCTATTTTACACCCTATATAAGTATGTCCTACGATGTCAATAGTCTCTGGATGCTCTAAATAATGCGCGAGGTACATGATTCATGATAAAAATTTCCTGCTCATTATTTTCCAAAGCCACAATATTTCTGATGTTGTTTTGACTGACCGCATGATTGCTGTTGTATTAGATTTGGGAAAATGAACACCGCTATAGAAATAACGAATTATGCATAAACAGGTAGGAACTTACATAATGTCGGAATAAAACGTGACCAGCTTATCAATGTTCTCTGCGAATTCATTCAGAAGTTGGGAGTGGGGCCCCATGTGTGCCTAACTTTATCTCAGCTTCAGCGATGGGTGTAATCAATTTCGTCCTGAAGGGTATTATTATTGATGCCACGTGATATTGGCCCTGTCATCCACCTCCAATTTCCGTAATTGCCTCTGCGTGTTTTCAAATCTACCGCTTGTTTACTCTTCCCCTGCCGCCAAACAATAACGGGAAGGAAAAGGGGATGCAGTGAAAAAAGGATGAGTGGATGTTAAATGCTCCCGAATTGCTACCGATTGGTTCCTCGATTTGAAATACGATCTGTTTCTACTAGGTAGTTATTTATCACTTAAGCCACGTTGAGATTACAAGGTTCGTTCATTATCCGAAATCATTTTTCATCCGAGTATGATACGAAAATTATATGGAGTAATTTTAGAAACGAATAAATTATTTACCCACGAGCGCTGTACATACACAGGATTGTTTCAAATTCGACCATCACGTGGCACATTGCAATAGAACTCTGACAAGGGCCTAGCTCAAGAGTATCCTTTATATTACTCATGGCGGATTTACATCAGGCGTTAACTCATTCGCTAATGTGATATCCTGAAACTGCGTATTAGTACGAGATTTATGTCAAATGAAAGATTCGAAAGATCCATGTTTGGATGAAAATTTTACAGACAAATAAAGGTTGAATAATGAAAAAATTTTAACATAGTTATTTCTATTACAAAGGCCTTCGTTGGTTAACAACTGCTTTCAAGGTTATGTTGTAAAAATTAGGGCGAAACGTGTAACAGAGTTACCTCCTGTGAGGTCCATCGAGATCCCGTCAGGGCACCAGATATAGCGCTGTCAGCGTTCCGTTGATGAAACAACGGGCGCCTCGGCTGTCCTCGATCATTTTAGCAGCTGGGTTTGGCGTTGGATGGGATTCCAGGTGACTGGAAAACCAATCTAATCTGAACATGGCTCATTAAAAGCTATTAGTAGGGGTGGTATCTCTCTGACGGGATGCTGTTACTCTCCTCTACCTTTTTATGAGGATTTTGGCCCCCATTGCACCTCTGGGGGGGGGGGGGGGGACCTAGATTACTTATAAACGTCGAAATCAAAGAGATATTTTACTGGTTTCTGGCAGGCGTTTCACTCAATTTTACTTTCAATTTTATTCGCGGTAATTATATATTCAGTAGATTTGGTATTTTACTGTGTATTATTTGTACTTAGAGCTTGTGTCTGTAAAGATGGTGCTTATGGGATAGACTGAAAGAATTCTCAAACAACCCGTCTTGTCTTCAAGAAAACAGGTGATATCTGGTCATGTGTTCACCAACATGAAGGCTTGATTGATTGTGTATGTAGAAAGATAGGGATCGTGAAGGCACGAAAATTTACTCTTCCTGAAATCACTATCAATTGTGGAAGCGGCACACACTAAAAAAATTTATGATAGTAATAATAATAACTATAAAAACCAAATAATAATTTTAAAAAATTGAAAACAAACGGTTAGAAGGACGCCCAGATTTACTCGAAGAAGTTGCAGGAGAAGGAGAAGAGGAGGGTGAGAGCGATGAAAAGAAGTGCCTCCGTAAAATTTGGTGCTCGTGACGTATGTTCCAAAACTGGTATGTTCCAATACTTGATTGAACAAGAAAAGGATTCCGGAAATACGACGAGAATAGTGAAAACATGACGATTTAACACTTCTACTCTCTCCATTCACCTCCTTCTTTCATGAAATTGGAAACTCCTGTCATTACGATCGCAAAATGTGGGCTGGATTGTTAAGATTATTGAGTCAATTATCCTCACATAAAACTGCTCCAACTGATGGAAACCATCCACGTTGAATTAACTCCAGGAACCTGTTGAGGGAACTATGCAACCATTATCTGTCAGTGAGAGGACACGATTACTGTGTCATATCTAGGTATTCCTGAACACTGAGCTGAGGATCCATGCTTCTTCTCTGAAAAGTTTCCAATTTTGAGGTCCTGGACAGGGTCGTCGGGTGGTTTGGAACAATAAAACAAAAACGTCAGTTAGTGGGAAGGGGTCGGGGGCAGGCAGGTATATTCACAAAACGCATTTAAAAAAATCGTTCAATTAAAAGCTCAAGGCACGTAGCACAATTATTTCCTACATGCATTTTTACCATCCTTACTAAAATGGAACCAAATATGTATGTCGATGCCATGAACAGATCTTATTGTAGAAGGATTCAAATTGAAAAAACGCGCTTCTGATCAGATCGAACCGATAGATTGTCCATACGGATTTCCCATGATGCACTGAGGTAAAGACAATGCTCCTAGCGGATCGAGTTGTTTACAAATGGCTTATTCAACTGCTCAGAACATAATGCTAACTAAGTATCAACTTTTACTTACAACCAGCAATTAGGATACATAGTTAACATTACGTTCTGAGAAATTGAATAAGCCAACGTAAGTATTTCACGGGAAGTACAATTGTCCGTCTGTCTGCCCACATTTCCTTGCAATAGCCATAACATCCACAATTTCAATTGGATTTTAATGAAATTTTCAGAAACAGTGAGCGTTCAGTCCTAGATAGCCCCTGATCAGTATCATCATGATTGGATCAGCGGCACGTTCTGGGCATGCGCGAACTTGATTTTCTTGTTACACTCATAAGTCCGTCAATGTTGACGAAATCTTGGTCAGATTTTCAGGGATGATGAGAGGAAGGTCCCTCAAGGCTGCTTACGACATTTATCGTGATTGAGTAAGCGGCAGGTACGCTGTGCGCATGCGCGAGCGTTTGTCTTTCTATATTCCCTTTCAACGGCTGTGACTTCCACAATTTTGATCGAATTTCAATGAAATTTTGAGGAATAGTTTGGACAGTCATAGATGGTCTCTTGTCAGTTTCATCATGATTTGATCAGCGATAGGCTCAGCGCATGCGTGAACGTAATTTTCTTGTGACAGTCATAAGTCCGTCAATGTTGAACAGATTTTAGTCAGGCTTTCAGGACTAATGCGGGAAAGGTCCCTTGAGATCCCTTACGACATTCATCATGATTGGATGAGCGGTACGCAGTGCGCGTGCAACCGACCCCGAACTAGAATTTTCTTAGGGTGTCATTTTCCACTAAAACCCCCGATTTCATGGAAAAAACACGTTTTCCCGCATGCAAACATAATTTTCTCCCCTAATTTACAAAGTAAAATAAAAATTGACTATACCGTTGGAAAGCTGGGATTGTGGTTCAACCTTTAGGCTCACAGCATGAAAATTTCCATCCAGGACGTTTCGAGAGACCGACTTTGAAGAATGTGAAAATGTTCGGAATTTCACATATTTTTTACTTCCGAATTATTTTTCACCCATTCATTCTACTTAAATTTTAATTCATTAGGAAGATAAAAAATCGTACGTTCTATTCAACGGCATTTTAACCAGATTTGAGTTTTGACTGAAAATTCAGGGAGTTATGACGGTTTTAGTGACACAAAGTCGAAAACACGAAAAAAATCTTGCAAGAAGTGGAAAAAGAGGTATTCAGTGTGAATCAAAAAATATATGTTATAAGACAAAAATGTCACAAATTAGTGGCGGAATCGAACTCTATCCGGTAGTGCGCCCGAAACTGCGACACTCTGTAGAAATAATAAACCTTTGTGGAATAATTTGCAGCGTTTTCCGGTAGACATAGAAAAGCAGTTATCCAAGAATACCACGATAATATTCTTCAAGAAAAGGTAACTGCTTGTTTAGTCTGGTTACCTTCAAGATATTGTATCTCCACTTATCATTTGCAATAAATCAACGGCTTGTTTTGGATAATAAAGATACAAAGTGAAAACGATTTTAAGAAGCTATAGCTATTGTCGTGTATCATCGTCCAAGATTCGTAACTCAGAAAGAAAAAAAACATATTGATATGTAATGCATACACTGTAGGGACACGAATGGATTGAATATAATTTTGATGCGAATTAAAATAAGCGAAAAAATATAAATCACGATTTCTCGAACTCCCCCCCCCCCCTCCTTATACCCCCTCCACTCCTTTAAATTTGAAACTACCAATGTTGCATTATCTGGATTGATTAAGTAAAGAAACCTTTCACGAAAAACATATGAATGTAGTAAAAATATCATAATTCATCGCTATTACCCCCTCCATTCACTTCTTTCTATGATGAAATTTCAATCTCCTGACAAATCTTCCAAAACTATATCAAATTCGTGATGGAACAAAATAAGAATCACGAAAGTCGGTCAAGATTTGTAGTTGGGGCAGCGCTTGAAATAATCGGCATTCATCCCCTCCACCCCCCACCACGACAGGAAATCCGAAATTCGCAAGATTTGTTTCACAACTAGACTGAAACGATTATCGTACCGTAGAAGAAATACGAAAATCTGTCGAAAATTGTAGCCTGGCGTCGAAAAAAAAACACGTTTTTTCGGCTTTACCAGAACCATTCCCCTTCTTCCATCAAGGCATTTAAAAATTTCGGGGTTCGTTGCACAATTCAACTAAAATTGGAAAGGAACAATGATACCCACTTCGTCTCACCTCCCTAGCCGTGGTGCCGGCACCAAAAACCCGTTTATGGAGCACGTCCAGACACGTATTTTACAGCTTGCCATTCTTGATTCGCTCATTGCCTGACGAAATGAGATCCTCATCAAATTTTTTCCGCTCCAACTATAAAAAGAAAATTTTTTCATGGTTGATTTCCCGTGGAGTTGAAAATTGCTTAAATGCTCTTTCCAGCATTTATGTAAACTAATTGTGTATTGTCTACATTGTAAGCGTTAAAAGTTTGCTTCATTTTTTTTTCTGCTTTTCTAAATAGGTAAACTTATCCATAGAACTCATCAACCTCTAATAATTTGTATTTTAACTGTATTTGTATTGTACTATTTATTTACTTTTTGCTTTGCTTCGGAATAAATTCACTATTCATTCATTCATTCATTCATGAAAGAATCTCGAAAATCGGTCTAGAGTTGTCACCTTGGCAGCGTCGACAAAATTTGTCACCTGGTTTTTTTTTTTTTTTTTGACGGATTCAGTCTTAGGATGGTTTGATACGGAATTTCATGCATTTATTTTATTATTTTCGTTCTTGGATTGTCCCCTCCCCTCTGAATAAATTTTAGTAGGCGTCTTTGTTGTTAACAATGCCTTGCCTATGAGACATTGCTTCAGAGGAACGTTGCTGTAAATTCAAAATAGATTTTGTACCGAAACCCCGGCCAGAACGCTTACTAAATAAAACAATTCAACAAAGTACCCATTGAACCGGCCCATTGGTAACTTACCGGTTACCGGTAACTGGTATATATTCAACTAACTGCAACCACCTTTTTATTGTGCTTTGTTAGAAGTTGAACGATTTGGTGAGATTCTTGCATTTTGTGCACTTTCCTTATTTTCTTGTACATGTGTATAAGTATAGAGTGTATCATTTGACTGATGAGTAGTGAGTAGTAACATATGTGTTCATAGTCAACTTATAGTAATTTAACGGTGTGTTCTGAACGTTGTGTGCATCACGGGCAAAGTAACATAAATTGATTTTTGGACGGGTAATTTGAGCTCCTTAGAAATCTGTGAAACTCCAATATTCAGGAAGACACAGTGCTTTGCTGCAATTCTGAGAAAGGAAAACGTTTTAGGACCCTCCATTTCAACTCTCAGACCTTGTTAAACTCTCTAAACAGCCTTCTTGTGATTCGTGGGATTTTACCTTGAATTGTGTATTCCGGCACTAGAAAAGCATTATGAAAACCCGTAGCATTCAATGGAGGTGGTGGGCCGTTGGGAAAACGGCGTTCGATATAAGAGTCTCCTATTACTGATGCAGAGAGGATTCAGGTTCTATTCAGCGAACCCTGAGATAAAGGTGGCTTCGTGCTTCGAATCCGAAAGTTGAAAATATTAAGACCGTTTCGGTACCACAACCTAGAGAGGTTGATTCTTATTACTTGCTTGTTGAGATGCTAACAAGGTTTTCCGCAACCACCTTCTCCCCTCCCCTCCATCCCAAAAAACTTCCAACCGCCTCGACGATAACTTCCGCAGTTTAGTGTTTACGTCTCAAAAAAACCACTTTCGACCAATAGTATCATGAAATAATTTGTTATTAGCATTCAAGTAGGTATAAATGCATCCCATGCCTCGCTGATTGTACAGTGTTTGGTTAACGCTGGTTTGATGGTATCGATTCAATCCGTTTTTCATAGCAGATTCCTTAGATGTAGAGCCGTTCAGGGAATGTATTCCTGAGTGTCTACAATAAGGGTATATCATCTCGCACCCATGGGGGATTAGCGCTTCAAACTCGCACCTGTTCCTGTGGAACTCACGCCGGCGATCAAAACTAAGAAGTAGAGATCGCACCCGTTTTTCAACTCGCACCCGCGTACGTGCAAGGATGTGCAGTAGTACTCAGACCCCTGCTTCACAGGACGTCTCTCTCAAGCTATGTCTTATAGGCAAGGCTTCGTTAACAAGAGAGACGCCTATTGGAATTCATCCAGGAGGATGGGGGACAACCCAAGTATGAAGAAAAAATAAAAATGAAATAAAATAAACGCATTCAATCTGTTTCAGTTCATTCAAAGACCGAATCCGTGAAAGTCCCATAGTTGTGTGTGTGTGTGTGTTTGAATTTTGTCGACGCTGCCCAGGCCACAGTACTTGACCAATTTTCGAGATTCCTTCTTTGTTCGATCCCAACTTTAGTCTAGTTGTGCAACGAACCGCGGAAATTTCGGATTCCATGATGGAAGAGGAGAAACGGAGGGGGTAGAGCAGAAAACACATGTATTTATCTACACATTTTTTTAACGTCAGCCAGGCTACGATTCTGAACCGATTCTCGTGGTTATTATTTGGTCCAATTCCAATTTTAGTCTTGAAAATTTCATATTTGCTGTGCGGGTGGAGGGGGTAAATAATTAATTACCGATTTTTTCAAGCGCTGCCCAAGCTACAAATCTCTACCGATTTAGGTGATTCTTATTTTGTTCCTCTACAAATTTGAAATAACTTTGGAACATACGTCAGGAGTTTCAAATTCGATCACAGGAGGGGTGAATGGAGGGGGTAATACCGATAAGTCATGATGTTTTAACAATGCTCGGATCGTCTTCTTGATTCGTTTTGTTGTTCAACTATGAATTTATTCTAGTTTCGGAAAATGTGTCAGGAGTTTCGAATTTCATGATGAAAGGGGGTGAATAGAGGGGGTAGTGACGATAAATAGTGATATTTTTACTATATGTATCTGATTTCAGTGAGAGTTTTTATTGTTTCTTCGATTCAGATTTCAGTCCAGTTATGCAACCTTGGAAGTTTCAAATTTACTGTCGGTGAAGGGGTTAAATGGGTTGGGGTGGGGGTTATTTCAGATTACTCATATATATTTTTTCTTCTTTTAATTCTCAACAGAATTATATACAATAATTCATAGGGACGCCACTGTAACGCATGCATTACTTACCGATATGTTTCTTGATTGCCATTAAGGTTATTTGTGTTGTCAAAGGGAGTTTTAAGAGAAAGAGAGACATTAAATGTGGGAATGAACCGAAGGATTTAATAACTTAGCTTTTACAAATTGAATTCGTACTTTCACCAAATGAATCTGTCCTTGTCCAAATTGAATTCATCATTTTACAAAACGAGTTCGTTTGTTGAAAAAATGAATTCTTCCTGCAACGCTGCAAATTATTACATATTATATATATAATATCAAAACATGATGCCCACTGGCTCTGCTTCGAACACCGACGCTATTGGTGGTTAGCGTCTAGTGACTTGGAAGTTAGGGCTCCGTAGAGCAAGACCAACACCATCAGGTGTCTTTGAGCCATCGGTGAATAGAAGTGTGTGTCCAGCATGACGCTAGATCATCTCGTTGTAGCAACACCTGAGGATGTGTGGGGGGTGTATAATTGCCCTTGACCCCGACCCTCAAGCAAAAAACAAAATGAATCCCAGACATTGTCCAGGGTGGGGCACCTCTTATGGAACCAGAGGGTATTTCTTTATGCTACCCCAACTAGTGAGCTCCCGAACAAGAATACCCAATGGGCGAGTTCGAGTTTGGAGCCTGGCATATGTCTCTCAGGGATGGTAGGTTGACCACGACATGCACTTGAAATTGTATATTATCTTATGATCCGTGGGATTACTTTTCTGCCATTTCTTACCTCACCCCTCGTCATTTTACTGTTTATTCAATTAACTGCCTTTAATTAACCTCTTACAGTATTTCTAACCTAACAAGATAACGTCATGTGTTCTTTCGTTCCACTCACCGAACAACCCGAATCTCGTTGGTTGCAATGTATAACGTACCTATTAGCCCTGGCTAGGTGGATAACATGTTACACTTCTACGCTGAAAGGCCCGAATTTCTTAATAGCGATAAAATGAGTGCTGATGGATGAGTATGAGGAAAATCATAAATTGTCTCCTCATACGCCACAAAAAGTATTCATGATTTATTTGTTCTTCCTTGAAGAGGAGGATATTAAATATTTTATTCTCTACTTTCGTCGTGAATTTATGATATTCAACGCTGAATAAAATTTACGTGCGCACTAATTCACCAATATGTACCTACTCAAACCAACTGCTTATTCTCCCTTTTAGTTTATTAAATCAGTGGTTTCAATATTTGGACATTTTCAATTATTCTTTTGTGTTCAATCACAGTTAATCATTGGTTCTTGGAGTTGAAATCCTTAAATGAGATATATTTCCAGCTTTCACAACGCAATAGATCCTATCACCAACCTATAGTTGGACCAGAGTAAAATAAACAAACAATTAGTGAGAGAAAGATAAAGTCGGGTGGAAAGTAAGGACGTGTTGCAATTAGTTTGAGCTGAAGTTAGGTTCTGTTAATTAGTGTGGGCTTCTGTTGAACTATAGCCTTCTTCATCTCAGTGGTGGATAAGTTAGGCTTAGTAAGCAGGTCTTTAAAGATTAGCTGACGTAATTAACTGCTAACATTGTCCTTATATTATGAATTCGGAAGGAGGTCTCTTTGGGACTATTGACAAAGTTGAACTCGTTCGGGCTCCCAGATCACTTCTCTCTCTCTCTCTCTCTCTCTCTCTCTCTCTCTCTCTCTCTCTCTCTCTCTCTCTCTCTCTCTCTCTCTCTCTCTCTCTCTCTCTCTCTCTCTCTCTCTCTCTCTCTCTCTCTCTCTCTCTCTCTCTCTCTCTCTCTCTCTCTCTCTCTCTCTCTCTCTCTCTCTCTCTCTCTCTCTCTCTCTCTCTCTCTCTCTCTCTCTCTCTCTCTCTCTCTCTCTCTCTCTCTCTCTCTCTCTCTCTCTCTCTCTCTCTCTCTCTCTCTCTCTCTCTCTCTCTCTCTCTCTCTCTCTCTCTCTCTCTCTCTCTCTCTCTCTCTCTCTCTCTCTCTCTCTCTCTCTCTCTCTCTCTCTCTCTCTCTCTCTCTCTCTCTCTCTCTCTCTCTCTCTCTCTCTCTCTCTCTCTCTCTCTCTCTCTCTCTCTCTCTCTCTCTCTCTCCTCTCTCTCTCTCTCTCTCTCTCTCTCTCTCTCTCTCTCTCTCTCTCTCTCTCTCTCTCTCTCTCTCTCTCTCTCTCTCTCTCTCTCTCTCTCTCTCTCTCTCTCTCTCTCTCTCTCTCTCTCTCTCTCTCTCTCTCTCTCTCTCTCTCTCTCTCTCTCTCTCTCTCTCTCTCTCTCTCTCTCTCTCTCTCTCTCTCTCTCTCTCTCTCTCTCTCTCTCTCTCTCTCTCTCTCTCTCTCTCTCTCTCTCTCTCTCTCTCTCTCTCTCTCTCTCTCTCTCTCTCTCTCTCTCTCTCTCTCTCTCTCTCTCTCTCTCTCTCTCTCTCTCTCTCTCTCTCTCTCTCTCTCTCTCTCTCTCTCTCTCTCTCTCTCTCTCTCTCTCTCTCTCTCTCTCTCTCTCTCTCTCTCTCTCTCTCTCTCTCTCTCTCTCTCTCTCTCTCTCTCTCTCTCTCTCTTCTCTCTCTCTCTGAGGCTTTGTCCAATTTTGTTAATGATAATGGTATATTAGATGAATACCAAGCTGGATTTCGGGCTAATAGTAGTACTGAGATGGCGTTAATTAAAGTCCTTGATGATGCACGGTCGGCTATGGATAAGCGCAAAGTTTTTATACTCTGTACGATTGATTTTTCTCGCGCATTCAATTCAGTGAATCACGAACTGCTACTATCAGTATTGAAATCGATCAACATATCTGAGAAATTGGTTAATTGGTTTTCATCCATGTTGAGTGATCGATCGCAAAAAATTAGAACAAAGGAGGGGAATGAATCAAGTTGGGGAAGTGTGGAGGTAGGGGTACCACAAGGATCAATTAAATCAGCACTGCTATTCATTATCTTTATAAATAGGATATCCAGCTGTATATCGCCGATATATATTATATGCTGATGATTTACAAATTTACCTCGAAGCTGACGTGAATACTATTGGTCATAGTATTGAGTTAATAAATCAAGACCTGGAGAGATTAGTTGGTTGGTGTAATGATCATTTACTGAGTATCAATCCGCAAAAAAGTAACGTAATAATACTTGGGTACACAAAGATTTTGGACAGGTCAGTAGCTCTTCCGAAGATTGAAATAGATGCAGACACTTTAGATTTCGTAGGCAACATAAAAAACTTAGGAGTTGAAATTGATGATAGACTTAAATGGGATAATCAAGTGTCGTCTGTATGTGCCAAGGTGTACAAGGGTTTGTATCAATTTCGACGTCTTGCCCATCAACTTCCAAAAGATGTAAAAAAGAAATTAGTCCAAACTATGTTATTTCCCATGTTAGACTATGCTTCAGTTGCGTATTGTGATTTGAGTGCTGAAAAATGTGATACTCTTCAAAGAGCTCAAAATGCTTGTGTTAGGTATATCTTCAACTTTCCAAGGTGGGAACATGTAACCCCCTATTATAAAAAGCTTGGATGGCTGAAAATTCGAGAATGGCGAAGATACAGAATAAGTACTCTTCTGTTTAAAGTATTAAAGACGAATAGGCCAGGTTACTTGAGATCGAAGTTTAAGTACCAAGCGGATTCACATGCTAGAGATACGAGGAATGCATCCACCACTTTACTCTGCCCTCAGCATAGGACAGTATTATACAGTAAATCGTTTGAAGTGAGAGCAATAAGTCTTCATAATGAAACGCCTGAACTATTTGATACTAATAGTTCTATTGCTAATTTTAAGAACAAATACAAAGAAAAATTGTTATCTCTTTATAATGAATAACCAACTCGTACGAGTGCGCAAACACTGACGTTATTTATGATTTGTTTAATGGAAGAATTTAATTATTTTACTGATGAATTTTTATAAAAATTCTGTACTTCTATATTGTAATGTTACTGACTGACATTTTTCTACTGAATTTATTATGTTTATTTCTGTAGAATTGTAAGAGAGGGCCTCATGGCCCTAAATTGTACAGATATATAATAAAACAGTCAAACAGTCTCTTCTCTCTCTCTCTCTCTCTCTCTCTCTCTCTCTCTCTCTTTCTCTCTTTCTCTCTCTCTCTCTCCCTTCATTATTTTTTCACGCGATTCTATTTCTAACGGTATTACGATCAGAGTCTACTACTGATCAACAACGATAACTATATATTTTTTCAAACCCTTCAACGGCCAGTGTATTGTATCCTGAAGGTTATAACGATTCCAACTTTTTTTTAAGAAATGGACATGAGATCCATCACCTTGTTTCTGATCTTGATCTTTCTGTGGTCGGTACCTCAACTTCCTCGGAATAAAACCACACCTACTTTAAGCAACCTTCTCATCTCAAATAGCTGGATGTGGGGAGAAAAATGTACCATAAGTTGAATATATTTTTTGTTCACATTTCACTCTAACCGTGAAAAACAAAACTTCTGAGTGAGTTCTACATAGAACTCATCAACTTGACAGAGTAATCTTTCAGCTTCTCGGAAACAATTCCGAAGGCTTATTAGGTTTGGTTACTAATTAATTTGTTCCCTGTAGGACAAACGGGAAATCCGTAAGTCAGACTTCCTGATCGAGTATGATCCCATTGAAGGTATTAGACTTTCAGACAATGCATCCTTATGTACCTATGCATAATTTACCGGTAGCTTTTTATTGTGTCGTATTCGTTTTGATATTGATAGTTTGTTGTTGTTGATAGTTGTTGTAGAAATACACGTTCAGATCTCCAAACGCTGCACATTATTTCACAATGGTTCATTATTTCTGTATTATATAGCCCTTCTACACAGATAATTGGCCTATAATTTATTATTAAACCCCGTATGTAATATATTTATGATCAGAACATGGCGCATCGTGACACCAAGAAGAGTTAACATTTTTACAGTTCCAAGACTCCTAAATTTTTCGCTTCGACGTAAAAATGTTTGATAAAAGGGCGATAGGTAAGGAAAGAATATCGGTTCAGAGGCCCTTCAGCAGATCAGTGGTCCTCCGGACCTCGTAATATTGTCACTGAGGAGTCTTAGAGGAGCTCCATCTAAATAACAGCACCTTTGGCCGAATAGGAAATTTAGCCTCGAAGGCTTCTCCTCCATCAGTTCCTCCCTATTTTGCAATTGTATTCCAGATCTAAAAAAAGGAGCCACGTTTCATGTTTCAGCATCATAAGTACCGTACTTTTGGGTTACTTGTAACACTTGTCAAATTTGAAAAGCTCTCCCTGGAGTAATCCAGCTTGTAAAATTCTGGATTTGGGCTTAAAAGGTCGAAGGCTGCCTAGAGAACAGAATACCATTAAAGAAAACTATTTCCTTCATTAGTAAATAATTTTTTTTTTTTTAAGGGCTTGTTACAAGTTACCCAACGATTTGGGTTACTTGTAACACGACTGAAAAAATGCGAAAAATCATGTTATCTTAGCTCTCTCTTACTTGTAACAATTTTTCAAGTTTTTAAAAAAAGGTAAGGATGACACACAAAATATTGGAGAATTTAGGAACGACAAAAAAGGTCTTTTTTACTAATTTTAGATTCCCGTGTCACACACATTGAATCGTTTAGTCTTAAATCAGTTTTGAATGGGTCTATTTGGCTCTAATTCAGTAGGTATGAGTACCTAATAGGAACTGTTCATTACTCTCATGATAAAAATATAAAACATACAGTATAAAAAATATTAATGAGGTTCAATTCACAAAATGGCACATCAAATCACAAAATGTCATCGCATATAAAAATAACAGGGACATTTCAAATGAGTTCCTCAGGGAAGCAAAAGTTGCCCCTCTTCTCGTATTTTAAGGGCATTCATGGCTCTTTTCAGTGTTTCATCACTATAATCCTTATAGGGACGAGCAACCGGTTTCCTTTTGTACTTTCCCATTTTTGTGCTTCTAGGAACAACAAAAACAATAATACCTCACTAGTACAAGGGAGATAAACACAATACTCCACATAGGGTGGCTTGAAACAACATAAAGTGTCCATAAAAATCGAGGGATACATTCTGGAGGTAACTTGTAACATCACACCTACATGTTACAAGTAACCCTCAAAACAAAGACCACAATTTTCGATTTGTTTTTAAAATCAATGATTTGACTTGAAAGTGAGATTTGACTTGGAATTACTAGCTAGTGAGTGCAAGCACACACCATAAAAACCTCACTTCGTTCACTCCAACCATTTGGGCTGTACACACCTTAGCATTTCGGTGTTGGAAACTGCCCACTTTCAGTCATCAATTCAAAAAAATATTAAAATTCAGGAGAACTTCCCTAACACTTGCTGAACGATGGATGACCTTCCACATAGGGACGTTGCGATACTTCCGATATATCGTGGTATCGATACTTCTCTTCCGATACCACCGATATTTGTATCGATACTTTGCATCCGATATTATCGTGGTATCGATACTTTCTCCCGATATTATCGGAAGTATCGATACTTGGTGACCAATACCACCGATATTTTCCATGGTTTTGTTCTTTTTTCAATCTAATATTCCCACCACAAATCCAGGAGACGACCAGCCAGCCGCAGGCCCGAGGGTATGTAATGTTTTCAATTTGTTGAGAACTTTGAGAATATAGCCTTGCAATTAAATTATTTTAGATTCAAATCCATTCATATTGGATTGCAATACTAAATATAGGCTCAATCTGACCTTGTCAAACTAAAGTCATAGTAGTTTCTAATAGTGTTTATTTAATTTCCACCAAAATACCTACGTCTTCTCAAATCAAGAAATATGATTTATTTATCATTTTGAGGTTTTTCATAGTCAACTATAATCTCTTATAAATTTCGAATGTTCTGTAGATAAATCAGTTTTAGTAAAACATTCTTATAATTTTCTCCAGATTCTATAATCTACCAATCAAATTTAGGTTAATTTAATCTTAAAATAGGGAGCATAGCCACTTAACCACCTGCCCTTTGCTATAGAGGCAGGAAACTACTCAGTGATAAAGCTACTCAGTTTAATTATAATTCAAAAGGGAACCATATTTCACCAATTCAGACTCAGTACCACCTTTTCATCATTGAAATTTCTTCATAAATGTTTATTTTAAAATGAATTCATGTCCCTGTTAAATTTCAAAGTTTTGACCTGCCTTATTCATCTTAAGTTCATCGAATCATTGAATTACTCACATGAAACTTAATATCCTTTTAATGTAAGATGATGTATCTTATGATTCCATTTATTTTATTGATTATAATTACTCTGAAAACCATAACATGTTGCGAAGTGAAATAGGCAAATCAATAACCTTCAATGGCCTAGCTAATTCCCATATAAAATATGAAACTTTGTCCTCATTCAAAATCTTGTGTTACCTTATGAAATGCTCTTTAATTTAATCAATTTTTTTTTTTTTTTTTGCTTAAAAAAAGAAAAGAAATTTCTTTAAAATATTGTTTCTAGCAAAATTTAACACCCCACTGGAGAACCCACCTTAAAATGTTTTCTGTGAAAGGAAACTGCTCTGAAAACCCCTAAATGAATTCCTAACGTTCACCTACGTAATAACACCAAAATTTGATTAAAGGTTAGTGAAACTGTTTAGTGCTAGTCATGAGTAAGTGGATAGATAGTCATGGAAATGTTGAGAATAAATTGAAGATGTGAAACTGAAAACTATGGTTCAAATTGAAATATTCAACTTAGTAAATTTAGTATTTGAATAAATAAGTTAGCTTTCCTATTTTCAACAAAAAGAGAGATTGGAATCAACAATGGGACAAGTTTGAGAATTCAAAATCGGAAATCTACTTGTTGATATATCTATTAATTTAAAATATTGATTAAGAATCCTATCATCAGTTCCTTTCAACAGAGTTCTGGATGCATCCTCCGAAGCCTACCTATTACGTGAGGTGTGAGAAAATTCCAATAAAAAAACTATTAACCAAATGGCATTCCCCCCCACCTATTTTTACACGAAAAAAAGTATCGAAGTATCGAAAGTATCGATACTTTTCAGCCGATATTGGAGAAGTATCGATACTTTTCTTTTGATAATATCGGGTATCGATACTGCTAGAAAAATATCGGATCGTATCGAGTATCGATACTTAGGTGGTATCGCAACGTCCCTACTTCCACAAACGCCAGAGAACAAATAGGGCTGATAAGGAATCTGGTATCATGCTCCCCAATGCTGCCAACATAACGAATGTGGACACGCCCCCATGTGTTACAAGTAACCCACATGTTACAAGTAACCCAAAAATACGGTATATTAAAAAACAAATTCGGCTCAGAGGCCCCACAGCTGATCAGTGTGCACTGATACTGAATTCTTGATATTACAAAGGAGATCCATTTCAAATTACAATTTAGCATTTAGGTACCAGTACTTCAGTAGTAGGTACGTACGCCCAAACAATAGTTATAGACTATTTTCTAGAGTATAGACTATTGAGTTATCTAGAGTTATAGACTGTTGAGAGTTTATGCTTTCCTCGGTTTCCCTCGTGCGGCTCTCCCGTTAATGTGAACCAAGGAATAACACCAGGTGGATGCTAACCTGAACGCTAACCAAGGTCACGAGACCTATCTGCGCGGCATCTTATCATAACCTGACACAATTGTCCACTCTCAATAAAACAAATAGAATAAAAATGAGAACTAGGGTTATCACTGGGATTATCATTTTCGTATACGGTGTTGGAGGCCGTGGGGGCATCGACGTATGGAGCTTCGAGTTTGCGGACAGCCTTCATTTGTTTTCGAAATGGGAGCCAATTTGTGTTAGTTTGTTAGGTTTTCGGTTGTCATTGTATCAGCTGACTATGCCTTACGGCCTCGTACGGTCAGCTTCTGTAAAAAGCCAAAACTCTCTTATAGATAAACTCGACTTTGTAACGTTAGAACAAATTCCATTGGAACCATATATCTTATATGAAAATTCCATTATTGTCATTATAGCAGCTCTTATTTACAAGGCAATTTTTATGTATCCCTGTATAACTATCTAGCCATTATTGATGGAATTTAGAGTTTGATCAGCAAATCAATAGATCCGCTAGCAGCGCATCAGAAACCGCACTAAGAAATTTGAAGGTGTTTTTCGATTTTCGAGCCCTTGAACCGTTCAATGTACCTACAGCGTAGCGGGTAGTTTTAATCAATTCTTTGGGATTATATTTATCAATAACAAGCAAAAAATCATTAATGTTACCTCGAAAGTTTTTGAGATTTCGATTTTTGAATTTTTAGCCCTTTAATGCTATCTTTTAGGGTTGACAAAAATTGATGCCGAGCTTCTAGGACCATCTAGACCCCAAATGCCAATTTAACGCCAATTAAGTTTGGACTATTGATTTTGGAGAAAAGCCACGGACGGCAGACGGACGGCTTTTTTATTTCGATTTTTGGATTTTACGGATTTTGAAACGTATACCAAAAAATTGTCAGTGGGGGTTAACATTTTTTTTTTCTTGATCGATTACTAAGGTTTATTATTGAAAATAATAAACCTAAATTCATGACACATGCCTGAAACAAAAATTTCATCAGAACATAATTTTGAGTCATTCAAGCAATCATCCTTTTATTTGTTAATTGGAAAGCTTGACCATTTGACATATGATCAGAATTTATATCTCAACTCTAAGGAGAGTTATCGTCTGGAATGACGATGAGGACGCGCGCGCGCGTATACACCTAACGAACCCATGTGGGCTCCGTACATCAATCATTTCCTATTATAATGACATGTGATGACATTGTGACTCCTACTTCGGTAGTTAATGTCATGCTAAGCGATTCGAGGTTGGTCATTGCTAATGGTCATCATGGAACGGATTTGTAATGTTGATTGTAATGTCCCCAATACCCTCACCCATCACCCATTGTGAATATTTCAGTTCACGTGAATATAGGCCAGAATGCGCTGCCATGTGCTGCCCGTACTCTTCCACATATCCTCCATCGTCCCCGCTGTGTGTCAGTTTCCTCGCGCTTATCAATGTTTTTCCTTCTTCCCGTTCGTTTCCGGAAACAATTCCACAAAAATACCCCATACAATAAATTTGTTTCATTTCAGATCAGCTTATGTTATGCGTACCTATTTCCTTACAATACATCATTCGTACCTTACTTCATCATTCATACTGTGATTGATTGATCGATTGTTATTGTTATTCCAAATCGAAAATAAGCGTACCTTTGGAAAGAATGTAAAATTGCATTTCATAATATTACTGTTTTATGATGTTCCATGGTCATTATTGAAGGAAATGTGAGTGTATCAAATGAAGATTATCTGCTGCATTTTTCAAATGGCTTCACACCCTTTTTAAATTCAACTTTTCCCATTTGCGAATAGGGATAATGTTCCTCAAAATGTTAGCTTCCTAACGGTATAGTCACTATTACTTTTACCTTGCCATCTAGTGGAGTCAAATATTTTTTATTGCTAGGAAACGTCGTTTTTTCAAAGATATCGAGGATTTTTTTGGAGAACGACCCTCCACAATACCACGTGCTTAGGGCCAGTTTCTACTTGATTTGTTACACTGAATCGAATGGCATCAGTTGCAGATCTCCCAAACTCCGTTATAACCAAGTTATACACATATATTTTCAGGGGTAAAACTAGGCTGTTACTGTAACTGCGTATTGAAAGAACTGGTAATCCGCACGTTCCCAAATGAACGCCGAGTCCGTCAGCTCCCCCTTGCATTTCAGGTATCACCACCGATAAGGTAAGAACTCTTTCTTTAGCGTATAGCAATAAACGATTATTCATTATTGTATTAAAATATTTCAAGTGATTTATTTCTTATGTCATTTAACAATCCTTGACCTCAGTAAATAATAGGTATAGATCTACATTGTAGGGAATAAGAAATTGAATCACAACAATCACTAAGAGTGTCACAGCTGATATTTTGTGAAAGTCTTCCAGAGTGTAGAGCCGTTTGAAAAGTGGGTACTTTTCCGTTATACCCCCCCCCCCCCCTCCACAGTCAATCTGTCTTCAACACGCCCGCCTGATGTTTCTAGGCATTGCTTCTTACTTAGATTATGTTATGTTATGTATTTTTGAGATGCGAGCTTGCGAGCATCCAGACCGCCAATGTATACTTACATCATTCTGACCTATATGTCCAACTAATCTGTATTTTTACTAAGGGATTGACTACTTGATGTTATGTAATTTTGAGATGCGAGCTTGCGAGCATTCAGACCACCAACCTATACGCAGCATTATTAGCTATTTGTGCGAATTCATGTGCATTCTACTCGTGCGAATTCATGTGGAGGCAATCAAACCACAACCACGCCAGTTTGTGACAACAAATCCTCACCGACATCGGCTACTCCTGAAAACACGGTAATTCTTTTTTTCCTTCTTTTAATATAATTTCTTCCCACAGCTTGAAATTGTCACCAATTCTACGTAAATTTGTAATCTAAGTAAGAAGGAATGCCTAGAAACATCGGGCGGGCGTGCTGAAGACACTGAATTGACTGGGGGGAGGGTTATAACGGAAGAGTACCGAAAAGTGTAGTAATTTCGTGAAAGTTACAAAATCGACATTTTAGACGATTTTTCCCATTGAATGGGAACGAACTTCATAAAATAGCGGTACTCGGAAAGGAAGTTTTGCAGTCAACGGATTGCTTATTTCGGTTTATTATTTTCAATAATGACCCTTTCGTAAGCATCTTTTGAACCAACAAGCTCTAACAGTCCCTCTAAGCAAGTCGGAAAAATAAGCATCGCGCAGTTTAGAGACAAGAATACGATTTATTAAACTATAAAAATACTGAGGTAGGTATAGTACAATAGCTGTAATCTGGCCCATGGGTTCAAGGTAGAAATCATGTAGGTACTATCATTTTGTCCTTTGATTTCAATGTTTTCATTTCTGGCCAGGTAGAGGCAAATGGAATTTTCATTTTGGTGAAATTTTCATCATCTTCACATTGGCTTCGAAATAAAATGAATTATGTCAGTAGAAACCCCCTTAGTTGGAGTGATATCTGGCTCTTTTCAGAGTGAGACCTCTCAATAACGTCAATAATTTAATACTCCTCTTCACGGTGTGGAAAATGGTAACTTTAACTGGGAAAAAAACTCCATGAATTCACAAAAGTCAAGCACCCTGTTGCCACTTTTTCTTTATCCCTACGCAACAATGATGCGAGTTATTATTGAAGCTGATGGAGACGGTGCGTTTTTGGTTGGCAAAGTGGGGTAAACCGCAAGGACGGCAGAAGAAGACAGGGAGAGTAAATGCGAGGACGGGACGAGGGTAGACACGAGAACACCATTAGCCCGGCCCACCGAATCCCTCGGTTTTCTCCTATTCAGGCGGCGCACCGCTTCGAGAAACCACCCAACCTTTTGCAAAGGTTCCCTCCAACTCTCCTCCTCGCAACCAGAGCCCAGACCGTCACCAGTGCACATCCCCTCCCTCTTTTCTGTTATGCCATTTTTAAAGCTTTTCTCCCTCTTCCTTTCTTTTCTGTTAGATATTCCTTCCTTGAAAAAAGAAATGAAAAAGGTATAGGTGGAAGAACCTACCAACCTACCTGTGGAGACGAATAAACAAAAACCACGTATACCTTTAAAGTGGAAATATTCACTGTTCATACCCACATTTCCGTTCATGGCTGATGGTAGCATCAAATAAATGTTTTTAAAAAGTGGATTAGATTCTCAAAAGAAAGACATAAGCAAAGAAGCTTATTTATATATCGAGGGCCCACCGCCGACACTAGGTCCCGCCCCCCATACCCACCCACTGTGAAAATGTTCGGGTTATCTCCCACAGTGTACCCAGGGTGGTGTGGTGTCGATAGGAGTTGATCCCGTTGATCGTTATATATATATATATATATATATATATATATTCACAAAATTAGAAAAGATAACAGAAAAAACGTCACAAAACTATTTTTATATTTCGGCTTTTTGCCTTTTTCAAACTAACAAAGAAATTGAATAACTATATATATATATATATATATATATATATATATATATGTATATATATATAGGTATATGTGTATATATATATATATATATATATATATATATATATATATATATATATATATATATATACTGTGGGAGTGCATTGAATTGCAGAGAATTTTAAGGAAGCCCTCATTCATCAACATGATTTTATCTGACGATGAGCCGTTCAAGTTTCCCCAAGTCCAGCTTAAACAACTTTTATCTTTTTTATTTAATAGACAAGATAACTGCAGTACTCGCCTCATGTGCAGTCTAAATGTTTCGCTACTACGGAAATTGGGCCAGAATGTTATTTCGAAGGGGTAGGATGGGCTAATATCCCATAATTTTCTCATATTAATCTGGACATAAATGTTATCAAGTGATAGCTAGATAGGTACCTGAGATTAGAAAACCATTGCTAATTCTCACACAAATAATTCGTTCTTACAGATCTCTATTCTCTGAACATTATCAGATAATAAGGCCATGTTTAGTACCTACATAATTTATTATTATAGTTTGTTGTATGTTCGAAGAATATCCGCACTTTCTGATTAAGTAAAGAGTAGATGGCTGAAGTAAAATTGCAGTAATTTATATACAAACCTGGCGTGACTTTCGGAATATTCACCCATCAGCCGAATGCGGGTGCACCTCTACTGGCCAGGGTACCAACAGGCGAATTTCTCTCTCTCAGATAAATGTTCTCAAATGGAAGACAGAAATTCTGAAATACTTAACCATCAAAGGAGTTAACCCAAGGAATGATTGCAATAGCTGAAATGTATACCCGCCCAGCAAGAACCATCGTGGAGGTGAAAGCAAATCTTGCCATGGAGGGGAAGGAAAGGGAGAGGAGAGGTTCATGGGGAAAGAGAAGGGTTAGTCATCATCTAGATAAATAATGGGGAATATAAAAATAAAATTTATCATATTATACGGGTTGAACTTACGGACCGAATCAGATCGATTTTTGATTTTCAAAGTTTGCGTTAGCCCCAGCAGTTATGGCAAGAGGCGGCCAGCATCGCGAATCCTGCTCTTTTCTTGGATTGACCAATGGGACCAGTTCAACTTGATGAACTCAAAACTGAATTATTCATCGTAAAAGTATCTACTCAACACTTAATAACTTCAAAAAATTGTAACACTAAATGAAATAACACCGGGAAAAATAGAAATGTGACTGATAAAAATGATAAGGAAGACTGGAAAGTACTCGGTGTCGGTACCTAGCGGAGGAGCAAGCCCCTAAGTATGCTCACCTCTGGATGTACCTACCTAATAGGCTCTCTGATTGGTCAATCTCACATGCCCGCTTCAATTCAAACTTAAAATCCTCAGTCCGGAGATAGGCGGTCAAGTCTGAGGTTGAGCACTTAGGAGTTGTTGCTCCCGCTTGCTTCTGATTGGTCAGGTTGGGTGAGCTTCCCCCTTCAGCCCCTCCCTACCACATCTGTTTCACGCGTAGATTTAGATTTCCCGTCTTCTGTCACTAGCTAACTTCAAATAAGGGTGGAGAAATTTTGAAACATTATTATTATTATTTTGGTTTGACGGGGGGGGGGGGGGGGGGGGGGGGGGGGGGGGGTGCACATGCGCCTATGCTCCTATCAGTAGCCGCCCCTGAATCAGTGTTTCAGAACAATGTGCAATTTATGCAAACCTTTTAATTGATTGGAAGATGACCTAGTAATAGATCATTTTGTTCCTCAACTTTACTATGAAGCGTAAAATTATGGGGTTCTGGTGCTGTAATGTAGTGATCCCAATTGCAGACCGCGAAGCCCCTGAGTTTCAATAATAAATAATATACTAGATATAAATGAGATTTAATAATTACGGGCCAGTGTTCTGCGTAGAAGGGCTATCTAATACCGAAATAACGAACCTTTGTACAATAATTTGCTGCATTTTAATGGTACGGTGATTCTAAGTTTCCTAAAACGATGCTAAAAAACGCATGTTTTGGGAATTTCTTCTTTTTTCTTCTCTCACCTGATCATTTACCCCACCGTATCCTACCAGTTCCTCTGGACCAATTCTGATGGAATTTTGGATGTAGGAACCATTTATCATAGGAAAATGCCTTTTATAGGTTCCCTCTTCTACACTCAAGTAGAGGGGGGGTTATCAGAGAAGGGTGGGGGTGTTTATCCGTCCATCTGGAACATCACACTCAGCCAAGTGGAGGGGTCGTCCCAGAGAGTGGGGGATTTGTTCGGGGACCCTCAGAGGGTGGCCACCAGGATTTGAAATTTTTCAAACCCCACCCTATTGACTGGTAGTGAGATGGAGGGACGTTCAACCTGGGCATTATGATAGATCGAGGAGGAAAACTAAAACTGGTCGGATTTCAGGGGGATCAACTACTATGACACCACACCACCCTGGGTACACTGTGGGAGGTATCCAGAAAATTTTCAGAGATGGTTGGTGAGGGAGGAGGGGGAAACTGAAAGTGGTCGGATTTTGATGGGATCAACACCCCTTGCACCACCTTGGGTGCACTGTGGGAGATATCCCGAACATTTTCACAGTGTGGGTAGGGGAGGCGGGACCTAGTGTCGGCGGTGGGTCTTGAAGGATATATTCGAAATTGTGTAACTGGGCAAGATATTTTTGGACTCAGCGACTGAAGGGTGACTTGACCATACACACATGCGGTGGGCGCTCCACACCACGGTCTTGGAATATTTTTCCAATAATAATTGATCCCTAAAACACCTAATCAAAGGAACGTTAATTGATGCCTTTCCATAAAAACACAACGATTCTGTTGTCAGAGCAAAATAAATTCACGTACATATACACTCGCAATGGATTGCGCTAAATGTAATACACCCACTACGGGTGATATCGATGTTCTGCTTGTAAAGAAATTTTTTAACCGGAATGCACTAGATTAGAATCTATAGATGAATGGACGAAGATGTCTTACAATAAGCGAGATTAATGGAAATGTGACACGTGTGTCCCAAAACAAGCTTCAGGCGTGTTGCCCAAGGAAACTTCACTATGGTACTCCAACATCGCTCTGCTACCTTGCATTTTTATGGGAAGGCAACAATTGACGTTCCTTTGTACAAGTGTTTTGGGGAATAATTAAACAAGTCCAATTAGGATAGACAAAATAATCAAAAGAAATTTATTTCTTAGTTAGTGATCCTAACCAAGAAAGGGCCAAGCAACCTCCTGGCTAGGTAACCACTGATAATTGGAAAAATCTCCCCTCAGAGTAATGACGTGGGCTTCGGTGCTGGTTTTGAATAACTCCTCCTCACAATATTCAACACAAAACGTTTGGGAAATGAATTTATATTAGCACTTATTGATCAACTCGGAACCGCGAAGAGAACTGGCGAAAAAACCTCCTGGGGTTGCTACTGACGTCACGTCAACGTCCTAACGACAACGAAAACAACACCGAGACTACAGGTCGTCAGTTGATCGTGACGAAAGATATTCTTCAAAGTTAAGCAATAGGGCAAGTGTTATATATTTTTGGCTCAGCGTTTGAAGGGTGACTAGACATCTCGGGTTTACTTCCGATCCTAAATTCAGCTGGTATACACTCCACCCTTTCTCAAAAATCGCCAAAAATGTGTGATATCCTCCCAAAATGGACGCTCCGCGTACAAAACATACCAAGCCACAAAATGCATGATATCATCCAATTTGTGCATAACACGCATAGGGATGACAGCATATCACTTGCGGTCCACCTATTCACCACCACCTTCACCTAGCAAGACAGTACAACCACTCCCAAACGGCCGGGCCGATTTTGGTTGTTATTCAAATCACAACTCTAGATTCTCACCATATTGCTGTCATCCTAACGGGCCTACGTACAATACAAAAATCCCTCAGCCCTCATGTTCGTCTCACCACCCCCTTCCGTTGAAGAAAAAATTTATCAGTTTATCAGTACTAACATGTCCAACGACACGATTTTCTCCTTCCAAATTTGACTCTTTTCCTATCCACCACCTACACACAGAGTTTGCACAGCAGCTCATCACTACCAGTGCATAAAGGAAAAAAGGGGAAGGGTAATCATCAACACCTATAACAGAATGTGATCGACGAACCCCTAATTACTGCGTTTTATCGACTCGCAGATGATTACAGATCCAGAGGCCCTCCAGGATTATTTAATAAATCTAGCAGCGTCCCCAAATTCACCACCGCCATTACCTTACAGGACAGTACCACCACTCCCAAACGGCTTGGACGATTTTCGTTAGGCGTTCTTCACTACGTATCTCAATTCAGTTGGCAGATTTATTACATAATCCTGGAGGGCCTGTGGATCTGTAATCTACTAGTCGATAAAACTCAGTAAAGTGAGGTTCGTCGATCATATTCTGTTATTATAGGTGCTGATGATTACCCTTCCCCTGTTTTCCTTTATGTGCTACTCGTGAGCTTCAGTGTGAATTATAATACTCGTAGGCTGCTGTGTGAACTTTGTGTGTAGGTGGTGGGTAGAAAAAGAGTCCAATTCGGGAAGATGAAAATCGTGTCGTTGGACATGTTTATACTGATAAACTTCATTCAACGGAAGGGGATGATCATACGAACATAAGAGCTGCGGGATTTTCATATTGCATGTAGATCCGTTTGGATGACATTTCAGCAATATGGTGCGAATCGAGAGTTGTGATTTGAATAATAACGAAAATCAGCCAAGCCGTTCGGAAGTGGTTGAACTGTCCTGTTAGTTGATGATGGTATGGAATAGAATAGTTGGACCGCAAGTCTTATGCTATACTCCCTGGGAGTGTGTTAAACACAAATTAGATGATGACATGCATTTTGTGGCTTGGCGTGTTTTGTACGCGGAGCGTCTTTTTGGGGGGTCCTGTGGAATTGTGAACCGTAGTTGGGTGGGGTTCGGTCAATTGAGTGACCCCCTCATTAATTTTTAGTTGGCAGGTCAGCTCCTGTTGAATAATGAAGAACTAGCAGAGTTTAGGTTTTAAATTAGGTGTTAAATAATGTCTTCTCGGAAGCGCATACGGCTTTGTAGTTATATTTGTGCATTGTATATTTCGTTTAATGATTATACCCTAGATAATAGAGAGTTTTAGTGGACATAGGAAAAAAAAAAAAAAAACGTATCATCTGGAATGTATCTCCTATTTGTTGGGGATACGTATTCCTTGTAACTCCAACTCATCAGCATTACGTCTAATGCATTTTTCCTCTACCTTGAAGTAATGTCGAAATTCGCGTAAACTTCCCATCATTCGTCATTTTTTCGGTGATGTGAGAATATTGGACAAGTGTGAGGTTATATTAGTTCTGACGAACTAATTCTATGATTGAAAATAATAATAGTTATATTGACATATAAGTATTGTATATTAATATATTCGTCACACTCTGACTATGGTTGTTGCCTGAGAATCTCGTTTCATTTGAAGTCGCGATTGTTTCAGGCTGCTCGGCTATTTGTGAAGCGAAGTCGTCCAGGATTGTTTATAATAAAAAATATCAGCGATGATGATGCAGTACATATAGGAAGAAGAGAAAATGAAACACATAAATTCCGCGAGGCAAATTCATTTGGAAGAAAAAACACAAGGGGGGTAATAACCTCGACCTGAATCATCTTAAAAACGAAAACTTATTAGAATTATTTTGGTTAGCTACTTACTTACCCTTGAAACTATCGTTTACATTTTTGTAGCCTTCCAATGATAAGACATAGGACTTCTCAAAAACTCCATCGTATTACAAAGTATTCAAATCAAATAGCTAACCTCGTAACCGGAAAAACAATCGTGACAAGAGGAGCATTAGACTCTGCAAGAAACATACTCTAATGAAAACGGAAAGAAAAACAAGACTCAATATAGCCTTTTCGCTTGCCTCACACGAGTTTTCAAGAAGTGAAGGTTATAGAACCATTCTGTCGGCTGTCAGAGCGTAGGTATTAGCTGAACGTATTGCTGGCTTGAGATACGGCACGCATCGAGATACGTCGCAGAGTTACCTTGGTGCATTACGTTTCTGGACAGCGAATACGGATGCGTCGTTGGTTTGGTGTCATCAAAACTCTCTAGTATTCGGTGTTTAGGATTTTACGCATCCTAAAACGTAAGCCATCAACAACAATCGACATCTACAATACAATTACGAAAATATGGAGGGACTCTGATCAGGCGCGGGACCTCTGGGGCTAATTTATTCCTTTTCTAATCCACTTGCGGTGCTGAAATTGCTCCTTTGAGACTCCTCCAAAACAGTTAGGTACGAGGCACGGAGGCGCACTGATCAGCTGAGGGGCCTAAGAGGGTGATTTATTCCCTCATCAACTTACATTGGTGGATACATACAGCACCTCTGGAACACATGCTCATTTACAACCTATGGATGTGGATATATTTTAGCTCAGGGAGCTCCCAAGCTACAAGGGCTGGTCTGCCCTTTGAGCTTAAATTTGGAATGGAGCGCCTTTGGAACAGCTTGAAAGCAATTTTATTAAATACGTAAGAAAACTTATCAACTGAAGGTCCTCTGAGACTGATTTTTCGATAATCAAACTATTGAAATACATTAATTGAAATCAAATATTTTATGTGCAAAAAACCTAGTTTCAAACCAATGTACAGTATATGTATATGCAGCTCTTTTACTAGGTGGGAAGATGACTTCATCAAAAATCATTTTGTCCCTCAACTTTACTAAATAGCGTAAGCATGGGGGTTTCTGGTGTCGTAATGCAGTTAACCCATTTGGAGGCGCGAAGCCCCGAGTTACGATAGTAGTATTCTTAAAATAAAGGCTTTATTAGCTATAGACCAATGACCATCATAGAAGAGCTATTTTAATAGAGTTATAATAAACCTTTGTGTAATAATTTGCAGTTTTTTAATGCCGTTCAAATTACTCTATGGATCAGGGTTTATAATAATTATTCGAAACGATTAAATACCATTATTTTGATAGGATACCCATTCTTTATATCTCAACAAAAAAAGAATAAAGGTCTGTTACAGTATTTTAGTATCGTAATCTTTCATATTTCCCTGATATACTTAACTACTAATCTAAATATTAAACGAATATTAAGGCAGAAGAAACGGTTGTTAGAACTCTGTGAGAAGAGCACGGTTGCTAAGCTTGTTGGCCTTACTACACCTGGTCGATGTAAGCCAAGAAGAAATTACTGGCAAGACCTAAACTGTGGAGGAAATTGGTTGTAGATGTGAAGTTGGCGGGAAGTTGCGAACCTTAGTGGATCGGATGGAAAAGGCTTGGAAGGATTGGGGGTTGGGGCAAAAAGTGACTTACCACCCCAAAACTCTCGTCATCTTTCCCCCATCCAACAATCTCCCTCCTCCTTTTAATTTTAATTCGCTGATTTGTATTCATAAAGTGGAACGAGCGGGAGCTTCGCCAAATATAATTGGAGACCCCCGTCCTTCCTAGTAGCTGCCATTAGCTGGGAAAGCCTCTTGCCGATCGTTGATTGAACAGAAGTGGTGGATTGGGTATTTTCTGCGTGAGCTACTTCTTAAAGGGATATTCCGAGTTGGCTCAGCGTCGAATATTCAAGCTGCTTAAATTGCATAGGTAGTCGATTTATGACAGTCGAAAAAATGTTTGACCGAAGAAAAGTTTCTCACCCGTCATAACTGTGACTGATAATGTAGAGATGTGTCTATATCGAACTTATAGACATTACAAGTTCATTCGTTATAATGATTTATTGATAAATTAAGCCAATGAGCCAATGAGCTATTGATCGAATTGTTACCTATTAGGAACCACTGTTGACTGAATCCTGAACAACTTGGTATCAATTTAATCTGCAATTGAGGATATTAGCTCTTGATTCACTTGTTGATGGTATCATTTAAGAACAAATATATATTTTATATATGTTCTTAAATGATACCATCAACAAGTGAATCAAGAGCTAATATGTTCTTATATCACGTTACCAACTCAGAAATCTACAAACTACAATACCTACTGTAGAAAGAAAGGAATCGTGAACAGGAATGTCTTATTTCAGTAACTAAAAAAAAAAAAATATATATATATATATATATATATATATAAATAGTTTTGATGAGTATGAAAACACTCGCGTGTAATATTATTCTGAGGTATTACAAATGGTTGGGAAGTATAGGAAACAAATAAATATTCTCAATTTTGTAAGTAACATTTATTTGTTTCCCATATTTTCTAACCATCTGTAATACCTCAAAATAATATATATATATATATTAGAACTCACGTAGTGAGCCACATGTTAAGCGCATTTTCTTTTAAGTAGATTATTGTTTCACAAGGAATGACGAATTATGAATTAGGGGGTGGGGGGTCCAACGCTTCAACGGAGCAGTGTTATAATTATTATTAAAATAATTATACAGATCAGATAATTTCAAAGTCTTGAATGAAGTGGGTTGAGAAGTCAAAATCCTATTTATCTGTTCCTCAGAGGTTCCGTTCCAAATTTCAGCGTCATAGGATATTGCATAGAACTTAGCGTAAAGAGCTCAATCAGCTGATTGGGATGGTTCGGCACGTGAATATCATATTTTCTTGTCTCACACATTCTTCGATCCTAATTTAAGATTCGTATGATAAATATCATCTGAATTAACGTTATGAGCTCAGTTAGCTGATATTGGTAGTTCGGTAAGTAGAAGTCCTAATCTACCTGTCTCACAAAGGTTCCATTCCAAATTTCTGCGTCGTAGGATAAATCACATATAAATTAGTGTTAAGAGTTCACCCAGATTATTGGGGTGGTTCGGCATGTAAAAATCCCATCCAACATTTCTCACGGAGGTCCCGTTTGAAATTTAAGCTTCTCAAGATAAATATCACAGATATTGGATTTTTCGAATTGAAAAATCAGCTCACACTGCTGATTATCAATGATTTTTTTTGCAAACTATTATTTTGAACATCTAGCTGATTATTTTGCGATCCATCCCGTCAAATTCGGTCCAGTGTTCTCGAGTTAAAGCGCTTTTACAAGGATACACATACATACATACATTTACATAAACGGATAAAGTGAATACAATAGCGTGTTATTATTTTATTTGAGAAAATGCGATAGAAAGGGCAATAATGTCTCAACAAATGGAATAAAGAATCACTTCCACTTTGGTATATGAAATGTGAAAAAGAGTAGAGGATAGTTGGGCATAGTGAGGTACATTAATATTCCCTTCCTATAACTTCCGTGATTACTTAAGCTTTATATGCAATTATGCATCCCAAATCTGATAGGTATATTGAATGTAGGTAGGTACCTAAATATTTGGTTGATGAAATACCATTCAATTCTGAGTGAGTAAACAACTCAAACTATCCCAGTATTCAAGTCTTGTACGGCAATCAGGGGCTTGGATTAAGCGTCTCATAAAACTAAATGTGTATCTCCCAAAACGCCCAAGAAGTCAAGCTGTGCAAACGAATTATAATATTTTCAATTATGAACTATCATTTAACTGTCTCTCATGAAACGAAATTACTATACAAACAAATCTTATGAAAACTCTTACAGATAGTAGGTAAATGGAAAGCTTAACATTTCACTCACCAATGCAATTCGTATTTGTAGAAGAAACCCGTTTTTATCTATCCATAAAAAATTAACTTTGTTTTTACTAGAATAAAATGTTAAAAACATATTAAATGTTCCATTCGTATATTTTTTTCGATATTTACTGTCAACTTTTTGCATATTATTAGTTATACTATAATGTTGTGATGATACAGTGATTTCATTTATGCTCAAATACAGTGCATGTATGCGGGTCGATTTCCAGTGAATTCCCTTTTCACTTACAATGGAGCATTCTAATAAATAATACCGTTTGAAATTCATTCAAATGTATTTTAAAATGCGATACAAACGAATTTCCAAAATATGCAAACATTTTCTCCAAAATCATGCAGCGTCGAAAGGTCTGCTAGCCATTCTGGCAGGAGCGAACGATTGAATAGTCATGGGAACACACAATATATCTTACCATCCACTGCTTTCACATTGGCCAATATATCTGATGTAAACGAGCTTGCTAAATGCGTTATCCTGCGTATTCTTACCACCCTATTCGCACATCTAAAAACCTCGATCGAGTTCCTGATTCTCCCTTTGGATCACCCGTGAAGACAATTCTTCATCCTGGGAACCTTGAATGTATTTTTTTCCCAGAGAAGTGAGTTTGCAGATATAGGGTTATTTGATATATCACTTTGTAGGAAGATGTGAATGAATCTCTGTGATTGAATAACGCTTCAAATGCTAGGTTGTATTCTACTGTTAGGTTTATATTCTATAGATTTGAGTATATTTTTATTGGAACGTGGTCTGATCCCATTGTATCGTTACACATCTGCCAACTGAACTGTGTATCAGCTGTGTGGGAACACAGGGTGATATCACCTAGAGACTTATGCTGGGTCCCAAATCGTTTGACGAGCCATCATTGGTTTCCCGTCATCTAAAAAGGCGGTTCTCCTACTGCATTCATTGGTAAAGGACGACAACCCCTTCATCTATAGGTGAGAAGAGTTACGAAAAAATCGATTTCACGATGTCTAGCTCTTTACACCCCACTTCAGTACTGCATTCGTTAGATCGTAACCCAAATGTCATCATGTGAGTAGTTTCACAAAATAGGATTAAGAAACTATGGAACAGTATTACAAACTTCAAACCGGTCTCTTCTAAAATATTGTAGATCTCTGCCATAGTAGGCACCGCGGAGGGCGTGGGTTTTGGTACTTAAATAGAAATTAAATGCAAATTAAAGGACCGTTTGAATGAGATCCCCCCCTCCCTCCGATTTTTAGAGTAGCGATGGTGTTTAATAGTGTGTAATTGGTAAAAATCGGCCGATCCGTTGAAACCCCTGAATTTATGCGTATCTTGATGTCCAAGAGAATCTCGCTATCAAATTTGAACTTCATAGGTAGAACGGGAGAGAAATTAATTCACTCAGCTGATCAGGACTTGGTTGTAGCGGCTCCAAAACCCCTAAAGGTAGGTACTTAGTCAGGTCAAATGTAGTCCATGTCTTCCAAAGAAACGAGTCGAGACGAGAAATTGCAACACATCTCGTTGCAAAGGCTTATTGAAAGCTTGGTAATGCGAGACTAGCGTCTCGTTGGATTTGAGCGATGAGCGATGATTGAAGAGAACATCACCGAAACCAATCGTAAGTGGTTTATTTGTACACTTTTGAAGTATTTGGAGTATTCATGCTATACAATTCACTTTTGGTGAATTTTCATAGAAAATGAAGCAATTGCAATGGCTATAAATTTTTAAATGAAAATCTGATTAAATGAAAATTCCTTCATTGAAATCCGTTTTTTGGCATTCTGAAGCAATTCCTGGATTTTAACACTTTTTCATGCGTATATTATATTTATGAATATATTCATACGAATATGTTATATATATATATATATATATATATATATATATATATATATATATATATATATATATATATATATATATATATATATATATATATATATATATAACTCAATTCAATGAACTGGCTCCATCAGAACATGTGTAATTAACACAATCTTTTGTAGAAAAATAATACGCTACAACACAAAATCAATTTTTATATTATGGCTTATATGCCTTTTTTCCAAATATAGGGAACTACAGGAGTTCTTGTAGGAATTTCAACGTTGATATGCAGAGAGACTTGCCGTGGAGATGATGGTTACCCAGCTAACAAAACGTTCAAATGTGCCTTTTCCGATTGATGAAGCCTTCTTTTATTTTCTCCTGGCCTCATATTTTTTTAAGCCTTCATCCCATAACAATCGTCAAATGTTGCATCTTGAAAAAATGAGAAAATTCAAAGTCTAATATAAGCGGCAGAATTAAATCATTCAATTCTCATTTGGAATTAGTTTATTTATTCATTTATTTTTCCCTGCCATAAAGTTGGTAGTGTGCAATTTCTTTGCACTCAAAGTGCTTAAATTTCAAAACAATATAACGTTACAAGGTATCACAATTTACGAAAATTCGCTCATACTATCATGCTGCATAACTGGAAGTTTTTTAAAATGAAATCTCAGTTTTCACTGATAGGAATTAAAAAGTACCATTCAATATTTTGAAGTTTGTAAAAGTTAAGTTAAGTTTAACGAAGTTAAATTCACATCACGTAACTAATGTCACATTTAAAATTTAATTATATAATAACGTTGTAACTAATGTCACATTTAAAATTTAATTATATATAATTGTATATTATAAGTAGGTTTGCATGAATGTAAGAACATGAATTATTCCAAATATGGTGATCCCCATACTCAAATAGATATGTATTACAAAATTATTTCAAACGAACTAACGTTCCAGTAATCAGCTGGATGAAATCGTTCACAAAAATTATGCGAGGAAGGCATTACGAGTGAAAGGCTGAAATGAAGGGGTATAAGGAGGGGATGAGAGGTAGCGGTAGGAGGCAGGAGAGCGGCTCTGACAAGTAGTTAGGCCCGTGGGAAATCTTCTTAGATTTTCATGGTGGAAGAGACACGTGGTCATCCTCCGTCCCAAAGGAGTCGGAAAAGCTGGAAGTAGCCAGGCTACCAACTCACACCAGAATGCAAGGGCGTGAAGTGAGTACGTTGTGGTAAAGTGGGGGAAGCCGGGGTCTATTCTGGGAGGCCCCTTCTGCCTCCACCGCTAGACGAGAGAAATCCCACAGCGTCCAACACTCCGTTTCAGCAAATGGGACGTCAAATGGGCAATGTGTTTATATGGGATGGCTCCGTATTTTGTTGATATATTGTATCTGTGCATGAATGTGGGGACGGCATGAACTTGATTGAGAAGAAGAAAATGGAGTTAATGGAAATTCGTTATATTTTCATGAATATGAAGAATACAGTTATCATGTGATTTAAACCCTTAGCTAATCTTTACTTATACACGGGGGCATCACAGATCGCAATTATGGGATTCAGTTGGGGCAGTTGGTTCTTTCATTTTTATACACATCTATAGATTCTGAATAGCATATTATTTTCAAAATACTATACCAATAGTCAGATATAAAAACTAAAAAATCTTGAGCTGTATACTTCGCAAGGAGCTCCGCCCCTTGACCCGCTGGGGAGGCCCCGGATCGACATAGTTTTCACTTTCAGCTTCGGCTAAGCATTTGAGGAACGTAGAACGCTCCATTTCGAATGCAAGCTTCATAGGTTGAATAGCAAAGAACTCTGCTCCGAATCTCACTCAGCTGGTTTCGGAGGCTCTAGACAAAGATGATTTGTTTCTAGACGTCCCAAGGGTTCTCCGTTCCAAGTTTTAGCTTCATACGTTGAATTGCAAAGAAATTAACTGCGGGCCTTACTCCGCTGACCTGAGGGGCTAAACTTAATGATTCATTTCTAGATGCTCCAGAGAGCCTCCATTTCTTACCGGAGTATCAGAAATTATTACTAGGTACTTATTTATATTCATAAATGGTTAATAACCAATATTCACTAAACCCTTGACCTCTTTCGTGTTCCCGTGAATCGGTACGGACCTAAAACAGAAAATTAGATATTAATGATCAGAATTTTGAACCTGCAACAGCTAGGTA
This sequence comes from Adelphocoris suturalis, assembly GCA_030762985.1. Lineage (NCBI taxonomy): Eukaryota > Metazoa > Arthropoda > Insecta > Hemiptera > Miridae > Adelphocoris > Adelphocoris suturalis. The sequence goes on along the minus strand of CM061040.1, from coordinate 44,474,390 downwards.
TGTTGATTTATAAATTATTCATTCTTTCAATGAAACTGTCTTATGTACATTCTAATAAGGTTGCATGAAAGTAGGTCAATAACATCGGTAATCACTTGATCATATTTTAATAAATCTCAATATTTCAAACTCTTCGATTATTGAAGTAATGGTCACCGAGTAGTTCAGAATCTATTGCTGTATATATATATATATATATATATATATATATATATATATATATTTCAATTCGTTTTTTGGATTCGTACATATTGTACATGTGAAAGTGGCTGAAACCATCATTAAGATAGGGTGACCTGCCCAGTCTGTGGACGATTAGGGCGTAGGCAAACTAAGTTTCAACTTCTAACTAATAGTAGGTACACAGTCCCTATTTTTTCCCCCCCTTTTTTTCTACTGCCTTCTAGTATAATTAGGGTTTTGAAATTACCTAAACTATATTTGTGGCTCATACTAATTGATTTCAAGACAAATATGGAAAAAGGGCCATTTGCCAGTGTGTGTGGACGAAGAATTTCCTGGATGTGGACAAATGGTATCCATTGTGTGGACGCTCAACTTTTTTCACAGAGATGGGTTTTTCATGGTTTTATTTTCTAAGAACCGCAGAAATAAAGGAAGTTATCCAAATGAGTGAACGATAAAATTCAGCATCAAAAAATATTTTATTCAATTAAAACTTCAAGACTTTTAGTCTTATAAACTGTCTCTATAAAATATGGTATAGTATACCTATCACATTTAGAAGACTAAATAAAAACTTAAAGTTCCAGTCATGCAGCATGATTGTATGAGCGACTTTCCTTAAATTACCCATCGTATTTATGTTATATTGTATTGAAATTTGAGCAATTTTGTAGAATAAAATAGTTAAAAACCGATTTTATGGCAAACAACTCATAATACAAATTAAAATTTGGCGATTCAAAATATATTTTGGATTTGTTTTTCAGATTTTATAGATTTTTCCTCAAATGATAATAAAATTAATGTATGTTGTTGGCATAATTTTTTACAACATTTTTTAAATTTCCTCTTTAATCGTTGATAATTTTGTTTTGATTAAAATTCTGCTAAAAATGATAAATATCACGACTTTTCACCGTTATTATCCATTTATAGTGATTTTATTGAGCACATTTTTTGAAATTTAACCAATTTATGTGCTGGCTGATGAACTCATATTTTCATTTGGAATGCTTGATTTTTTGGCGCAAGATTGGGATTTTTATCTCAGTCCTAAGGAGAGTTATCATCTGAACGACATACATTATATATATATATATATATATATATATATACTTCCACAGTCTTACCGCGCAGGTTACCAGATCCAGTATTACGGCGCTGACGCGATAATACTGCGTTTGTATCACACCGGTCTTTTATATACGTTTAACACCAGTTACAGGATTGTCGCGTCAAGTTGTCCTCCTATGGCTGGCGCTTGACAGTTCCTCTTTTCATCAAAATAAACAGGATCGTCCCTCTTATTTCATCATTTAAAATGTGAGAAAAATAGTCGCGTCTCATGGAGGGGGTAATTCCGAAACTTTTCTTATTTTGTCATTTAAAATGTGAGAAAAATAGTTTCTAATAGGTAAAAAATCCGAGGAATCCGATTTTCTAGGTCTCGTCCCACGGCGCGTCTCATGGAGGGGGTAATTCTGAAACTTTTCTTATTTTGCCATTTAAAATGTGAGAGAAATAGTTTCTAATAGGTAAAAAATCCGAGGAATCCGATTTTCTAGGTCTCGTCCCACGGCGCGTCTCATGGAGGGGGTAATTCCGAAACTTTTCTTATTTTGTCATTTAAAATGTGAGAAAAATAGTTTCTAATAGGTAAAAAATCCGAGGAATCCGATTTTCTAGGTCTCGTCCCACGGCGCGTCTCATGGAGGGGGTAATTCCGAAACTTTTCTTATTTTGTCATTTAAAATGTGAGAAAAATAGTTTCTAATAGGTAAAAAATCCGAGGAATCCGATTTTCTAGGTCTCGTCCCACGGCGCGTCTCATGGAGGGGGTAATTCCGAAACTTTTCTTATTTTGTCATTTAAAATGTGAGAAAAATAGTTTCTAATAGGTAAAAAATCCGAGGAATCCGATTTTCTAGGTCTCGTCGCGCGGCGCGTCTCATGGATGGTGTAATTCCAACACTTTTGTTATTTTGCCATTTAAAATGTGAGAAAAATAGTTTCTAATAGGTAAAAAATCCGAGGAATCCGATTTTCTAGGTCTCGTCCCACGGCGCGTCTCATGGAGGGGGTAATTCCGAAACTTTTCTTATTTTGTCATTTAAAATGTGAGAAAAATAGTTTCTAATAGGTAAAAAATCCGAGGAATCCGATTTTCAAGGTCTCGTCCCACGGCGCGTCTCATGGAGGGGGTAATTCCGAAACTTTTCTTATTTTGTCATTTAAAATGTGAGAAAAATAGTTTCTAATAGGTAAAAAATCCGAGGAATCCGATTTTCAAGGTCTCGTCGCGCGGCGCGTCTCATGGAGGGGGTAATTCCAATATTTTGCTTATTGCGACATTTAAAATGTGAGAAAAATAGTTTCTAATAGGTAAAAAATCCGAGGAATCCGATTTTTTAGGTCTCGTCTCGCGGGCTGTCACATGGAGGGGGTAATTCCAACACTTTTCTTTTTTTTGTCATTTTAAATTTGAAATAATTAAATAGTTTGTACTATGTAAAAAACATGAGGTATACCATTTTCTAGGTCTCGTCGAGTTTCGCATCTCACGGAGGGGGTAATTCTGACACTTTTCATATTTCGTCATCTTACATTTGAACAAAATAGTATATATCAAGTACAAAGTACGACGAATCCGATCTTCTAGGTCCTGTCGTGCGGCAGGTCGGTTTCGGGAGGTAATACAACACTGTCTGTAAAATTGCAATTAAAAACATATAACCGAAAATTCCTTAGGTACATTGTCTGAAGGGAAGTTGAATCTTCTTTTTATTTGTAGCAGAAACCGAAAAAGAATTCAGGGCTCCAATGTGGATGAAGGAGTGGATAAGGATCATATTTGCTCCCTATAAATCCTTGTGTGTTGAACGAAAAATATATCTGAAACTCTCCATTCAAGTGATGTAGCTGATCAAAAATGCTATTTTCCTCCCTTTCCTTTCGAGTTTCGTGTCACTCCTTTGTGCTTCCTCAGCAACCTCAATTCCGGCCCCCATAATAATTCTCGGAATAATCCCTTAACCTATAACCTTTAAATTACACCCTTTCGAATTGAGTGAGTGTGATACAAAGTGTCAAGGATCATCTTCGGGTGATGTGGGGTTTTTCAGCCAAATTTCGTAAACTTTGGTAAGGAAGTATCTGAAAAAAGCTTCGAACGGCGGACGGTGTGGTGTAGGAGTAGGGCAGACGGCGGACGACAAGGGGATTTTTTAAAATCGATTTTGGTAATTCAAGTATCTCAAACATAAACCATCAAATTTATAGGGGAATTGAAAAATAAAGAAATAGTTCTTAATCGATTACAAAAGCGCCACTATCAGAGGGATGATCTCCCCAAGTACCATCCAAGCTTGTGCGAAAACAGACATAGTGTCTAATGAGAAAATAATTCTTGGAGGCAGACGGACAAACGGTCATTTACACAAAACGGAAATTGCCAAAGAATGTCTACAATATAAAATACGAGTGGAAATATGATTTTGGTGAAAAAACGTGGTTCTGCGACTACATTTCATTCAATGAGGTGCATCGTTCAAAGTTTACAATTTGTTCAAATACGTTCTTGAAATCAGGTTAATTCCAAATTTTGGTGTCATCCCTAGTGACTTGACGTGAACAACATTATTATTATAATTTTTTAATACATCACTGGGGCATGAAGGAAAGTTTAAAGAAGGGAAATTTGAACAATAGTTGAGATTTCAACGTTCGATGTTTTGCCCCGAAACTCGGCGGTTGCCCAAGGTTTTGATGGATGAAAAACAGTTTAAAAACGCAGCAAATTCTTGACAAAGGTTTATTATTCCCGTTTCAGACAATAGGTACACGTCACTTCCACGTTCATCACTTTCATATTTTCTGTGATCAATATTGCATTGCTGAATTGATACAGATACCTACTGTAGTATCTCTTCAATCTAGATATTTTTTGTGATGATAATTTGTTAGCGTTGTTCGGTACTACCTAGGTAATTAGATTTTGCGATTTACATGACCATGGACTTGTGAGGTTTAGAGTTGTCTAACCAATAAAATAATTATTTGTTCCCAAAACCTTGCAAAACACTTCAAAACCCAATTTTTACCCGTTTTTTTTTTTTTTTTTTTTTTTTTTTTTTTTTTTTTTTTTTTTTTTTTTGCCTAAAAAATTCTTGGGTGATGAAGGATTGGACTGCTGAGTTTCGGGGCACTACGAAAACCTAAATGCAGCCCCTGTGCAAAGTTTCAGATTTTTGAGATTTCCATGTCTATACTAAGGCCTCCCTGGATAGGAAATTATTACAATTTGCATCACTCAAAGCGTAACATAACGGAAAACTTCTGATAATTTTGGCATAAAACGACTCATTTGTTACGTTTGTTCACCTTCTTCCCTCTTTAAGGCAAATGTGGACAGGAGTTTAATATGATTCTGAGATAAGACATAGTGCTACGGCCGCACCAAAAGTTTATTCCATTTTTGTAGAAACATTTTCATTAAAAATTAAAATTTAATTATGGAAATGTTCTCAAGACGAATACGAGATTGGAAGTATCATCCATCATTTTGAAATGTTTTGTAATTTTGTCTTCAAAATTGCAATTACAAGTTGAATTTGATTGAATTTTTTTTGACAAATTCGATAAAGGGGCATTACCTACAATATCTTAAAACCGCACTTTCATTCATTAAATATATATGCTCGCATTTTCAGCGCCTCGCACAAGGACGAGTAGTTGTACACAAACTTAATGACGCTCGACGTTGGGTTTAAGAAAAAGTTTTCCGTGTAATACATAGATCAGAATGTTTACTAAGTTTCTCTCTCGCAAATTCATATATATGGCAATCGAACACTATGTCGATCAATGTTTCGGGCTCTTGCCAGTCTAATACCCACAAATGGGCCTAACCCGAAGAGGTAGGTACCCCACATTGCCACCAATCTGTAGCTGCCTGAAAATATCGCTATAATTATTAGATTCCTAAGCTTGCCTATCTGCCATTTTAGTTTTATTTTCATAGGCTAGGACTATGTTGTCTACGTTTGCGGGTATGGAATTATGCTCCTGAGAGATCCATAGACTCTCGAAACCCAGGTCGCAGATGATTTGTTTAATTTGCGTAGCCCTATTATACTTTCGCTGGTTGTTTCCCACCCCATCCAGATCCAAAAGTTATTTGTAACATCTGTAGGTGCATCTTTCCTTTGCACTCTCAAGGCCATTGTGGACGACAGTTGTGCGAGAGAGAGGGTAGATAAAAAGTTTATTCCAATTATTTCTACAAGGGATGAATCAATTTTCCTGTTCCAATATATATTTGAGTTTGTATCTACGAGAATATTGGAAATATCATGGAACTTGGAAAAAAAAAATACAAAATTTTAAATTTCGTTTTCAAATTGCAATTTCAAATTGATTATTTTTTTTAATTCAAAAAATCAGGTTCAAGCCGTGTTTGGGAACTATATGAGAACATGTAGGCACAAACAAGAAAAAATTTCCTTGATCATTAGAGGCGGAAAAAGAAATTTAGGACTGGCGAACGCGATCTTGGGCGGCGCGCTTTGTTTTCCTTTGATCTTTCCCGACTGGAGGACTTTGGATATCTCAAGCTGCCCCCTCCTCGGTTCGGGGTCTTGCCATTATTCAGGTTTAATACAGGTCTGTAGCCCTTCAATTTCCTTGCTACTAATTCCTTCGTATTTTCACAAACGTTTTTAGTAAACCTGTGTAAACTACCTGTGAAAACGACTCAGTGCACAGCTTACGGTTGTAATAAGCGAAAAAAGATTGCAGAAGCTGGCGAAGCAACAGTTTCATTTTATCGTTTTCCTATTGATCTTGAACTCGGAAAGAAATGGATTTATACAATTTAGAGGGGCCATTGACAGGCAAACACAAAAGAAAACGTGAACAGCAATTATCCTGATGGTTTCGATACTGAACGCTCTCTCCTAGTTTAGTGAGTAGTCTATGATTATTGAAAGTTCCGAATAATTACTAGGTACGTCACAAAGGGCTGTGATGTAGTTACTATTCGAAACTTCGAAAAATCATAGAAATATGTATAATCATCGAAGGAGAGCGTGATTGGTGTCAAAATTCTCAGAATGATATCGAGTTGTATTAAAAAAGAATAATAAATAATGCACCCAAGTCGAAAACAACTAGTAAGAAGACAGTAATCTAGGTAGGAGGCCCCTCTAGTTCATTCTATAATTTATTGCTGATCGCTAGACTTGTTGGGGGACCAGTACCTTCTTATAACAGTTTTTTCTTCTTCGGGAGTTGAAAATTTTTTTTCTCGCCAAAATCAAAATTACCACTCTCATTTTTACGTTTTAGATAGTTCTGAATTTGATTTGTATCAATTCTCTCGGTAAGAGGATGTTGTTTGTCTGAGTAGTTATCCAAAAATACTTGTAACGACCTAATTCCTTAGTTTACCTCTGGAATTGATTAAATTCTCGGGGAATGATTATTGCTGATGGTTCCCTATCAGTTTCTGTATTCACATATTAATATTTCACTCTACGCAAACGAATAAAGCGCTATTTTCTCAAGGTCTATTCATCGAATATACCCCAAGTTTGGAGGTTACCTAGGCGGGAAAAGACGATTTAATTGCCCCATATAAAATTCGACACGATCATAACTTAGTAGCTGCTACTCGTGCAAGAATGAAATACTTTTAACTTGCATCACGTCTACACGTTTCATTCGATATAGACGACATTTTCTGGGAATGTGCGGATGGTCTTCGGTCAATTTCTCTCTCAAAAATTAATATTTTTCACCACTCAAGCGCAAACAAAAACAAAAAAAAAAAAAAAAAAAGTTCAAGTCATGCAGCATGATCGCATGACGGAATTTTCCTGATTTATTGTAGGATAATTCTGTTAAATTATCGAATGTTCATATTCGTTCCTATATTCATTCCTATTCGATGATGAAGTGAGGACCCCCCCCCCCCCCCCCAACCATTCGCTCTTGGTGCGGTAGTGTATACTTTCATTTTGATGAATCACTCTAATCACCATAGTGAACTCTGATGCTTATTTGATTTCTATTCAACTTGAGATGCTGGACATTGGAACGGGATCTCTTTGGGTGTAGTAGAGTATAATTACAACTTACAGAATCACCCTAATCAGCAGAGTGAACTCTGCACCTAATTTGGTTCCAATCAAACTTAAGATGCTAAAAATTGGAACGGGACATCTTTCGATGTGGTAGAGTAATTATATTACAACTTAACAAACCCTTCTAATCAGCTGAGTGGGCTCATTAGCTTCTTTTGTTCCTATTCAGCTTTTCTGATGTACCTATCTATACTGAATTTTTAAACGGGGCCTCTCTGGGTATGGTAGAGCATAATTACAACTTGCGATACCACTTTGATCAGGTACAAGTTGAAACTTGATTGTTGAAATTTGAATTGAAGCTTTTTCGGTACTGCTGGATAAACATGGCAAAGTATGGAGCCACCTTACAGTGGTGGTGGCAAAAACCTTCCACGTCGTCCCAATCAGCCCAAATGTGTGAATCGACAAGTGCATCACACGAAAACAAAAGTGTCACTCTCGTTCAAGTGGTTGAGTAAGACCAGGAAATAGTCACATTTTCAATTAATATACAATTTCCATCATAAGACGAAGGAAAGAATTATCGTATTCTTAGGATCAAGTCATCAATGATGCCCACACACGTATACACCTACTTATAGTAGGAAAAATGTATACATTGGTAGTTTCTAAGGAATATTCAAAAATATTGAGCATTATTTTCGTTTGCTATTATAAAAATCAAAGTCCCATACGTACCTATTTGCCAAATCCGTTCCACGCATCAGAGAGTCTTTATTTCTATTTTAAAGTTTTTGTTATGTGTTATGTATGTATCGCTCATTCCGGGCCGCAATTTTCATACGAAAAATCGGAAATTTGAATTTTTTTTTTTTTTTATTCTCCAGGCCATACCATAAGTTGAGCTTCCTTGATCCATTTCACTATTGGTGCGTTTTGAACGAAAAAATGGTTGAAAGTAAACCCCTTGAATGTGGCACATAAGATGTAGTTATCAACGCTGATTCAACTGGTTCTATCTGGTTTGGTTAATTATTTTCATTAATTAACCTTTGCAATCGACCAAAAAAAAATTTTTTTAACCCCCCCCCCCCCCCCCCCCCTTAAAATTTGTAGGTTTACGTTTCAGGATTCGTAAAATCAGAAAATCGAATTTGGAAAAAAAACCGTCCGCCGTCCAGAGCTTTCCTCCGAAACTACTGGACCGAACTTTATGAAATTATTATTGTTCATGCAACTTGCATCCAGTTCGATCAACCCTGATACCTCGTTTATACATTCAGCCCACTTCCGTGAAAGTTGGAAGTGAGCAGGGAAGAGGGCAGCGAAAGCATGTAAACACCTCTCTCGCGCTGCCCCTTGCTCCTCCCACTCGTCCTGCCTGTGCTCCCTCCACTGGCGGTTTTTTCGGTGCGGACCTCAAAGAGCGGGCAGTGCGAGTGGTATGTGGTAGTGAAGGCGGTATGTAAACGCCTCACTCGCGTGACTGCCAGTCGTACTCCTACCGTAGTCCGCCTTCTCTGTTTTTTCTTCTATATTTTGTTTTGTGTATTTATTTATTTTTATTTTTATTATTATTATTTGTTTAAAGTATATTTTGTAAGGTAACTATTACGATCGAGTGGACCAATAAGTTAACGTTAAAGTTGAACTATAGATGGATAATTTATTAGGCTTAGGTAGGGTTGTCTTCACGGGCAACATACTATTTTCATCTTCATAGTATTTTTGCACAAAATCTCGGAAGAATTTTGTATTTGCAAATAAATATAGCATCATTCTAAAATTCAGTTTTCGTCACTCTCGTACAAATACCTACACGTCGCGTTTCATGAAATAAAAATTAAGCATCCATAATATAATATGGATAATTAATCTATAATATAGATATAAAAATAACTATATCTCTGAGGTCTATTAATCCTTTTCAAAATACCAGGGTTTTCTGCAAGTAACTGTATGGACACAATCATTGTGGGAAATATTTTTATTATTGCAGATAGGTGACCAGAGTTAAAACACCAAGGAAGCATAGGTACAGCTTCATAAAATACAGCTATCGAATAATAAAGACGTATTCTATAGAGCATACCCACGGTGGGTAACCCACCCAAATGACTAGACAAATTTAAATTAATTAATAAATTAAAATAAATATAAGAAATTGAAATAAATACCTACGAAATATTGTTTTACATGATTTCATGTGAAAATAGGAACTGTAAATATACGGATCCTTGATAAAACTGGAACTACTAATGTAAACAGCTCAAGAGGGATTCTGTAGAACGTACCTAACTAACTCTTCGCTTGACAATATGAAATTCAAGTGCCCATTGCTCAGGAAACTGAGAATAACAAAGTAATCACAGTGCAGATTTGGAAATAATATTCCACAGGTCCTAGGGGACCTAGGTACCTATTTACTTCTACTATGAAAACTTAGTAATGTCAATAATTATGTTCAATTTTTCTAAAGCTCCAAAAAAAAAATAAAAATATATATATAGTATATATTTTTTGATACTATATATTTTTAATCTAGTA